>CM042140.1:109769582-109777082 GCA_023376005.1 Doryteuthis pealeii
GGGTAATTTAGCTGTTTCCTCCCGCACTCCTATCATCACCTGCTTCTATCCCCGTTTTGCATTTGCTTTGAGAATAATTGTGTAGTAATTACCTGTTTTCTTCATCGTTTATTATTCTGCTTTCCTGGGTTATTATTACATCAGCAATCAGGCGTATTATAGAAGGGGACCAAGGGTTACATAATGAACGGTGTAGCCTATTTATTTTGTTAGGTAGTCTAATATCTACTGGAATTTTGGGTCTTGGGTAAAACAAAGAAGTTGAAAACAAACTATGAATTTGTGTTCATAAGAACTGAAAATATAAACGCGAAGATGTACGTCCCCCCAAAAACGACATCCAAACAAACCAATCCAAGAAGACTAGAGAACTCAGCTCAGATATCAGAGATAGAAGATAAAGTAAGAAAATAGTGAGATTAAGAAGAATACCACTATTTCTAATAGTTGTTTTCAACATTGAAATTATAAAAAGTGAAATTCAAAATATAACGAACAGTTCCCCCATATTAGCCATCAGTGGAGCACTTGGCAATCATAGCACTCACATTTTACATCTGAATTCCTCATTTATTAGGAATTATTTGGGGATAGTTCCATATTATATACTGACTACTCTTGCGTTTATAACGAGTTGACTTTTGCAGTGATAATATGGCCTTCTACAGGTGAAAGTAATGTCGGCCTATTACCAACGCAAAATGCGGGATCACCTATCCATGGGGTATCACATTTGCAACTTATTTTGTGTGTGGATTTCTTTAGAGGAATGTCGTTTTTATAACCCTATGAAGTTTAACTTACTACAGCCTCAGCTCTCACTTTTTCTATGGAAATGTTTTAAAGAATAATCCCATCTCTTGACTTATCGATTTTACTTTGCTTTTTTCTTCCAAAATTATTACTGTCAAATATGATTAATTTAAATATAAACAGAAAAAAATTGAAGGCATTATTAAGTCTAGAATGGAAGCAAATTAAGTTACATTTTAGGTTCTTCATATTATTATTATAATTATTATTATTATTATTATTATTATTATTATTATTTTTATTATTATTATACTGACGTATGTATGACAGGAAGTGTTTGTCTTTTATTAAACGTTTACTCTGTGGTCCACAAAAATGCTAAGATCCACTGTCAAGTTTCTTCCTTCTTGCATGGAAGAACTTCCACAATGCTGGTATAGGAATGTTTCTGAGTACTCATGCGTTAAAATCAGTAAATCTACACCGAAATCATGTGTGCCATATTTAATGGCAACCCCCGTAGAACGATTGTTTCAACAAATATCATCGATGAAACGAGCATCACGTCATTTTGAAATGAACCATCTTTCTTAGTCAAACACGTTCTTAAACACAATGTCCTCAGCATTGGGTGTCCTGGGTATGAAGCTGAACTAAGTGTCTTGGTGAAGTTTGATCAAAAATGTGTTTTAAAAAATGTGTATTTTAAAAATGAATTTAAACATTTAATCAATATAAGATAGACCATGGTTTAACATGTTGTAAATACTAATTAAGCAAGCGGTCAGCCAACCTGATGAACCGAGGGAAGACACGAATGCTTAGATTGGCAAAGACGAAGACAGTAATTCCACCTTTCACAAACTCCAAAGCGAAACGGCGAACGTATAGTCGAGTATTTGTACATGAAAATCCAAAACACTAGTATGCGTCTCATTTTCGAGAATGCATTCTGATTTTTACACTTACCATTTAACAGGATGACCAAACTTTAGACTCTGACACAATTCATGGTGGATCAAAATTCGAACAAAGCCATGTATACTATGGTATTCCTTTCTACCGGTTAGCTAGATTTGCTTTATATACAACATATATTAAACATTGCATTCTCTTGTGTATGATCAATGTTTTCCCTGATATAAATAGTCTGTGTGGTGTTATTTTGTGATGCTATTAAAAGAGATTATGTTTACCTCTTCATGTTACTACTGCTAAGCCAGACCCAGGCCATTTCATTGTTTTACTATTAAAAAGGAATTAAGAGTCAGATAAAAAAAATAATATCTACGTATTATTCTAAAGGGAATGTAAAATTTACAATTTGAAATAAAATGAATAATCATTTCCTGGCAATATATTCATTCACAATATTTATTCTAATAGCAATGATTTAAAACACCCATAACGTTGCAAATGAATATTACAGCCTCCAGCAATGTATTGCTTTTGTCTAATATCGATGAACTACGAATTTAAAAAAATCAGTCCTCTGATTATTGCAAGAGATTCCATAATACAATTAATAGCAAAAAATGATGCCCTTCTCAAGACTCTAAATAATTCGATCTTGTCACATCTGCTTTTAGATCAATAAGAACAGTTAGCGATCAAGTTAAGAACTTAAGTGCTACTCACCAGTTCACCCATTTCATTTATTAAGTCAAACTAATTAGACAGCAAATGCGATACTGAACGCTAAATTCCATTAGCAAAGCAATCTATGTGTCATCCATGTTCAGTGAAGAAATGGAATAATTTTTTTTTCGTTATCAGACATAAACGGACTCATTTTATTTACGGTGCAAGGATGCCACTATCTTAAGTATGTAAATAATTGGTTGATTTTGAAGCCTATCACAATGCAAGTGTAGAGAAAAATGGGGTAACTATGATGTTTGTTTACCTTTGATTTATTCTTAATATTTCGTGATGAAGATCTCTTCATCGCAAGATTTCTGGAAGCTAAATCTGGAGCTGTTAGCTTACAGCTAGGATCTGTCCATTCTGGTGGTATCTTCTACATTATATGCGTGTGTGTATGTCTAAGTATGTGTGTGTGTGTGTGTCTGTGTGTGTGTGTGTGTGTCTGTGTGTCTGTGTTTATGTGTGTCTATGCGTGTGTGTCTGTCCACCAATTTATTAGTATCATTTCAAGGTTTGGCCTATCCTTTTTTAATGAGTCTAGTCTGTCCCGCTCTTGAGCCATAGAATTTATATTGTATCTTATTACTGAATATAAAATATTATATATATATATATATATATATATATATATATATATATATATATATTAATTATATAAAATATTAATAATATTAAAATTTCTAGGATATGTTAGGTGTTTGGTGTGTACTGGTTACCGTCGGAGGAAATGGACACGACTACGCGAATTCAAATATTAGATCAATATATTTCAATTTCCATAACACTCACACCCGTGATAAAGGGATATATCCATCTATTCACCCTGCGGCTATGATTCAATAGCAGGACAGACTAGGCTCATTGAGTTTAGCATTGTAACCGATCTCGAAGAAGGAGAACTCTAAATTCAAACCTGTTAAAAACCGCATAAAAATTGACCTTTGCTGACATCCTGTCCACGCGGTGGGTAGGTAATTACATATATTAAGCTAATTCTTAAAACTAGGTTTTCAACTAAGGAATACAAATTAAGATTACATTGAATATTTTTTTAACTAATGCTGGGAATCTAGCTTTACACTGTGTGAAAAAAAAAATTCCATTATTTATGGAACGGAGAAATTTTAAAACCTTTTAAAATCATGATGCTAATCATCAGACACATGTGATCTGTTGATTGTGATGGCAGATGAGGCAGAGAGTAATGTAATGCGCTTTTAGGGATTATGATGTAAAATATAGGATCTAAATTTTCTTTGATATATAGGGCCGGCTTAGCTTAGTCGATGGAGTGTCCGGCTGCGAATATCGAGGTTCCTAGTTCGATTCCAGCACTCGAAAAACTCAGTGTATGAGTAGCACATGGATATGTGCGGTAAAGTAAGGCACTGATGGTAGGAGTGGTGCTCGCCTCAAATTCCCAAACAATCTCTTTGGTCTAGCGGTAGTGAAAGGGGGATTGACTTACTCACTGTCTGGCTGATACAGACTTTAGGCCACGCCGACTTATATATATATATATATATATATATATATATGGGGGGGACTTAACTTAACGTTCGCTACCAGCGTAAAGCAATGATCGTTTGTTTACTGACTGGATCTCTCTGGTGATGGTAGAATATATAAACAAATGTACGTATTTGATATTTTTTTATACAGCCCCCCCCCCCGTAACCGCAGCTGTCAAATGGCCAAGAGGAAAATTCAATCTGATCTCTCTTCTGGTCAAAGTTTATTGCTGTGTCTAGCCACACTAAAGAGACGTGAAAAGTCGAAACACGGTGTCTGTGGATGATTTATATATATATATATATATATATATATATATTATATATATATATATATCAAAGAAAAATTGAAAACTATATTTTTACAAAAATATACATATATATATATATATATATATATATATATATATATATATATACACACACACACGTACACACACACACACACACACACACACACATATATATATATATATATATATATATATGTCTGTGTGTCTGTGAGTGTGGAAACAATGAATGGAAAATTATTGGATTTGATTATAAATTCAGATTATTAATCGGATTATTAAATTCATTCAGTCTTTTAATAAATAGTGAATATATATATATATATATATATATATATATATATATATATATATATATATATATATATATGCTGTAGATAGAAGGAAAGTGGTCAAGAAATGATTAACTCAAAACAAGTCACAGGGTGGTACGTTTCGTCTGTATGCACAGATTTTCTCAGCCGATCTGAGACTTTATTGAGGCAAAGCATACGTTTAAATACATGTGGTGGTGCGGTGTCGGGGAGGTCAAGGGGGTGAGTGTGTAGTGATGTGAGCTAAGAAGGAGCGGGGAGTTTTGGGTAGGATCAGTTGAGATGGAGGGGTAAGGATGTTTGTTAGAAGTGCTGGGCGGTGGCAGTGGTTGAAGGGTCAATTAGTGTGGGTGTATATTGATTTATGTGAGTAAAGGGGAGGTCAAGGGGTGAAGTGATGTGAGATAAGGAGGAGTGGGGAATTTTGGTGTGAGCTAAGGAGGAGCGGGGAATTTTGGGTAGGACGGGGTCGCTGGGTCAGTTGAACTAAGGAGAGCGGGGAATTTAGGTAGGACGGGTCGCTGGGTCAGTTGAGTGGAGGGGTAGAGGATGTTTGTTTGAGGTGCTTGGGAGGTGACAGTGGTTTATGGGTCAATTGGTGTAAGTAAATGTTTGTGTGTAGCCGAATATGTTAGAGGGGGAGAAAAGTTCATGTGTGGCTAAGTTATGTTAGAGGCGAAATGTGGGAGATTGTAGTGGGAGATTGTAGTGTTTGTTGATTTTCATTTGTTATCCATTATCATGGAGAGGAAGATTGTTCTCGTGGATTATAGATTGAGCTATCAACCACTGCCACCGCCCCAGCACTTCTAACAAACATCCTCTACCCCTCCATCTCAACTGATCCTACCCAAAACTCCCCGCTCCTCCTTAGCTCACATCACTACACACTCACCCCTTGACCTCCCCGACACCGCCACCACCACATGTATTTAAACGTATGCTTTGCCTCAATAAAGTCTCAGATCGGCTGAGAAAGTCTGTGCATACAGACGAAACGTACCACCCTGTGACTTGTTTTGAGTTGATCATTTCTTGACCACTTTCCTTCTATCTACAGCATATCGTCGGATCCTAAACCCATCCACCCTTCCTTCATATAATATATATATATATATATATATATATAATATATATATATATATATATATATGATCTCAATCACTGATATTGAGTACTTTACTACTAATGCCGCAATAAACTCAGGTAAAAGTAAATATGAAGATTTATATATTTACCTTTCTAATTCTCACAAAATAATATATATATATATATATATATATATATATATATATATATATATATATATATATATATATATATATATGGGTCGATGGGTGTGTATGCGCGGGCGTGTGTGTATGAGTTTATGTGTGCATATCCATGAGTGATAGTGTGTATGTGTGTATGTGTGTAGTTCCTTACAGCTTAAATGGTCCCTAATTAAATTAGTTTATTTTCTTTCCCTGGAGACTCTGTAATATCTTATATTGACTTTTTCATTTGTCTCCGAATGGGATTCGAGTCACAATCACATACCTATTTACGACAAGAAACAAACATTAGTATTTTATCTCGAGAACAAAACAAATCAGCTTTCAGAAAATGAAAAATATTTTTCTTACTTCACTCAGGATAGAAGGAATCGATGAATATATTATTTAGACGCCTGTTTCAACGGGGATTCTGAATTGTACAGTAACCAAAAATATATCCATATCTGCTCTTTGGATCAGGGTTCCAAGATCATCCTTGGATACTGTTTATAAAGAAAACTCTTTGGCCTTGGAAGAAGAAAAAAAAACAAGTAGCAAGGCAAACGTACGGAACTCTTATGAAGACGCCGCCTATATACCTAGGCTTTAACTCTCGACCGAGCACAAAGCTGACTTAATGAACAGTCTTTTTTTATATGGTACTTCGTCTTAATAGAGACGTGCGGTTCAATGCGTACCATCGTAGGAAATTGACACGAGGAGACGAGTTCAAATCCTAGATGAGGCTGTTTGTATTTCGTATACTGCTAATTACTTTGGGTAATTTATAAATCCAACGATTCTCCCTCCAGCTATGGGTAAATAGTAGGGTGGACTGGGTTCTTTAACGTTGATAGCAACCGGTCTAGGTGCAGGAAACCTCTGAATTCAAACCTGTGAAACTCCGCTTAAGAAATTGACTTAGTGTCACATCCTGCTTGACGAAACGGTTGCTATCTATATTCAAATGTCTAGCCACACTGAAGTGACGTGATACGTCGAAACCCGGTTTCTGTGGATGATTATATATATATATATATATATATATATATATATATATATATGTGTGTGTGTGTGTGTGTGTGTGTGTGTGTGTACTTCCTCTGATCATAGTGTGATTAATGTATGAGAATAAAAACAATTTTTTTAGTATTTCTCGGAATGTTTTAGATGAGGCTATATAGTTAGTATCATTAGTTGTCCTCATTTTCATTGTTATCTGTGCAATGTTTCGGCCGATGTGCCCTTCAGCCTTCTTCATGTATTTCTTGTACTCGGGAACTCTCTCGGACTTGGAAACCTTCTTTTCGAACTCTAGAACCTTCTTGTCCTAATCAGGAGTCATCACAGAACTAACCCTTTATTCAGTCCCCGGGGGGGGCGATATCCTGTTTTCATTCTGCTAATTAATTATTGATTAATAAGTAACACAGCTTAACACCTGTACCCCAGTTATGGGTAGCAGTTCCGTTATGGCTACCTATTATGACAAGAAGGTTCCCGAGTCCAATAAGAAATACCTAAAGAAGGCCGGAGGTCACATCGGCCGAAACGTTGTACAGATAACAATGACGATGAGGACAATAGTCCGAATAATCCAAATAATACTAAAAAAATTAGTTTTGTTTTATTATTAAAAAACAAGGTTGACAACCTTTGATTAATGGTAACCATCGGTTCTCGGAAATAATGAAATTCTAAGAACAGGTTTTATGATTGGGTACAAACC
>CM042140.1:109782082-109797082 GCA_023376005.1 Doryteuthis pealeii
TGAATTTAAAAAGAAAAATTTGAGTACCCATCAAGAATATATCAAACAAAGCGTATTTGGCATAAAATAACCCAACAACAATTGACATGCCGGAAAATCCAACTAATTAATCAAACAGCAGACATAAAACACACACACACACACATACACATATATATATATATATATATATATATGTGTGTGTGTGTGTGTGTGTGTGTGTGTGGTGTATATAATATATGTATATATATATATACATATATACGCATGCACACACACAAAAAAAACACACACACACATATATATATATATATATATATATATATGTGTGTGTGTGTGTGTGTGTGTGTATTCTCTTAAAGAATACGGTAGAAAACAATCACATCCAAAAACGATCACAATAGTCTTCCTATCAATATGCTCTGAAGAAGATTTTTTTGGTGAAATCGAAATATTGCAATGTAAAGTTGTAGAAATACATTCAGCTATTTGTTTTTTTCATATCACTTTATCTATCTATATCTCTATATCTATCTATCTATCTATTTATCTCTTACTCTCTCTCTCTCTCTCCATATATATATATATATATATATATATATATATATATATATATATATATATATATAGGGTAGTGTAGACAAAACGTCAACGGTAATTGGTTTCTCTCATTGGTTCAACTGCGCGTTTACCAGATTGGTTTGGTGCACGCATGGGTGAGCAATTGACTCTTACTTAGTGCTGCAGACTTTATGTCTACGCTACCCTAACTTGATATATATATATATATATATATATATATATATATATATATATATATATATATATATATATATATATTCGTTACTTAGCATTTTTATATTATTTTCTAAATGTACAGCAACCAGTTTATTACATTAACGCATTTAAGTTTTGAATAAAAAAATCCTCGTTTATTTCAGAGAAATCTCTAAATATCCTTTACACTTTGATATATATATATATATATATATATATATATATATATATATATATATATATATATATATATATATATTTAGAAATTTCTCTGAAATAAACGAGGATTTTTTTTATTCAAAACTTAAATGCGTTAATGTAACAAACTGGTTTCTGTACATTTAGAAAATGATATAAAAATGCTAAGTAACGAATAATATTTTGATTTCTCTGAAGCAAGATTTACACAGGATAAAATGAACTAAATTTAAACCTCTTTCAAAATTTGCCACTTTACTTTTTATTATAGTAACCGTTTACTTTTAAAAAAACTTTTTAAAAATATGCCTGTTTTGCCCTGATCAGGGTGACTTCGTATAGACCAACAGACTCATAAGAAAAAGGATGTCCTCCCTAAAAAGGAGGTTTACTAGATAAGGTGGTTAGAGTATACAGTGGTGATACATCGATTTTGGAGATTTGTGAATACCAAATACCTCTATGTTGACATTACTTCCAGGTCCGCTGAGAGTAGTACCTGTTAACATATTTATGGATCCTATTTATTTGTTTAGAAATTATGGGTTTTATATTTAAATACTTATAAATGTACCAGTATAGGAATTCTTGAAACCATATACCAGTCTCCATACACAATATTGGAATGAACCGGACATATTTACTTGAAAACATAATTGTGCCTAATTTATTAGACTTATGGATAGACTTGAGACTATAATCATTTACTAATCATTCAAACAATTAATCACATCGTTAAGATTATTTCCCTTACTTCTCGCGGTTGTCCGTTATGCAACTAGGTGACAGTACCATCAAAGTTAAATCCTCTTTTCTCTGACCTCTCAAGGTTAACACACCAATAATGTATCTTGTCCATTAGGACCGGGGACCTTGTCTCCCACAAGCATTCAGTGTAACTATAACATGATGATCTGTCAAAACCAGTACATGAAGATATTCATTCTCTATCCAGCATTCTCAAGTGTATCTATAAATACTCTTTTTCTATTAAGTTGTTCATTCTATACACATATATTCTTTGTATTTAAAAAAATCCCATTTTGTATTATTTCTATTGAGTTTGCTCGGACAATAGTCTTCATGCTATCTCTTTCGTCGGGATTTGCTTTCTCTATATCAATATCGTTTGAGGAAATCTCAACCGTCATTTATCAACAAAATGAAATAATAGAAAAAGATCTTATTGAATAAATAACCCTGCATGGGATGACATAGAAATTGTATTGCAGTTTTTTTTGTTTGGTTAAATATATCAACTCTTTATCGGTTATGTAATGTTGATATTTGATTCATTTTTAAATCAAATTATAATTGTGAATATATTTTCAAAAAACTTATCTAGGTTAGGATTTTACGAAAAGTTCAATAGTTGTGTTTGTATTTACGCCTGAATTAATTTGAGGTCACTAGAGACCAAATTACCGGATGTGGTATAAGAAAATAGGAAAATAGTCTAAGGGGAATAACTCCGATGAATTTGCTAATTCAATGAATTTTTATATCGAGCATTCTATTCATTCTATTCATTTGTATTAATGATAACACTCTTGATATTGTCTCATTCTCTTTCAAGAAATAATATCATTACGTTATTGGTAAATAGCGGTTAACATACACACATTTCGGTTGCAACATTTTCTCAATTAGCACATGGAGCAACATGTACTGAGTATGAGATTTAAAAAGTATATACTTAAATATACCCCATCCAATAGTGGTGTCCTGGGTATGAAAATAAACTGCATCTGAGGGTGAGGCTCCATTTCTGTAGGCCTGGAGAGCGTGGAGTACCTCTTTATTTTCATTACTTCCGGTTCCACCCTGACATGGGGTGGTAGTACTTGTTATGGTGTATGGGTAAAGTGTTTAATCACACTTTCTTTCACTATAATAATCATCAATGTGGACAGTCATAGTGTATCACTTATTCCTATCAGATACTAATAACATATACACGATTATAATTTTAAAAGCCAGTTCATATCTAATACTTTATTTGCATACAGATATGTGGAGGCGCGTAGTGTAATGGCTTCCGTCTTAGGCTCTAATGCCCTTGAGAAATTTATGATTTTGCCTTCCGCTTTGGGTAAACATTTATGCAGACTGGGCTCTGTAACATTAGTTAAGAAACAATTCTAGTAGGAAATCTCTGAATTCAAACTCTACTTAAGAAATTGACTCATATCACATCGTTACACGTGTGGAGTGGGTGGTAAATATATTAAAGGTCGTCAGGATGTTTATCCAATACAAATAATTCTTAAACATATCTATTTGTCCATATATGTGTTCCTAACCAGTTCTAACATTTTGGACCAGACTGGACCTGGGAGTAATAGCAATGATGGCTACTTCACACTCTCCAGAACTGGGCCTTATTACCGTATGCAAGTTAGTGTCATAACCAGGATACCTCATTTTGTAGGGGAATCTTACCGTTCTCCGGGGGATACAGTTGGTGTATTTTGAAGACGACGGAGCTAGTAAATTTTGCACTAATATATTAGCGTTAAAAATATTCCTGTCCTACATCTGAATTTCGAAATTGTTCACAGCTAACACAACGATATTAGAACAACAAAATAGCTAACAATAATTACATATTCTCAAAGCCGTACAATTTAGAAATAAAAGTGCAAATATTAATAGAATTAATTTCATATCTAGTGCTAATGTATTTATATGTATGTAGCCACTACTGCTATTTATAGGAACACATAAAAAAAACTCTTCTACATAACATCAGCATAGAAAGAACGCTTAAAACATACAATGTCGTATATTTTGTAAAATATTGCATTTGCAATATACATACAGCGCCCCCACACACACACACACACACAGTGAGGCCGAAAGTAATTTTCAAAGCTATTGCAATTTTTTTTACTAATTCTTCCCTGATATCGTATCATCAATTCAACAACGTTAATGGATTAAATCCAGTATATGTACACAAATATGTCTATATTGCTTAACCAAATATATGTGAATGACAAAATGCTATCCAATCACACACACACACACACACACACAACACACACACGCACACACACACATATATATATATATATATATATATATATATATATATATATATATATATATATATATATAATATATGGTTGTGTGTGTGAGTGTATGTGTGTGTGCTCCGCATTTCCAGCCGTTTAAAATTCAGGTATAATTTGGCAAGGAAAATCAAGTAAAATCTAAATCCGTATTCTGTAGATTTTTACTTCCGTCATTATCTTTAAAAACTGGAAATGTATCCCTGCTTCCATCCGATTCATCATTACTGGTCTCAAAGAGAATCGAATTTTTTTTTTGTTTTCACTACCGCCCAATTCGGAAGAGAGCTTCTCAAAGTTTGACTAATGAGAAGAGTGCCCTTTCGGTTCGAATTCAGAATTTTCCTACACTTAGACCAGTTTCAATACTAAGGTTAAAGGGAACAGTTCTCGCTTAAGTACTTATAGCTGGAGAGGGAATAGTTGGAGGCATAGTTTTCCAAAGAGTGTTTGGGCAATGTGAAATGCGAACAATCTCGTTCAGAATTTGAACTCTAGTCGCCGTGCCCATTTCTTACGACACTATAGCGCTTCCGAATCTTATCTGCTTCCCATCTAAGAGGATTCTAATCATTAGGGTTTAATCAATCATGTATATTTAATTTGGGTTTAATATATATATATATATATATATATATATATATATATATATATATCGCTACAGAAAAAAAAATTTATACACACACACACACTACCACATACCTAAAAAATTGCACAATGTTTCCTTCAATACACACACTAACAGCACTACATACTCACACCTTAAAATAGAATATTTGATGTCATATTTCAAAACCGTCTCCTTTTTTCAAACTTCAGAAAAAATTTTAAACAGACTGAATAAGAAGGATTACCACTCACTTTTTCTCATCATTCTGTGATATATAATTTCTTATCTTATGCCCTGAAGATGATCTATTTAATAGATCGAAACACTGCAGCGTCGGCCAATAAACTCACCACTTAACTCATTTAAACCTGTGTTTTTTCAATTTTCTTGATATATTACATATATATATATATATATAATATATATATATATATATTATATATATATATAGAGAGAGAGAGAGAGAGAGAGAGAGAGAGAGACGAAGCTGTTGGCATTTCACATAGCACTAATACCCTTGGGAAAGTTATGAATCCATATATTCTACCTCCAGTTATGGTTTAAATAGTAGAGCAGACTGGGCTCTTCAGCCTTGGGAAAGTAACCAGTCTAGGAGAGGGATAACTCTGAATTAAAAATTCCTGAGGTCGGTCGTTGATTGGGTTTGTGGCAACCTTTGATGCACCAATTCTTTCCTATCGACTGTGCCAAAAAAAGTGTGGATGGTCCAACACAAGCCTTCACCACTATGAACAAATCCCTGTGTGGGAGTCCATTGAGTGTATGAACCCTCATACGTCGAAAATCAACGGGAGAGTCCGTTATATATATATATATATATATATATATATATATATATATATATATATATATATATATATGCCCGCTTAAATTTATTAATTATTAACTAATTCATTTTCAAAATTAGCTATGACTTCAATTAAGCACATATCCTCCAAAGAAAAAGAATATATATATATATATATATATATATATATATATATATATATATATATATATATATTATATATATATGGAAAGAGGATTGGAATGAATCCGACAGAATGTGGTGGAGATGTGAGGAACAGAATAACAAAACTCAGTAGAATATAGTTCGCTCGAGCTTTGAGCTCGGCACCATCAGTCGTTTTAATGAATTATCAGGTTATCATACAAGTGTTTTATTGAAGGGGTGGTGTGGCGGGAGGTGGTGGATAGGAGAGGAGGTCAAGTGGGTGGGTAAGCGTTTGTGAGGAGAGGTTTTGAAATGGTCAAGCAGGAATCATTGAAGAGGAAGAGAAATCAGAAGGAGAGAGAGAGAGATAAAGAGAGAGAGAGAGAGAGAGAGAGAGAGAGAGAGAGAGAGAGAGAGAGAGATAGGTAACCGGGAGAAAGTATATATATATATATATATATATATATATATATATATATATGATAATCATATAAAAAATGAAAGTATACAGAAAAGCGGTCGTCATCAGGGCAACATATTTGATATTTGAATGTTTATTTTTATATTTCTAATTTATATTTTTCTATTATTTTTTTTTTGTATTCTATTTTTAGAATAATAAAAAATAGAACACAATGTGTACAATGACAATCTTTCGGTCGAAACACGTTTCGGTACTCCAATAAATAATTGTTATCCATTCAATATTTTCTTTCCTTTATCTTTTTTTTTCAACATCATGTAGTACCTACAGTTATTATATTGATTTAAAAAAAGTGTAAATATCAGATTCTTATGTAGTCGTCTTTACATTTCTGAAAGGTCGATCCATACCAAAACTTTAAAATTCGGCTAATTAGATATTTATAATCTAACTGTGACAAATTCCAGCTTTAAATAACCCACAAGGAGTTGAACAAATAAACCAAACCAAACCCAATACTCTACTATATTGTTGAACACAAGCACGTCAATTCGGAATGTTAGATAGTTTGCTATTTAATGTAGCCAATCATTTAACCGAAAACATATGACGTCATTGTATATTTCAACAAACTTCTGCGTTTGACTACACTGTGGCGTTGCTTTGACAGTATGCAAAACAAAACTGATTGTATTTTACGTGTACAATCAATGCCACAAATTGCTTTCATGCGTCGGTGAATTTCTATTGTCGAGCAACCATCTATTAATACGGAATCCGGACGAAGGAATACTGTCTTGGAGTAAACTGGCACAATGTACGTTTGAACGTTCAGTATATTATATTTATAAATAGGTATCTAAATCGACTGATATCATAGCCGCCCAGTAGGGTAAAATATTCGGCAATCTCCATTCATAATTTCTATCAATAGAAAAGAAAGAAACGGAATTTCCAGTGATTCAGTAATGTGACGATTTTATTTCATCTTGATTCAGAGTTACTATTTTCTCTTGAATAAACATCCATGTAAATACAAGATGTTCACTTTGAGAAAATGTGATAGCTGGAGGCGTGTAGTGTAATGGTTAGATTTTTAGGAAATGGACTCGTCGACCCGAGTTCAAATCCTGGACCAAGCTAATACCTTTGGGTAAATGTATGAATCCAACTACTCTCCTTCCGGCTATGCGTAGGGCAATTAAATTCACTTTCGAATAATACCCTTTGGAAAGGTATGAACACCCTAATCCTCCTGGGTCAAATACTTTTCTTCTTCGAGGATGATGTTTGGAAATAATGTATTTGTAATGACATATCAATCTTCAGCGGTTATTTAATGTCAACCCCATCTTTAACCTTGCTTATGGAACCAGTCTAGGAGAAGGAAAACTCTGAATTCAAACCTGTTAAACTCCACTTGGGGCGGTCACTCCTAAAATAGGCTCATTCCAACTTAGTGATCTGTTTCACTAATTTTTTTTTTAACAAAATAAATTTATCGATGGTCAAATTTTGTGTAAATATCCGAAATTATACAATTTGGAGTGGAGTCCCCGAGGAGTAGTGGCTAACGTACTGGACTGTGATATCGTAGTGAACGAGTTGGATCTCCAGTCACGCTATTAAATTCACTTTCGGAATAATACCCTTTGGAAAGGTGTGAACCGACTAATCCACCTGGGTCAAATACTTTTCTACTACGAGGATGGTGTTTGGAAATAATTTGGTAACTTTATTTGTAATGGCATATCAAGCTTTAGCGGTTATTTAATGTCAACCCCATCGTTTTATATAAACAGTAGTGCTACTATTAAACCCGTAGCTGAGGGTGAGTGCGTCCATTACTTTAACAAGTGCATTAGTCCAAAAGTAAACGTAATTGCGTTACTGGAGTTAAAACTTGCGTATTACGATGTCACATTCTAGCACATTAGTGACCCAGAGTCTATGGAATTAAATAAACTATAAAGGTTGATATTCCATTAAACAAAGAAAACAAAATATACAAGTGATACATGTAGGCTACAGTCCCAGAGGCGAAAAGTGCTTTATTTTTTTAAATTCGTCGGATGGCTCAATAATTTTTACGTAATGATTAAGATCAAATCACGAAAAGAGTATAGTTACATTTCGCATATCGGTTTCTTGGTTTCATAATGAATTAATTAAGTTTTAAATGAGTAAAATACGTAAAAAAATACTTAGCTCCGAAATAAAAATTTAAATCCGAACTGAACGAAAATCGCTTTGGGGCTGAAACCTAATGGGTGAAAACATTGCCAATAATGTATCTGCCTTTGTCGTAATTAATATATATATATATATATATATATATATATATATATATGTTTGTGTGTGTATGTGTATGTGTGTGTGTGTGAGTGTGTGTGAGTGTGTGTTATATTGATTATGGGGGAAAGTATCCCGTTCGAAAATTGGGTAGGCCCAAAACATAGCCGGGAATTGAAGACATTACCAAAATATAATCATCACATCGGGATCTAAGTAGGAGGTTAAAAAGTCTTGGACAATGGCATTCAGTATCTTTCGCAAAATGATCAGGTTAAGCTTGGACAACATTAGAGTGCCTAAGAGACATTAGTTCCTGGTTTTCAAATATTTCCCTTCCTTAAATGGCTGTCCAAAGAAGGCTAGAGATTTCAATCTGACCTACTATTTACTAACAATTGGGGATGAAAGAGACCGATTCGTGTCTTACCCAATTATATTAGGAATTTGAATTGTCTTACCTTCAACGTTTAACCCTTATTGTGTGCGTACTGTCATTGAAATACGCATATCTATTAAACCAACCCCTTCTCCATGAACAGAATGCGAAACAATTTAATTTAAAAAAATTTTAAAAGCAAAGTAAAACGTTTGAATTCACAGCTAGCCTTCTCCAAGGGCGGTTGGTTACCATGACTAAACAGCCAAGTCTGCCTTACTTTTTTTTACCGATAACTGGCAGTAGATAAGGTGTGGATAGAAATGACTAAATATGGAAACCTATTGGGAAAATATTTTTACCAAGGATTTCAAATCTATATCTATAAATGTGTACTGACAGTAAATGGGCTTGTCTGTTCACCCGAAATTGACACATTATCAAATAGACAGAGAGAACTGTATTTCCGTTTGATCACAGCTACTACTACTACTACTACTACTACTACCAATAATAATAATAATAATAATAATAATAATAATAATAATAATCTTTCTTCTATATTGTTCCTCAATCTTCCGACAATAATCATCCTGCAACATCCTCTAGTTAAAAATGAGGCCGTCCACATCGTCCAAGATGAAATGCAAAAATGTGAGTCCTGATTATCTGGTGTCGCTTAATCGTCGAACTTATATTTCTCATGAGTCTCGTCACCTCAGCTAATGATAGGCCATTCCCTTTTTATTATAAAGAAAGAAAGGTAACAAAAATAATATAGGAAAGAAAGAAAGAAGGTAAATAGGGGAAATAAACATAGGGGGGGAGATAGAGAGGGAGGTGAGCCCGTGAAAACGATAACGTTAATCCGTTTCAATCGAACATAATGAAAATAGGAAAAGAAGGAAAGAAAGAAAAAAGAAAGGAGGAGAGTTAACTCAAGATTATTGTATTTTTTACACATTGAACTATTAAGCAGCAGCTCTTAATTCAAAATATCAAATGTTGTAAAAAGTACACTATCATACCGTCGAATATTCACGGGTCCTCCAAATAATAATAATAATAATAATAATAATAATAATAATAATAATAAGCATTACAGCTGATATAATACGGTATGATAATTTAAGCATTACAGCGTTTGATATGCATACTAAAGAGCTATTCGAAATAGTTCAATATGCTAAATGCATAATTGTGTATTTAACTTTCTCTCCGTATATGTTTGTATTTCTGTCTCTGTCTCTGTCTTTCTATCTCTTTCTCTATCTCTATGTGGGTCTCTCTCTCTCTCCCCTTCTCTCTCTCTCTCTCTCTCTCTCTCTCTCTCTCTCTCTCTCTCTCACTCACACACACACACACACACTCTTTCCTTCCCTTATTCTTCCTTTCGTCTTTCCATTTAATTATTTTGAAACAGATTGTCATCCTTACTTCTGCGCTCATGGCCCTTTTCTCGCACTCTAGCTTCTTCCTTTCTTTCTTCCTTTTTTCTTTCTTTATTATATCTGTCCGATGTATAGCATGTCCTTTTCCCCTTTATTCCTTCACATAATGGTCCATTAGTTAACTGGTTTGAGGATATCCATCCCCCAATCCAAACCTCCTACCAACTACCCAACTGCGAATATTTTACGGATCGGTTGGGGGGCGTAATATGTGACACACTTTGTTTAGTATTAGCCTATTATTGTAATAATAATAATAATAATAATAATAATAATAATAATAATAATAATAATAACTCTTCTTTTCCTTCTACTACTAATAATAATAGTATTCCAGAGTTCGTATGCCTTAGTTATACAATACTTAAGAAAAAAGAAAAAAAATATGAACATTTATCAAAAACTATTTCTGAAGTGATAGCTCTTTTCTCACCACCATTTAAAACAATTGATTGTAGAGTTTTAAAAAGTACTTCCGCTTCAATTATATCTATTTTTATCTCAGCGTTCTTCTTGTTTTATCAGACTTCAACTAGACAGACAGCACTATAATTCTATTTAGATTTTAGTAGATCTTAACGGAACAAAGGATTAATTGAATTTATAACTTAAATTAAATGAAGATAAAAAAGATGTATAAAAGACCATTTAAACAATTATGGCAACACAAATAGAATAGACCCATGAAAACATTTTCAAACAAAAGTAGATATTTGCCACGGTTAAGATGAGACACAAAATCACAAGTATGTGGTATCCAGCTAGAAATCGAACTTGCTGTTCAATAGTAATCGATCTACGGGATTAGCTTTCTGATAAAAGTAGGTATTTGCCCAACTCATTTGTCAAGGGAATGATGTGGCACAATGGAACACTTATAAGGTATCCTGCGAGGATCAGCATCCAGTAGTTATGAATCTGGGAGATTTTTTGACAAGAGTATATTATTTCAGTTAAAAGGGTCTCAACTACTTTTACCAGTGCCTTTTTACAGTATCTTTACCGATTTTGTTCTTACATGTATTGGGTGTTGTGGACGAATATTGTCACGAGGGTCTACTCAAGAAAGTACAATAATAGTACAATGACACTGAATAAGCTCATTTACACAGAAATGATTTAATTTATAAATAATATACCTACAAGAAGTATTGACAAGAATACACAAAGGTGTCTAAAATGAAAATATTGTTCTATGAAAAGTACTATTTGAAGAGGGGACATCAAAGATGAGTACTACGGCCATGATGGGGAGAAGGGACAATGCATTTACTGTTCAAAGAACAGTGGCAACAGGTGAAACTATTTTCTGTTCAAAGAACAGTTAGAAGAGAGAAAGTTCCTTTAATGTCCTATCAGCATTCGTGGCTTATTTAATGATAAAGCCAGACATGTAAAACAGCATTGGTACTATTTAACCTATAGTTGAGAAATTAGAGTGTCCAGGACTGTCCCAAGTGTATAGTTCCGAAAGTGAACCTAATAGCACGATTGTAGTTCAAACTCGCTTATTACAATACCATAGTCCAGCAATTAAGCCACCACGCCACAGAAACCCTCCTCAGTTTTTAATATTCAAAGAACAGAGAAACGATACGATTATGAGTCTCATGTAACCACGTGGGACCAAATTAGAAATTTATTTAATGTCTCCGTACACAATCAAATTAACTTTTCCCATTGTACATTGGAGGAGGGGTAAAGGATTATTTTTCGGATATGTATGCCAAAAAATGAGTGGGTCCCCTTCAGGAAAAAATGTATTATTCTAAAATGTACCAAGTACTTCTAAAATTATATAACCAAGCGAATACCCGGAACTATTAGTATTTTTGTAATCTAACTATTGTAATTATCTTAGTGAGAAATTATTAGTAAAATTATTCTAATTAATTCTTGCTATCTGTTAGTTTTCCATACGTCACAGTTGAATGATGAGCATATGTTTATTAAATTCGAAGACGACTTGATTATTTAAGTTAAAAGAAAAAAAGTTAAGTTAAATAGAAAAAAACAACATGATGACTTGTATTTTAAAAAATCAAATAATTTATTATAGATTAATTTAATTTATTGCTAGATATATTTAAAGGAATCATTTATATTATATCAATATATTTATATACATAATAAATTTAATGCTAAAAGATTGGATACTAGGTACTTTTTTCAATATCCGAATATATCCTGAAGGGATCCCCTACTTTTTCTCGGCATATATGTCCTATACCAACACTTAGACCACCCCCTGTTTTACAACCGTCTTCGGTTCTATAGAATTTATTCAAGTAACCTCAATTTTTCTCATGTTCTTTAATTTACGTGGTTTTGTTTATGAATCTCGTCTATTCTTACCATGGTAGACTTCAACCAGGTGTGGCACGTGTCACTGAAACATATTTTAATTTTATTTATTTTTTCTATGAGTGAGAGGTTGGGCATAAGCGAATAAGTGGATTTTTTTATATCAATGGAGACTAGGTAAATCATCAATAAGTCTTCTCCCTATCACCTCAGAAATTTGGCTTATCGCAGCTTCGGTAACTGTGCATGTCTGACCTTTTAAAAAAAATCCAAAAGTCTCGAGCCTCTAAAACGAGAATTCATGAGATTGACCTTTTCCTGTTGGTCTCTTCAGATAATCGTTTACCAGGACCGCTGATGACTAGTTGTGTGTTGGAAAGACTTCTATATTACCTAAGTATGTTATCTTCAAAAGACTACTGAGTCACAGGCCTGGATATCCAGACATCTAAACAGTGAAGCCAAAATCAATAACATTTACTTATTTATCTCGTATTATAATGGAATTTATTTGGCCAACATGCCGTTTCTCCAGAGGGTCTCCATACGTATACTGAATATATTATTTGGGAAGCAACGAGTAACCTCCCTTGTATTTAAGATGCGCTCGCAGGCGAAGTTTGGTTTGGTCTGGTTTGTTTTGTTTTACGGCATAGCCACCTCAGTAGGTCATTTAATGCCGACAAAGTTTTGAAAAAATGTCATTCTTAATGGATGCTCAATTTTTATATAAACACATTTTTCTATCTAACATATAAGCCAACGCCTTCTAGCACCCAAATGATAGAAAGGTTTGGGGGTTGCTATAAGAGCAATATGGTCGGGGCAATCATATAGGTGTTAGGGCTTGACATGATCAGCCGATTGATCGGAGGGAGTCTCTCCAACCGCCCGTCCTCCCCAAGTAAAGGCCAAAGTGGAGTGTTGCATATCATGGACTGCTCATCCACAAGGATTCCGTCATTAAGCAACACGGGTCGCCACCCACGGTCAACAGGTGGTCTCATTGTGGGGGGTCTTACCCCTCTACAGGGGTGCAGCCGGTGTATTCTAACGCCCCACGTACAGGGCGGCGCAGACGAAGAGTTGAATTTCTTTTACCTAATTGTTCTTACCTTACTTGCAGCAATTCTGTCTCATTTCCTACATTTTCACTCAGTGAGTAAAGTTAAAAGAAAAAGAAACGGAAGTTAGTTGTTTAAAACAAACAAGTTATGTAATTGACAACTACGTAGACTTTTCTGTAATGAGATTTTTGTTAAAAAAGGTAATTTCCTTGAAGTAACTAGATTTTGTAGAGTGTATTACAAAGAAAGATCACGTTCGTCTATCGAGGTGAACGGCTAGTGTTCATTGTTCTCTTCAATAAAATACACGGAAAATGTGAAAGCATGACATAAACACACGGAGTTTGCTTATACATTTTAAAATCTCCAAAGTTTGGGGCACCAGGCGTGTTATAATGAATAAGTAGCTCGCCTATGTAACGACTGCGAAATAATTCGATTCTTACAGGGTAGTCTGTATTTCTGGCATTTTTCCAAACTTGACTCAACTTAGCAGATTACAACTACAAATAATTCGTCTGTATCTAAGAAGACACGTTTTTTCTATACTTTAAATATCTGAGCAGATAATACTGCATTGGGAACGGTATGAATCTAACTATTCTCTCTCCACCGATGCATGATTAGTAGGGTAGACTGGATACTTTAAACTTGGTTAGGCAACGAGTCTAGGAGAAGGAAAACTGAATAAGTAAATGACTTTGAGTCACATTCTGCTAGTTCGGAGGGGTTAGACTAAAAAAGGATAGAGCTCTCGATGGCGGTAATTAGATATAGACAGATGGGTGTATTTATCAGTTAAAATCCCCCTTCCAGTTTGTAGATAACGGTGGCCGAGTGGTTCGCAGCCTGACTGATGAGGAATCGATCGTGTTTCCATCCCGGCTGGCGGTAGCTTGTAAATATCTAGCCACACTGAAGAGGCATTAAACACGGTGTCGAAACACTGTGTCGAAACACGGTGTCGAAACACGGTATCTATGGATGACTATATATATATATATATGAACCTTTGTAGACAAGTATAGCTTAAGGTAACAGTTCTTGATAGAAATAAGTTGCGTATAGTTATTTATACATATCTAGAAGAAGCTAAACAGTCTCGTAAAGGGAAAGTCGAAATTCAACCAAGCTTAGCATTACTCCGCTTAAAAACTGACCTTGCGTCGCATCATAGCCGGATGGATTTAATTAAGAGACACGAAATGGAAGACATAATAATCTCTAAAATAATCTCCTAAACAAACGGCTCAGCAGGCTATTTATGAATAAGTTAATGGGAAATGTAAACAGAACTGAAAATGGTACCAGCATTTTCCGAGGGTTCACAGATTTTCAAACTGTCTATCAGGATTCTATACCTGCGCGTTTTGTCATAGAAATTAAACTACTCTGACCACAAAGATAGAATAACAGCTTAACCAGGTTCAGAAAACTCTTCTATGTTAAATACTAGAATTAGGGAACACAGATTCTTGAAAAATATTAAG
>CM042140.1:109802082-109812082 GCA_023376005.1 Doryteuthis pealeii
TCAGAACCTCATTGCTACACATCCTTTCTGAGAGAAAAAGGAAAATCTCCCACTAGCCACCTCTGCTAACACCAATAACTGAGAACCCTCCAATTGAAGAAAGAACTCAATCCAAAGTCCGGAATAAGGTCTAACAGACCGAAGCGTTACAACGTCGACATCACTACCTATAATAAACATCCATTTTCTACAACATATATATATATATATATATATATATATATATATATATATATATATATATATATATATATATATATATATATATATATACAACACCTCCGCACGCGCAGTACGCGACACAAGGTAAATTTCTTACGCGGAGTTTAACAGCTTTGGATTCAGAGTTTTCCTTCTCCTAGACTGGTTACCTAGCCATAGTTAGAGATCCCAGTCTACCCTGCTATTTACCTATAGTTGGAGGGAGCATTGGATTCATACATGTCCTAAGGGTATTAGCGCCATGTGGAAAGCAATCAGCTTGTCCAGGAATTGAACTAGGGTCGACGAGTCAATTTCCTACGACTCTAACCATTACACTACGCGCCTCCAATACATTGATATATGTTTTATTCTACATGATCTCAAATTTTAACAGCATGTGTAGTAACAACGCAGCATTCTATGTTTAATGCTTAAACATCTTTTCTTTTCTAATAAATGTTATTTCTTTACCTAAATCAATGGTTCTCAACCTTTTTATACCTATTGACCCCCTTTTTAATCCTATTTTACTCTAGTGGACCCCCACAGCCATTTGTTGTTTAAAGATCCCATTGTATTTTTATAGATAAATACATTTTACTTGCATGGGTCCCCAAAAATGTTATATTATCACCGAGGCTCCATATGGACCCCGGTTGAGAACCACTGACCTAAATGAAAAAAAAAATTAACATAATTAGTTTCTACACATGCTGTTATATTTTTAGATCATTTGAACGTGAACTGACCAAATTGTTACATAATGAAATAATATATTTTTGAAACACCCCGTAAAAGAATGAAGGAGACGGTGACAAAATATTGAAAGAAAAGATCAAATGTGTAACTTCATTCTGGCAGGGATAGCATGTGACATGTTTAGTTTAATGCATTGACCCATATGAATGTGGACAAAACCATACAACTAGATGTCAGACTATTTCAACTACTCTCTCTCTCTCTCTCTCTCTCTCTCTCTCTCTCTCTCTCTCTCTCTCTCTCTCTCTCTAATATGGAGGTGAAATTTCCAGAATCAAAATCCATTGTTTGCTTTTTGTCATGACTTGCCCGAAGACAATAATGGATACTACATTTAATCTCATATAGAAAAAACAAGGAAATGGAGGAAGAAAATATACGCTTGCTTTAGATAGAAATCAACAAAAAAAAGATGGAAGATTCTGATTGTTCGTGAGGGAATATATAAAGATAAAGTTTTAATATAATGTAAACAAACCCATACCAAATGTCAAAAGTAGTACTTAGAGGGAAGAACAGGAGGTAAATTACCCTAGATTAAAATTATTATTATTTGGATTTTTCGTACCATTGTCCTCATCTTTATTGTTATTTGTACAACGCTTCGGCCTATGTGCGCTCCGACCTTATTCAGGTATTTCTCGTCGAACTCGAAAGCCTTCTCGAACTCGGAAACCATCTTTCTGAACTCGGGTACCATCTTGTCGTAATCGATGGCCATCACGGAACTTTGAAAGCTCCCGATTACGACAAGAAATACCTGACGAAGGCTGGAGGGCACATCGACCGAAACGTCGTACAAATAACAATAAAAATGAGGACAATAGTCCGAATAATCCAAATAATACTAATTATCAAGGCTCATCTAAAAAATTCCAGAGAAATATTAAAATTGTTCTTTACTAGTTCATCTTCGCCAATTTCATTAAAAAAACAAATCTTCCTAAATCTAATACTTTTCTTATTGTGTTCCCAAAATGAAGTCCTTAATACTTCGAGCTACGATCTTTCCTTGTTAGAATTGCCAGTAAGCCACTGCTTGAACCTAGGAAATATACAAAGATACTAGAATCTCATCCAAGACAAAGTACATTCATATGAGATAAGTAAAAGAATTGAAATAAACAATAACGTTACACTGTTTATTCTATTGATAGGTATTGTGCGCTTGTGTATTATTGTAGGAATCCAAGAGTAAATCTATTGTGAAATTGCCTATTTCCATACAGTTTCTTGTTAATGGAAACTCTTTATTACTTTAAGGAAGAAAATGGGGAAAATTGGCAAATTCTTTTCCTTTATTTAACTCGGGATTATACGTCTTTCTCGAGTCGTCAATATTCATAACAGAAGCGGATTAAATACTCGAGATTTGTTTCTTAAATCCTTTATCAAGAAGACAAAAACTTCGCTATCTTCTTGTCTGCTTTGCCAATTTCATTTAGTCTCATCAACTTGATGAGAATTTCTATCTTAAGAAATGTCGATACAAACTTTGCCATAACTCGAAAACAAAAAAAAAAATCCTTGATATTAAAAAGATCATAGAACAATTCTTAGACAGGATTGTTAGAATTTCTTTCATTAAAAATCGATTTAAATTTGACTTGGTAATATACGTTCGTAACTCTAATCAAAAGAATTCTCCAAGGCTTCCGTTCAAAAATAGGTTTGAAAAAGACAAGAAAATAAATAAAAGAGTATAAAATATTTCGCATCAAAGATAATTTGAAAACAGAACCGACAAGAGACATTCTTTTTCCGACTAAATGCTTGTTCGCATTATCTGACATTAATCTTCTTTAATTCAGACACCAACCTCGTAGAAATGCATTTATTGTCATAGAATACCTAATCACATTTGGTAAATCTCTGAAAGAGTGAAATCTATATCATTGAAAAGATTGAGGCGCCTGGTGCAATAGTTATAGTCGTAGGAAATGGACTCGTGGATACGAGTTTCAAATCCTGGGCGAAGCTGTCTGCATTTCACAAAACGCTAATACCCTAAGAAAAAGGTATGAACCCAACCCCCCGCCAGGTATGGGTAATAGCAGGGCAGACTACGTTCTTTAATCATGGATAGGCAACCAGTCTAGGAGAAGAAAAACTCTGAATTCAAACCTGTTAAATTAAGAAATTGACCTTCTGTCGCATACTGCTCGTGTGGAGGGGTTGGTAAATATATATATATATATATATATATATATATATATATATATATATACGATTTTTTTTTTTACTTATTTAAAATCAGTCGCACTCTCCTGGGCGTTACATTTAACACAAGTGATATTTGTACACTTCTTGAGTCTTTTTCTCAAGAAAATGCCTCCCGGGCATACTGCTACGACTGACCGGGTAAGCTCTGGATATCCGGTGGATTTTCTTGTATATATATATATATATATATATATATATATATATATATATATATATATATGTGTGTGTGTGTCTGTGTGTGTGTGTGTGTGTGTGTGTGTGTGTATATATACTGAAGAGACGTCAAATGTCGAAACACGGTGTCAGTGGATTATGTTCTCCCAAAACCCCGTAGAACTCTCTAGGAGTAACTTTAATTGACTTTTACCGCTAGCGTAATAAAGCAACATCTATGTTGTTTACACTTTTGAACTCTCTGGTGATCATGAAATATATACACTGATGTATGTATTTATCAGTAAAAATGCTGCTCCTTACTTGCAGTGGCCGATGGTCGAGAGGTTAAGGAACCAGACTGATGAAAAATCAGTCGGGTTTCGCTCCTAGCTACAAGTAGTTGCTGGATCTAGCCACACTGTAGAGACAGGAAACGTCAAAACATGGTGTCTGTTGATGACTCTCATCTCTCTCTTCTCTCTCTCTCTCTCTCTCTCTCTCTCTCTCTCTCTGTATATATATATATATATATATATATATATATATATATGTGTGTGTGTGTGTGTGTGTGTGTGAGGAAAAAGTGGAAGTGAATCAGACAGTGTGAAATATTATGCAAAAATTGAAAAACACAAGTTCATAAACGAGTAATATTTATTTCGCCTACGCTGCAGTGTTTCGATCTGTTTCAATAGATCTTCATCAGGGTTTTTGTTAATTTGAGGAAAAAAATAAATGTATCTTAGAAAATCTTCGAGACTCTTTTGTTTTATGGTCAATCTATTTAATATATATATATATATATCATTATTTTGTTATCGTGTTTCCTTCCTTGCATTAAATCAGTGATGTATGATCAATTGCCATATTACTGATCTAGTGAATCTGACAACTCATCAATTTAACATCAAAATAATTCCATATTAGTGCAATTTAATTTAAAATCTGCACTCGTACAAACATGGCCTTTCCAATTTGAATTAATCATTGAATCCATATAAAGGGAGCTGAACATTAATAACGATCTTTATTTTTCAGATGAATTGTAATGTATTTTTCATTTGCTGAATATAAAGGAGAAAACAACTTTTTCGTCACGGTCCTTTTTTATTTTGTTGTTTTGTTCAACTCTCTTTTCTAATTCAGTTACAGGTTTTCGTTTAATATTTTTCTTATGAAATATAATTTTATTAAAAATGTTTGAATTTAAACGTCGTTTATATTATAATCAAGGTTTAAGCAACATTTTCTAAATAAAATGCACTAAGGTTCAAAAGGAATTTTCCAATAAATCCAGTGAACCGTGATAAATTACAGCAAGAAAGAGTTTTTTCTAAGTCATATCAAAAGCTGAAACTGGTTTGATGCCTGCGTTGAAAATGTTTTCTGTTATTTTCCCGCTAATACTTAACACGTTTAATTTATTGGAGTTGGTGTTGCAATGAATGAGCTGAAATGGAAAAAAAAAACTTTCATATCAGTCACAGAAGGAATTACCACATTATTATTTTTTGGTTTCTTTGTTTAATGACATAGTAATACCCATGTGTTGTTTACTACCAAATCTATCCTTGTAGATGTATAGCAATGGAATTATTTAACCAACAGTTGGAGGATGTGGATATTCATTCTTTTTGCAAGGATATTACTTTGAATGCGAACGTAATAGCGCGACAGGAGTTCGAAGTCACTTATTACGATGTGGCTGTCCAGCACGTTAAGCACTACGCCACGGGGACAGTAACAACATTATTAGATAACAAAAAGGATAGAAAGGAAAAATAATCACTAAAAATATGTTAGTATTAAGGAGATAAAAGTTTAATCGTAACACAAGTAACATAAATGTTAATGCCCATTTCTCATTTGGAATTTTTTTTTAATAATTTGGTGTGGTCAGTGAAGGACAAAATGAAAGATCCATTTGTCTGAGTTTGGTTACATGGCTCAACGGATATAAAGGTTGAGTTAATACAGTTCTAAGTGACAATCATCTGTAGCTTGCAGGTTCAATTCTGAACACGGATATATATATATATATATATATATATATATATATGCATGGACGCACATCAAATAAATGTTTAATTTTAATCACGTATTATTCAGATTTTTCGGACCATTTTTCTCATCTTTATAGCTTTTTTTATAAAATTAAATAGCAATTTTGAAAAAACCCTGAAGAATGTCGGAGGGCATATCGCCCTCTGACATTCTTCAGGGTTTTTTGGGTAACTCCAGAACCTGACTGTCTAATTGGACACATGATGCAACGGATATAAGCATTGAGTTAATACAGTTCTAAGTGACAATCATCTGGAGTTTGCAGGTTCAATCCTGATCACGGACAAAAATAATATATAATACATAATGAATTTCATAATTTTATAGATGAAAACTCGTATCCGGTAATGGTCAACGAAATGAGAGTAATCATCCCTGCTGGAATAGATAAAGGATACGGTTCGAAGATCAGTGAAGCCTACCAATTACGGCATGAAGGCTCCCAAGTTCGACAAGAAGAATCCCGAGTTCAACAAGAAAAAAACTGAAGAAATCCGGCGAGCACATCGGCTGAAACGTTGTGTAAATAACTATAAAGATGGGGACAACAATCTGAAAAACCTAATTGATCTATATTGTTAATCACTATTTCAAAAATTCAATCACGTAGATTTCATTTCTCAGTCTGAAGAGCATCTGCCTAAAAACTACAAGTTTCCGGGTTCGATACCGGCATTCGCCAACCCATCACATGATAGCACAACTTGGATCTGTGCGGTAAAGTAGGGAGTTGCTGGAAGGTGTGCCGCTCCACCCCATACGCTAAAACTTTCTCCCTGCTCTATTGCTAGTGAAGAGGGAATAGACTCCCTTGGTTTCAGTTTAATATTGACAATAGGCCACACCGACGACTTTACTTTTTTTTATATATCATAACCGCTATAAATGAAATATTATTTTCTTTTTGTTTTGATAAATTCCAATTTTTCAAAAATACGTTTATGGAGTTATTATGAAATATTATTTTCGGACTAAAGACATTATTATAAAAGTTGGTCTATCCGCTTGATTTTCCATTTCCTAATCAACCTTGCAATGTTCATTTATTTGTATGCTTCACTTGCTGGAGATAAATTTAAATATGGCGTCTGCGCTAGTTTGTTTACTCATATTTTTCTCCTATGTAAATTTCATTACCTATCATTGCAAATTGATTTAACCGAGCTTGGAATATCCAAATTATTCCAGCGAATTATCTTACATTGGCATATTAGAAAAATATTGGCTAATTTCAGACAGTGTTTTCCTGAAAATATAACGATTATGCTATTATGTTTTTCCATAGTGATTTGTAATTATTACCGGAATAATTGATTTATTAAATTCATAATTTCACGAATCAGCGATTCATTATTATAATTATTAATTCCAAATCATAACAATTGAATCTAACATATGTAAATATGATTATATAATACTTCCTACTTAAATTCATAAACGACACTGAAGGTTTGGAAAAGATGTGAAAGCAATCATCATCTATTTACGATATAACATATCACCAAAATTCCTTTGTCTAAATTTTTTAGTTGGTTGTATGGTTATTTTTGTTTTACGGCATATCAACCACTTTCGGGTCATTTAATACCAAATCAAGTTATTTTTTTATATTTGATTTTACTTACAGTATCTGCTATTGCCTAAATTCTCACCCATCTAAATAGTAAACAGGCTCATTGCTGCTTAACTTCGGTGATCTAACAGGAACCGGTGCTTTCAACGTGACTTGACCATAAGCTGAATTTTTTATAACTAAGACTTGACATTTTATATTATTTGGATTCATCGAAATGTTGTCTTCATGTTTACTGTTATATTCACAGTGTTTCGGTCGATGTGTCCTCCGGACCTCTTCAGGTGTTTCTTGAACACCTTCCGTCGAACTCGGTAACCATCTAGTCATATTAGGGAATCTTCATGTCGTAATCGGGAGCCTTCAAAAACTACGAACTAAACTCTGTATTCGATCCATCTGGATAGAATGTTCTCAATCCGTTAACCATGACCGAGTACAAGTGTTAAGCTATGTTAAGTCTTCTATTGTTGCATAATCTATGCGGTTGCTTAAGATTATTGTCAATCCCTTGTATTTCTGAAGGGATGGCCCTTTTCATGCCACGGGCGGTACTTTCCATGGAATATTACAGAAAGCCCGCGAAATACGTGGGACCTGGTTGAGTCGCAGTTTCAGCTTGGACGTCAGGCAGATAAGGCTTATCTGCCTTAGCTGGGGTTCACTTGCACAAGAGCGCTATGTTTAGTTAGAGGAAGGTGTTTAGTTAAGTAAATAAAAGTTTAAATAAATAATATGGTTTTGTGGTTGATGAATGTCTTGTCAACAAGACTGACATAGAAGAAAAAATGAATCAAGGATGACCACCAGCAAGAACAGAGAAATAGAAGTCATAGAGAAAGAATAGAAACGACTAGAGATCACCAATGGCCAAATAAGTAATTTATGTATCTCTCTATCTACCTGTGTCTATCTCTCCCCCTCTCTCCAGTAAAAGAACGCTTGTGTATGTACCCAACATGGGTATATGTGTATGAGTATGTAACACTATTTTATTACAGCTCGTGGTCTGGATTAATCCTGCAACCTACAGATATTTGTCACTTAGAACTGCATTAATTAAACACGTGTATTTTTATATAATGATCGCTCCCGAGTTCGACAAGAAGGTTCTAGAATTTGACAAGAATCACCCGAAGAATACCGGAGGGTAAATCGGCCGAAATGTTGTGTACATAACTATTGTTATATACACATAAGATGAGCACAACTGTCCGGAATATCCAAATAATACAAAATTCCACTTGTTCTGAAACTGCAATTATTGCATTATTACTATTTTCCGAGATCAACTCTTCACCAGATTTATAACACTTTTTAAGGTCCCAACTATCTGTCAAAAAATCTACATGAGAAATATTAAAATGATATGTTATTGGCTTTTAAAGACATGGATATTGGAATTTTTTATGAAGGGTTTACTCGTTTGACCTAACATGTAATTCAACAATTCATCAATTTAAATAGACATTCCCAGATATCTATTTAAGATAATTCTAAGATACATTATATAATAGTCTATCTTATTACTATATCTAGTATAAAACATGTTATAAAATTTACGAAGCATGTTAAAACTTATCGAGACTGTAGCAATATTTACCAAGACTAACATTAAAAGTAAATTAAATGTTAATTGTCTTCAGAATAGTTCTCCTTGGTATTCAACACACTTATTCCAGCGAGTTTTGAAATTTTCAGTGAAGAAAACATTAGATAATGTGTGAAGTCAAGCCATCGTATTTCTTTCAAGTTTTGACTTTGAGATTTATCTATGTTTAGGAAAATTGAAATAGATCACTAAGTAGGCCTTAATCTATTCTCGTAGTGAACAGGTTTGAATTCAGAGTGTTTCTTCTCCTAGATTGGTTGCCTAACCAAGCTTAAAGAGCTCAGCCTGCCCTACTATTATGTACCCATATCTGGAGGGAGAATAGTTGGATTCATACATGTCCTAAGGGCATTAGCGCTATGTGAACTATGGCTTGGTCCAGGAATTGAATTCGGGTCGATGAGTTCATTTCCTGTGACCCTAACCAGTACACCACCGCGCTTCTCAACAGAAACAAGAAAACATTTTATAAAGTATCTGCGAGTGACATGTAGGTTACTGTATTTACACAATGCCGTATCTCGATTTAAAAAAATATTTGATCATCAATATATTTCGAAACTGCTGATCAAAAATATCGAGCATAGATTTTTTTCAACACAAACAACTCTAAACCGAAAAGTGATTTAAACTCGCTTTCACCGCAACAGTGCAAATAGTATTATAATCGATTGTTCAACACTCAGTACTTATAAGAAATAAAATTTGAGAACAAAACCATATAAAACAAAAGAAAATTGAAGAGAGTTTAGACTTCACACAAAAGTCTTAATTAATTGAATAAGATTATCATGGTTTTCAATGTTCTCGTTCATTTAATTATATGGATAGATGTTTCACTTCGAAATCCCCTTGAAAGAATAAAAAAAATCGTTTAAGTACATTTCCATTAAAACGTCTCAAATTGATAAGAGAAAGATTCATTTGATTTGAGAGACGATAACAAATCACAGGAGATACAAGTTTTTGATTGAAGAATATGGTATTCTGTTCAACTTAGATTCCTTAAATAGAAAACGGACATCTAATTTCGTAATGTGATTTACAATATCATTAAAATTAACAGATTTAGTATCTAATTCAGTATAAAAACGAAGCTTATTTAGGCTTTCCTATCCCCGTTTATATTAGTCAGATTGATGTTTTCAATATTATGTATTTCATGTGATCTACCTATCTATCTATTACTTCATCTATTGATCTAGTAATTTTGCACAGGTAAGAATAAACGATTTCTTCTGAATTTCTTAGATGATGCTTGATAGGTTGTATACAATTGGACACATAGCGTAGTGATATAGGCGTTAGGTTAAGACAGTTCTAAGTGATAGTTATCTCTGGTCTAAAGGTTCAATCCTTGTCAAGGTGACAGTAATATAGAATAATATTTAATGTTAAAGGAGATATAT
>CM042140.1:109817082-109884582 GCA_023376005.1 Doryteuthis pealeii
ATAAATATAATTGCATGTTATCAGTACGTAGACATAGTTAACAGTATTAATGATGTAAGACAATTTTATTAATAATTGAGATTTAGATAAAAATAAAATCATGGATAATGTGATGTAAATAATTAAGGGAATTGTGACTTGAGTAGGAATATAGTTTCGGTTACAGACAGAAAAACACACAATCTCCATTATAATAAGATATATATATATATATATATATATATATATTATATGATATTTTTGCTAGATTAGAACTGTACAAATCCTGGAAGCAAGACACAAAAAACTCAATTGTGCAGCCACTAGCTTTTTATGACACAAACCATTCAGGTTAGACAAAAAGACATGCCTTATACTACTCGAGAAGTAAGGTCCAACTCATAATCAATGTTATCTTATGGGAATCTGTACATGGATAAAGCTGCGTGAGTGGCTGTTGTGTAGGGGATTTACTAGGAGCGATAACTGATTGGGATGAATGGTGATGAAGAGTCCTGAAGAAGCGTGCTATCAGTGTGACCTGATGATGATGATGATGATGATGATGATGATGATTAGAATCTAATATCTGTATGTTGCCAGTTTTTTTATATGTTATTAAGTAAAAAAAAAACGGTTTATAAAACTCAATTTTGCGAAGGATAGATTAAATTAATCAATTATGAGAAGAAAATCAAACGAAAGAAGAAAATACAAAATTATTCGTACAGTTAGAAAAATTGTAAAAATATTTTCCAAATATTAAAGGTCAATAGCATGACCTCTCATCTTTACAACTTATTGCAATCGTCCATTTTGATGAGATTTGAAAAAAATATTTTCTGATATGTTCTTCCATTTTCCAATGGTTACACGTTCTAAATCCTGAAGGGTGTTTTGGTGACCGACGATTTATTCGAAATTTAAAATCTTGCCAATCGGATTCAAGTCGGGACTCAGTGAAAGCCATGGCAGAACTGTAATTTTTTTTTCTGAAACCATGATGTCAGTGATTTAGACGTATGATTGGGATCATTATCTTGCTGGAAAATAAATGGCCGACCTAGATCAAAATTTTGTGTTACTTGTAGATTTCCATCCAGAATTTTTATATAGTCTTCAGAATTCAGTATTCCACTTATTGCAATTAATTTTCCGGTACCTCTTAAGCTAAAGCAACCCCCAAACATCATTGAGTCGCCTCCATGTTTTTTTATGTCGGCACTGTGTTCTTTGAGAGCAAAGTCTTACTTTCCCTTCATCTAATCTTTTGTACATCATTATGTCCATCAAAAGTTTCATCACTCCATAGTACTTGTTCCCAAACGCAATTTTCTTTGTTCAAGAACGTTTCGGCAAAATTTAAACTTCTTCTGTTTTCTAATTTCTTACCTTTCTTTTCCTTTCTTTCCTGTTTTTTTTTTTCAATTTTATCGAACGTTATTTTAAATAGAAATTTTTTTGAATACCCTTCAAGAATGAATAAAACAATACGTTTTTGGCATAAAATAACCAACAAGTTTTGAAATGCGCTAAACTTCTACCAACCAACAAGCCAATCATCATCTAGTATCCTAAGCCTCTGTTTATATTGCACCATATGTTTTTCTAAATAAAGAAAAAAGAAAAAAGTAATTGGTACTCACAGCCAAAATGCTAATGTTGTTATTTGATAATTCAAACACAACAAAAATGGTCTCGCAGATTCTTGGAATAAATAAAGAATCTACAATTCTAAAGACAAGGGATGTTTATGAAAATACTCAGTAGGAAATATACTTTAGGAGATTATGTATTTCTTTTTTGGTGTCATTTCTAAATATTATTTCATTTCCAGAACTGTAGCAACGTTTATGGTATTCTTCTTTGTTTTTGTCTTTTGTTTTTTCTTCGGATACATATTCCGTCTTCGATTTTTCTAGATTCTTATATCTTCTTTTCTTTTCTTTCCTTCTTGGTGTTTGTTTCAGTTGTATCGAACGTTATCTATAGTTTAAATAGAAAAGTTTAATATAACAAAGTTTGTTTAATATGACATCGTTTGTGAATAAGGTTCGTCGTGGTTAGTTTCTATACAACCCATTTTAATTTTTAAAAAACGTTGTATTTTCCGAGTACTAATGCAGATACATATCGTATCCAAACTTTTTGTAATGTATTTCAAAACAACTCATGGGCTTATATTAACGTCGTGACAAAGTGTTCGTGCAGTTCTCAGTGTCAATGTGTATTTTCTTTCACGCCCAGGCAAATTCTCTCTCGTGCCAAACTGTTTAAATTTCTTTATAACTGAATGTGCCGTAGATCTAGGGATAGCTAACCAATTTGAATTAGTGATGTAACTATTTCCACAGTTTTGGAAGTAAATAATTATCTGTCTCAAGTAAACGCTAAGATCCTTTCTATTCCCCATCGAGTTGTTAAGATGAGATTAACAATGGGAACACTTCATGCAACACGTGGCGTTCTTTGCTGGAATAACACAAATATTCTACTGAATGAATAGTCTAGAAAGCTTCAGCGATAAAAAAAAAATACTTATACTTACACGAACTAATAAATTAAAAACGATATTTGTTTCTATGAATTTGTCTTTTCTTATTTTGCATAATTCGCATGTCTTACTTGTTGTATTTAAGATATTGTTCTTAAAATTGAGTTTTATATTCCTTTTTGGGGCTTTCTGGGAACATACGAGAATTAGATTCTGAAATATGGATGGAAGTATTAAAAATTGATTGTACAAGTAATTGAATATATATACATACATACATATATATAAACGAAAAAAAATTAAATAAATATGTTTTTCAACATAAATTTGTATTATTTTGCCTTCAAAAATATATTATTACATTTTAATTAATGCTTCAAACACACTATAAAAATTTAAAATCTCTCTCTCTCTCTCTCTCTCTCTCTCTCTCTCTCTCTCAGTCTCTCTCTCTCTCTCTCTCTCTCTCTATATATATATATATATATATATATATATATATATATATATATTAATGTATATGGTTGGCACTACTATACTTGAAAAAGCGGTACAGTATTATTAGAAGAGAGCTCAATATCTCTGATAGAGCGTTGATAGATGAATAAATGAACCAATAAAAGGTTTAGCTTTTATTTATTCACATATGAACAATCTTTATGACTGTGCGGTTTCATGCTAGTGCATTCGTCGGGTAAAATACGCACATGTAAAAACCAAAAAAGGTGCATCCGACATCACGTAAACACGTAAACATGCAACACAAGAATACAATTAAAAAAACGCACACATTTAACCATATCTACCATTTCTTTTATTATCAAAAGCTATTTCGTTTTACCTGACGAATGCACTAGCATGAAACCGCTCGGTCGTAAATACCGTTCCTATGATAATAAATAAAAGCTAAACCTTTTATTTGTTCATTTTCTCTCTCTCTCTCTCTCTCTCTCTCTCTCTCTCTCTCTCTCTATATATATATATATATATATATATATATATATATATATATATATATATATATATATATATGAGGAAAAAGTGAGTAAAGAAAAGAAATGTAGATGGATAAAAATGAATCTAATCGATATCACTTTTAATCAATATCACTTACACATGTATTTCGGTCCGTTTATCAAAATGTATACGGATTACGCTATTATTATTATTAAAATAATCAGATGAAATTGAAATAATGATAATAATGATAATAGGAAAAATGTAAAAATATTCCGTACACAGAGATTGTTTTACAACCTTCATCAGAGTGAAATTTTTATTAAAAAAAAAAATATTTTAATAATAATAATAGCGTAATCCGTATACATTTTGATAAACGGACCGAAACACATGTGTAACTGATATTGATTAAAAGTGATATTGATTGAATTCCTTTTTATTCATCTTCATTTCTTTTCTTTACACATTTTTCCGCATATTGTCGGATTCAATTCCCTTTCCATTCTTACGTATATATATATATATATATATATATATATATATATATATATATATATATATATATATATATATATATATATATATTTCAATTGAATTTACTTTCAAAGAAACACATGAAACTTCTGACAAAAATACACGCAAGGAAAGTGACATTTTTCCGTTGTTCAAGTGTTGAAATCGGACACCCAATGAAATGAAGTGGATAATCACTTTTGTTTCATTTTTACTTGCAAAAAATGTGACATAAAATCAAAATGAGCGTCAAGTCGAATAATATATAGACGACATAAATGTGTCATTGACATTGATTTACTTAATATAGCTAAGGCAATGAGAATAATTGAAACACACGTCATTTAATTACTGTTATTGCTTTGAAAGATTCAATCTATAGTGATATTTTCATGTAGGTCACCAAATTTTCTATGAATTTTTATTGGGTGCATATATTTATTTCGAATATATCAGCATATATATATATATACATACGCTTATGCTTGAGCATAAAGAAAATGAAATCATTGAGGACTTTTTCTATATTTTTTCTTTATTTTTCTCTCGTTGGATGTAGATAATCTCTCAGTGATCAGTTAAGTTGGAGATAACAAGGATTCTATTCAGGAAGTTTTGAATATAGATACATTAGAAATTGGTAGTCAACAGGCTCAATGTATAATGAGTTGATAATAAATTTATAACCGTTAACATGCCCGATAATAATCATATATTCCTCTGAATTTCTCTTTCTTACTGAAAAACAAAGGAAAAAAAAAAAAAAAAAAAAAAAAGAAAAGGCGAAAAAAAGGAAAAAGAAAAAGGAAAAAAGGAAAAGAAAAAAACAAACAAATTACCTATTGCTATTTTTCTAACCTTTCCATTCTACAAATATATATATATATATATATATAGGGAGAGAGAGAGAGAGAGAGAGAGAGAGAGAGAGAGAGAGAGAGAGAGAGAGAGAGAGAGAGACACCACGTTCCTTCACCAAGTACTAAGTTATATTTTGATATGGGGTGAAATATTATTCTTAAATAAAATACAAATAAATGTGCAAAAATTGATATAATGTGTTCTTCCATTTTTTAAAATAATCTAACATTCAAGGCGGAAATACCCTGAAAATTATACACCATTCCTATTTTTTAAGTTGGCAAACTCAGAAAATCAACAGGGGTGAAATAATTATCTTGTCCACTGTATATGCTTGATATATTGCCCCAGATTGTGTCCCGCTGAGATCAACACTGATTATTCCTATAAGTATTGCCCAGGGTGTGCCGTATTAGGTCATCCACGCGACGTGGAATAGACGGTTGGATTTTCATCGAATAGCAATATAAGACGATTGAGTTTTTGATGACCTCTCTTTTAGAGGATGGGGTAGAATTGAACGGGGTGTTACGTACTGAGTTTTCACAGTACCAAATCGATATAACGTTGTATACCCTTTTCTTACTTCTTACTTCTAGACGTCTTCTCTTCTGGCCGGCTTTGCTATTCTGATCGTCTATCATCTTGGTCTGGTCTAGCGTCTGGTGTTGATTTGGGGATTCCGGTCTGGTCTTCTATGGGGATTTCTCGTTATCAGAAGCCCTGTGTCATTGTTAGTTTTTAGGTAATAAACACAAGACTTCGATTTTCTTTTAATGTTACTTTATTCGGTAAATCCCCAACCAGACAATCTGCGCAGTTGAGGTACCGCGTGTATAACACGACTTACCAATTCGAGCTCGCTGCTACCTTCTAACTGCCTGAAACGTACTATTACTTAAACCGGAAGACAGGGTCTTCTATGCCTTCCGGTTCTCACGATTTATCCCCGGAAGGCAAGGTGAGAGTGAGGTCAAGCATTGTCACTCATCCTTCAAGGCCGTGGGCTGCACTAATCGTCATTATCTTTCTACACTATTGCCATGAATATTAGGTGACTAATAATTATGTAACAGGAGAATTAGGAACGTTTAAAAGATTCGGAAAGAGACAGTTTCAACTTGAACGAATGAACTACTTCTCACTTTGTGTTTGTCACCTCCGTTCACGGCGTCGGACTCTGAACGGTGAGAAAAAAGAAACAAGATACTAACAGTTAACGCTTTGTGTTTTTGTCTTTCTGATTCCCCATCTGTCTATAAGCCAAAATTGACGCAGTAATTATTGGTAATTACACTAAAGTTGACGGCGCTGTCTGTATTTCTGTGTAGTCAGTATTCACTCTCCTTCAATGGCTCGTCTCCATTACCTTTAACATATTTTGTTTCTTTTTCTGGAATATCAAATAGAAGGTGTATCTGTCAATAACTTACCTTGCTCAGCTTTTCAGCCGTTAAAAAAACACAAGAAAAACAAGCAGATCTTTTGATGTCTCTGCGGTATTATTTTCCTTTTCAATTTTGGTTCCACGTTTTCGAGTATTTGGAAGTGACATTTGTCAGTTTATTAATCTTAAGACTAATGATGGCTGCCATCAATAGTTTTGTATTAATATATATTTTCTTTTTAGTCCACGCGTCTTTTTTTCTTCTTTTTCTTACGGCATATCAACCTCAGTGGGTCATTTAATGCCGATAAAGTTTTGAAATAAATCAATTCTTAATGGATAATACAATTTTGTTTATAAATACATTTTTCTATTTAACCCATAGATGGGACCCTAACAGGTACTACCACTCCGGGTCAGAGTGGACCTGGGAGCAATGGTGAAGAAGGGGTGCTCCACATTCCCCCATGCATCTTTTGGGGGGTTGAATCGATACAGTTTCAATTCCTAACTAAACTTAATTCTCTCTCCCTCTCTTCTTCTTCTTCTTCTTCTTCTTCTTCTTCTCTCTATCTCTCTCTCTCTCTCTCTCTCACTCTCTCTCTCTTTCCCCCTTCTCTCTCTTTCCCCATTCTCTCTCTCTCCCATTCTCTCTCTCGTCTTCATGCACATTCTGTAAACCACATTTCTGTGTTGCAGTTTCATACTATGTGTGTCTGAAATATCAAAATTCTTCACAGCGTATGATATGTTTACTTAAGAGATATTGCAATTACTTCAATATGTAAAAAGTATAATAATCTGGATTTATGACTACTTCACTGTTTCTCAAAAGGGCGGTTGTAAAATATTGATTTGCCGCTAGAAATCTGTAGGGAGCCATTTACATTAATCATTAATTTGCCGACAATTTTTTTCTTTCCATTCTTCTTTTCATCTTATATATATATATATATATATATATATATATATATATATAATATATATATATATATATATACACATATATATATATATATATATATAATATACTACATATATATATATATACCACATTATGATATACCACACACACACACACACACGCACATACACACACACACACACACACACACACACACATATATATATATATATATATACCACATCATGGTAATTTCGTTATCACAACGTTTGATATGTTTACTTAAGAGTTATTGCCAATTGGTCAATATGTAAAAAGTATAATAATTTTGATTTAACTCTCTGTCTCTGTCTCTGTCTCTCTTTCACGACAACCCCCATCTCTGTATGACTGTTCCGTGAAGCAACTAGAAACAATGTCTTGTGCTAAATCAAACAAAACATTTCTAGGCTAGAATTTTACGGGAAATCCATTCATCATAGTTATACTTTCCTTGGATTCATTTGGTTTCACATAGGATATGATAATATAAAACAGGAACAAGATGATTAGTTCCGATATTGAATTTTCATATTGAACATTATTTTCCTTAGAACCAATTACATAAATTATTATGTTCCTTAGAACCAATTACATAAATGATAACACAGTTAGTATTGTGTCTCACCCCCTTTTAAAAAGCATTATTCTTGATTAATCGGTAAATTCAGGTTACCATGAACAAATTCCCATTTTAACATTTAGCATATCGAGCGATAGCCACTGCTATCCACTGGTGGACAATATGAAATTTAGAAGTGTATACTTGAATTTAGTTGGATTCATTATAACTAGACAAGGCCGGGGGGCATACGACTGGTACTTAATACAGGAACAACAATTTCCTTTTTCTTTGATCAATATTTTTGAAGTAATCTTTTTTCGATTGCAGAAAAGCAAAGATTGCAAAAACATGTTAATGAACAAAGTTCCAAATATTATATCTTGGAGTTTGATAGTTTATGTTCTTCTTTTATTGATTTCTTAGATTGTAACGATTATTTATATTAGATATCCCAAAATGAAAGAGGGCATACACTTTGTAAATAAGTAATAGGTAGTTCAATAAGATATCGAATGTGTCTACATTTATTTTAAGTGATGTCTACTTTAAAAATCTATTTAAGATATTGATATTCATGATATTTCGTAGAAAAAACACTTTATCATCAATGCATTCGACAGTACTAGGAGTTTCACTGATAGGCAGGGTGTCAAAAACTATAGATGTTGAGTAAATATTTGATTTGTTCAGGAAACAGTTACATTAAAATAGAATATTCAAAATTCAAACTAAATTCGTGATTTGATAAGATTAAACAAGACCACTCCAGTTGATAACCAGGTTTTACTCCTAATGCTGTCACATGTGTCCTAAGAGCATTTAATAGATCATTTTCTATCATTATAATGACACGTGCAGTAAAGTCACATCATTTCTCTGAATGTTTGAGATGAGGCTTGATGATTAGTATTATTTGCGTTATTCGGACTATTGTCCTCATCTTCGTTGTTATCTTTACAACGTTTCGGTCGATATGCCCTGCCGCCTTCTTCAGGTATTTCTTGTCGAACTCGGGAACCTTCTCTGTCTCGGCCACCTTCTTTTCTACCCAAGCTATGGTTAGCGGAATGAGAACAGGATACCCCCGTGGATTGAATAAAGGGTGAGGTTCAAAGCTCCGTGATGGCTCCCGATTACGACAAGAAAGTTCCCGATTCCGAAAAGAAAGTTCCCGATTCCGAAAAGAAGGTTCCCGAGTCCGAAAGAAATACCTGGAGAAGGTAGGAGGGCATATCGACCGAAACGTTATACAGATAACAATGAAGATGAGGACAATAGTCCGAATAACGCAGATAATACTAAAGTCACATCAGATAAAGAAATGTCTTACCTGGATGACATCATCTTCATGAAAGAGGGTTTGAGAGGTAAAATATTCCAGTAACGAGGAAGTAAAATCTGTAGTGAAGGAATGACCCAGAGAACAGTCAACCTAATTTTACCGGGCAAGGATACATGCTCTCATTCGAAAGTGGAACATTGTTATTGAGAGAAACGGTGACTATATGGAGTAATAGCGATGTGATACACAACGGATCAGCTTTCTATTGATGTATGATACATGTTCATGTTTTGGTAATTATACCTATCCTAAACAAAATGGCATTAGTTTTTAACTCACCCTCGTATTTTTGTTAGAAGAAAATCAACTTTATTCTCAGCAGGTGTACATGTTTACCGGAGGTATTATATATTCAGTCTTATCGTTTGCTTACAATCACTAGGACATGAAAAAAACAGTAACGTTTAAATACAATCTCGAAGTAGAGGATATTGATTATATATATATATATATATATATATATATATATATATATATATATATATATATATTGTATTTACCATTAATAATGTTGGTGTGTGATCATATATAAGTCATTGTGATATTTTCAGACAAGCTGAAATTAATATAGATACGACACATCACGTAAAACCTGTATACTTTTAGCAATCGTTGCCAAGGTAGCTCGTATCAGCCATAAAAACTGTGTTTAATCTGATGTTACGAAGTCAAACATTGATTATAGTGGGTGACTGCCCGGCGGTAGAGAATCAATAAAAGCAGAATGACCATCGTGAGATAGAAAAAAACTTCAACAATTGTTTCACGAAAGAGAGAAGGAACATTTCATGTTTATTATTAGTTCTAGCAACAGAGAAAACTACTCTCTGGGCGGTGTAAAACTAATTTTTGAAAGATATTGCCTAAGTGGTTAGCAGTTAAAAATTAATTGTCAAAGGGTGTGTATCATTAGTAAGCAAAATCCTCATAGTTATTAAAGGACTAAAAAATAAAACAATTTGAAATGGAAACTCAGTCTTGTCTCCCTCAAATAAAATGTTCCGTGCATGTATTAATTCTTAATCAAACAATTATTTTGAATATTTTTCACATGAATTTTCTACACAATCGTAGGTATTCATTTATTTTCAAACTTGTGAGTTAACTTCTTGTTACTGAGAAACGGACGAGAGTAAAAAAAAAGTTTTAAAAATTTGGTTACTCAAATTTGAGTATACATAACACAAGGATATTGTGATGTAAGCTGTGACGTGGAGCTGTGACATATTTTTGTTACATACAGAAATACACACAATGCCCATTATTATTAATTATTTATTGTGAAAATGTATTCTGAGAGTTACAAGTTATTTAAATGAATATGCTAGAGTGGGTTCTAAGTTGTGTATTATTTTGGTACGTACGAGTTCGTAGCGCGTATATCAAGTGATCGACGCAGTTCAAGCTGTGGAATGTATCCGCTTTACATGGTAGTATAGTGGTAGTGGATGCGCTGACACCATGTGCAGACCTTCACTTGTGCAACCGTAGATAGATAGATTCCATTGGATCATATGACCTCTTGCGATCTCGTTTCATAAGGACATTTTTTTCATTTACACCATCAAAATCCGGTTGTTTGTTAGGGGTTAGGGTTAGGGGTTAGGGTTAGGGTTAGGGGTTAGTTTTATAATCTAAAAAAATCTCTAATAATCGTCTGTTAACAAACAACCGGATTTTGACGGTGTAAATGAAAAAAATGTCCTTATGAAACGAGATCGCAAAAGGGGTGCCTAAAGGTCATATGGCCCATTTCATTCCTTTCACATTTATCTATCATTTTGAGATTTGAAATAAAAATCCACAATTCCTGATTTTTTTTAATTCTAGAACTTATGCTTTACGAGTTCGAACTCGGGCAGAACGCCACGGAAGCAACCAAATGTACGTGTTGTGAAAAAGATAAAGACGAAGTTGAACATATTCCAAAAAACAGGTTCTTCAAGATATTTCACTATGGTTGCAAGTACATCGACGATCATAAAATGTCCGGTAGTCCTAAAAACTTCAAGCCATGAAGACAGATCTGACGACTAGCACTATGAGATTATCAGGCGAGGCCCTCATCTAACAGTAAAACGTGTTTCATCACCTTCATGACCTCGGTAAAAACATGCGGAGCCGCTCGATTATAGCTCACCTTACTAGAATAATGATTCTTTTGGACTTGCCAGCGTGTTCTCCGGACCTAAACACCATTGAAAATGTTTGGGGGCTGCGTTACAAGGGAAGTCTATACAAAGGGACGCCAATTCCAAACAGTTCATGATCTTCGGGAAACCATTCTCACCACATGGAATAATATTCCAGCAACCATCCCGCAGACAGTTATATCGACCATGCCAAAGTGAATATATTCACATTAGGGTTGGTCGATTTTTTACTTTTTGAATATATCTTATATTGTGTGTTAGTATACTGAATACTGATGCAAAAAAACAAACTTCAAGCCATAGAGACAGATCTGACGACTAGCATTAGGAGATTATCAGGCGAGGTCCTCATCTAACAGTAAAATCATGCGGAGCTGCTCGATTATACCTCACCTTACTACAATATAAAAACTTTCGACTCACCCTGATATAAATCTGGGTCTTTTGTTCGTGGGTTTTGGCATATTTATTCGGCTACCGACCAGACATCGCATAATTATTCAGGGAGAATTTACATAGAAATTAAATCTTACCGAATAGATAGGTTATCAAAGATCCCAGCGGTCGGACGAATCTACCCACTCGAGGCGGAAGTGAGGATGTACTGTCCTGATAACTCCAATATAAAGTGACAGATTTCTTGATTCTCTTTCATTCATGGTCTCTGGGCTACTCGGAGATAACATTTCAATGATTTTGTAATATAAGGTGTGCTGGAGCTCACCACTTAAAATTATAGATTGTGCGTGTCAGCGTAGATTCATCCAATCAACACGCTAGAATACGTGGTTAGTTAACTATTTAATCGCAGATCTTGAAAGCCGGTCAGTTGCCCGGATTCGACATGGACGAACATATCAATAACCATGAACTCTGCTTAATACCAAGGAACATACAAAGATTCTGCTTCAAACAAGTATTCTGCTTAGCACAAGTAACACAAGAGATCTCCACTATAAAGTACTCTCACCACCCCCTAAAAATGGCCAAAAGAATCGAGACGACGCTACATATATATTTGATTCGTTTTTGTGCGCCTTCGATGATTTACTCCAATTATGCCACGCACGACCACTTCTGAAAGTCCATATATATATATATATATATATATATATATATATATATATATATATATATATATATATATACATACATACATATATATATATATATATATATATATATATATATACAAGTGTATTTTGGCAGCATTCTTTCTTTTATACAGATTTTGTTGAACTGTACAGACAATTCTTGTCTGAAAAGTTTTTGGTTGATACTTTCTAATTCTGGGGCCATCTTTTTGGTGTCGGGGTGTAACTGGTGTAACAGTCCACCTAAAGGTTTCAAAACGAGTGCTTTCGGCAATACAAATTGCCATCATCAGGTAGGAAACCATACCATCGTTTCCTACCTGATGATGGCAAACTGTATTGCCGAAAGCGCTCGTTTTGAAACCTTTAGGTGGACTGTTACACCAGTTACACCCCGACACCAAAAAGATGGCCCGAAAATTAGAAAGGATCAACCAAAAACTTGTCAGACAAGAATTGTCTGTACAGTTCAACAAAACTTATATATATATATATATATATATATATAATCTAACACATTTTATTTATTTTTCTGTGTTTTATGTAATAATCTACCGTTACAAAAATAATTGCTGTTGAAATTATAATATAAGGTGGAGATCCAGTGGCATAGAGACTAATGTGTTTGACTGTGAAATCGTAGTGAGTGATTTCGCACTCCAGAAGTTCTATTACATTCTCTTTCGGACTAATACAATTCGAAGAGAACCACCTTATATCCAGCTATGGGTTAAATACTACTGATAAGGTTCCACAAGGATGAGTCTGGCATTAAATAACCTACAAAGGTTCATAGGCCATTAAACAAAGAAACCCAAATAAATGAATCAAGCCAATGTAGATAAACTATCATTATTATTGATTTTTAAACTTTTATGTTAAAATATATATAATTTGATTATTTCTTATGTTCAACTTTTGATCTTGAGGTGAAAGCAACTGAAATATTCAGGTATCTTCTGCTTTTCTGTGAGCAGGTGTGATGGATAAACCTCACAGTTATGGGTTTGTTGGAATATTTTGTAATATAAGCTAACAAACTTAAACTAACAAACTCTGCGTGGGTGCCTGAATTAAAGCCAGCCAATCAACAGCTCGAATACGTGGACTGTTAACTATTTAATCGCCGATTTTGAAGGCCATTCATTTGCATGCATTCGACCCGGACGAACTGATCTGCAACCAAAGCCTCTGCTCAACCAAAGATTCTACTCAACACTAAGGGACACCAAACAAGAACCAAAGGATTATATCCAACTCTAAGCGACACTGAGGAACAACTAAAGGATTCTTCACTAAGGATCAGCCTCTGCTTAACACAGGGGATCTCCGCTGTAAAGTGCTCTCGCTTGAAGTCTAAAAATAACCACAAAAATCATTACAGGGTTAAATAGTGCCCTTAATGATCTTCTAAAAGGATGGCTTTGCCATTAAATAACCCACGAAGGTTATCATGGTACCTGGTTTATATCTGAATTTATTTAACTTTCTTGAAATTATGATAGCTTCCAATTAAACACCCCTCCCCGACCTTAAACTTCTTTCAGGGAAAGGATATACAGTAGAAAATATTTACCGGAGATGAGGGTGTCCCATGGTTGTGTAATGGTTAACACGCTTGTCTCATAGATCCTTTACTACAGAGTGTGTTCAATTCTCCCCGGAGCTCCCATATTTACGGTCTTGTGTCGAAACTTACCCGAACGGTTTAGGTAAATAGCTACTTAGTTGAGAGACGGAAAATTAACTCTATTATTTTAGCTTAGCTCAGTCGATAGACTTCCCGACTAGGAATCGCAAGGTATAGGGTTCGATACCCGTCTCTGCAAATTCAGTGCATGAGTAGCACAGATTGGCTAATCTGATCTGTGCATTAAAGTGGGAAGCTAACGATAGGTGTGGTGCTCCACCTCAGCAAATATCAATCTCCATGATCTAGAGCTAGTGAAAAAAAAACAACAACAAAGAAACAACATAACAATGTTTGTTTGTCTCAATCCTTGCGGTTAAGTATAAATAGTATTAGGATATTTACAAATATTCTGTTTTAACTTAATTCCAGCATTTAATTTACTTAAGCCAGTCTGGCAACACGACAAGTAAATATGTTAAGCTTAACCAGAAACAGATAAAATCTATATACATGTTTTTTGAGTTTTCTTTTTTTTTTTTTTTAAACTTACTAACACTACTTTTAAGATATAAAGATTCAGTTGAAAGGAATACAATTTACTTTTGCAATAAGTTTTATGAATCTCATTCTGTGTTATTATTTTTATTTATTTATTATCTTACTTTTACTTTCTCAATCAACTTCTTCATTTTCTCACGTTCCCCTTACAACAAAAGAATATGTGATAAATCTAATAACTCCAAATTTATTCGCGGCTCATATATATATATATATATATAGAGAGAGAGAGAGAGAGAGAGACAGACAGACAGACAGAGAGACAGAGAGACAGAGACAGAGAGATAGAGAGAGAGAGAGAGACAGACAGACACACAGAGAGAGAGAGAGAGAGAGAGAGAGAGAGAGAGAGAGAGAGAGAGAGAGAGAGAGATTTTGACACCTTTAAGTTGATACTAATGAAAATTTTAAAAATTACTGCTCATGAATTTCTAATTTCAAAAATTAAAAGAGATAGCTTATGACTAATTTGAAATATACAGCATCACACATAAATATGTGCACATTGCCAATATTTTTGCCAAATAACGAAGTCAATTCCCGTCTAGATTTAAGATGCCAGTTATTTATAGTTATTTCTTTATATTTATATTTAAGATGCCAATTTTATTTATAGGGGAGCAGTATACAATCAGTGGATAATTGTAGGCATAAACCATTACAAATAATCAACAACATTGAAAGTCCACAGTATGTAGCATCCAAAACCATGTTAACTTCTCCGAAAGAAGATTTTTTTAATCAATATTTATCCCTGTATTTGAGACTTAGGATATGCTAAGTTCATCTCCTGCAGGGGGATACACATTGCCGCCCACTGCAAAAAAATGAGTGTCAGGAGTGTATCATTAAACCGCATCTGATACTCAGGCACAAGTTCTGTAGATCTGGTCTGTGACGAGTAATTACAATTACTTCAAGGTCAACTCTGACCCGGAGTGGTAGTATCTATCATGGTCCCTGTAATAATAAATGAAAACACACGGTTGGACTTGAGCAAGCTTAATTCTACTTAGAATACTGTTTCAGTTTCTTGGGAGTTTATATACTTTTAAAAAGTTAAAGATTTACACAAAGAGGAGGCAATAATAAAGCAGGGGAAGTAACTCTCAATTACTTATTACAGTCTCATATATGGGTTAAATAGATATGTTAAAAAAGGTTTCTTTTTCGATTGGGCTGTGTTCAAGAAAAGAAAATCTTTAGAGGCACCTACACAAAAACGTACATATGAACATACAATGGAGGCAATTCTCTAAATTGTAGTGGTAAAATAAACGTAGACCGGTGGTAAAATTAACCAATCAAAAAGTAACAGCGCCTGATTTGGGTTTTTGTCGTTTTTTTTCCTTACTTTTTCTTGTCTGGTTATGATTGATTTGCACAGTGTGTGAAATGTGTTGACATTCAGATGATACAATTTTAACTTGACTTACGAATACCTCAACTTACGAGTTTTCCGCGTTACCAGCTGTCATTATGTTAATACGTTCACTGAAAACATTTAAGTTTCCTAATTTATTACGAAAAATAAAAAATATTATTTATAAAAAATAAACATTAAAACATATTACAGCACATAATTCATTACTTTCTATTTTATTATGTTTTTATACAGTACCGAGCTATTTTTCTTATTTAGAAGTTGATATATCTGGGTTAAGGGATATATTATGAAGTTGTAGTAAGGTATATTATCGCAGTAGTAGCTGGCGCGTAGTGTAGCAGTAAAAGCATTACGTCTTCCAAGCAGTCGTCGTGGTAGTCTTGCTAGTAGGCTAGTAGGCGCTTGTACCACCACAGTGTCGAATACTTATAGAGGACTCTATCCAATCAGATTATAGTGAGGGGTACCTAGGTATTTACATATTCATTACATCAGAAATAATGTAGCAAAATAACTTTTTTTGGTGGAGCTGAAATGTCAGTTTAGTTCAATGGGAAAGACTGATTTGATATACGATAAAATGTAGTTACGAGTGCAATGAATTAAACTCGTAAGGCAGCGTACCACTGTATAGCAAAAAATAAAGGCAACAAAGTACCCTTTTGTCGGTATCAGGCGGACAGCGAGGGAGTCTATCTCTTTTTGCTAGTGCTAGATCTGGAAGAAAGTTTGGTGCTGAGGTGGAGCACCACATTTACCATCAGCCCTTTGATGCTTTACCGCGCAGATCAGATTAACCAAGCCATGCTACTCATGTAATGATTTGGCGATGATTGGTATTGAAATCGGAATCTTGTACTTCCTATGCCGATCTTCTAACGACTGCGCAAATGTATACGGTATTTCAATACTGTGTTATTGGATGTTATTTTTTGTTAAAAGAAAATTGACTTTTTTTTTTTTTTACAAATTGACAGATGATTACTTATTCATAAACGTTAGAGTTAAACGGTTAATACCTGCATGAACTGTAGCAGAACATGGAAATTAAAGCATTTGAATTCTGAGAAGTATGAAATAGAGTTTAAAATCACAGTCACGTTGGAGAGAAAATTGTTATTTGCTAGGGAAATTATATACGTTTTCTAATGTTTATTTTTATCTTGATTCCTTCGTAGAATTTGGCAAGTCAGAAAACACTGGTAAAAAATATGATAATGTGGGCTAAATGTATAGCAATATTTTCTTAATATGAGGCACAATTCGGCAGCTCAGTGTGCTTTTCTCGGATTCGTGTAGGCCATGGGTCACCAAACTACAGCCCGCGGGCCGAATCCGGCCCGCGAAGGCATTTTACCAAGGTCCGCCAACGGTAATTGAGTTTGTTTATTAAAACGTATGGAACGCGAGACATTCTGTTACCATTTATATTTAGATATCATGTTTAGCTTACTAAATCCTCATAGACTTGACCACGGAATCAAGCCATCAAACTAAATTGACTGATAAACATTTGATTGGATGTAGCAATTCAAAACCAAGCATTGACGTTGTCTTGAAAGGCAAACTTCAGGTTCACAAATCTGACTCAACCTGTCTGCTAATGTTGCGTTCTTGGATAATGTTTTGAAAATAAGTATGTTGTTTAAATTTGTTTTTTGTGCAACTTACGACACTCATCCAGGAATATAACATGGAAAAATAAATTTTGTTTTCCATCTTTTTCTCAGCGCTTTTGTTCTGGCAAGCAAATATTGAACACAATAATAATGTGGCCCGTGCCTCCTTATTTTTGTAATTATCCGGCCCACAGTCATTATTTTTTTCAATTATTCGGCCCAACGTGAAAAATGTTTGTTGATTCCTGGTGTTTGTGATGAACCACACTGTACTATATAATGCCGAGTTTGCTTAGTAACCTTCGAGTGTTACCCATCGGATTTGCCTCTTTGGCTTGGATCACGGCCTCGGAATCAATGGATTTAGGCCTATCGGATGTTGTCTGATCGTTGAGGTTCTTGCAATCTGAGAGAATTTTTTGAACCACCCGGTTACTGTATTGTGATCAACTGAATCTCCACCTTCCACACAACCAAAGCGTTATGTCCCAGTTCAAACTGTTTAGGCATAACTTCCTCAATTGTTGCATAGAGCTTGACTCAGGCCACAAAATCGTACATGTTATATACTGTTGCTGGGTCGTATGTGTTAGTAATGGAGTATAAGGATTCACACGTAGACATATGTAGTAGTAAGACTTTTAACGTTTATTTCTTTTCCTCTCGTGGTGGGTGCATGTGGGTGGACGAGCTGGACAACGCGCTAAGAATGTTGCAGGCTGGCGATCGGGGGGTGAACGGGGTGGGCGAGCATCACTGCCCGCTCGACCGTGTTGACGGTCAGACACCATGTGCTCTCTTCGCCGTCTCCCTGGGGTCTGCTCTGATAACCGCTTAAGTATTGACGACCGCCCACACATTCTTTTGTTCCTTGACCGGAAGTCTTTTCTCTTTATTCAAATTCGCGTTTGTCCAGATGAGTCCTTTGTCACACCAGACCCTCTGTATACCCTAGACATTGTCTTCTCAGTTCAATTTTCCTTTGTCTTTTCGACTTCCCGCGCAAAACAAACAGTCAATCTGCAACACAATTAGACTACATTGCACTTTCATCTATGCGGCTTTCAAATCATACAGTGACGGATGAAATGTACAACATATCAGCACAACCGGCTAATACGAAACTACCATCGAGAATAAGTACCTATCATGTATGCAACTGCTTTAGTCACGTGATATACGCCCGCAAACAAAACGGACCAAAATATTTCATCCTAGTATTCGCAACAGACATTCACGCTATTCCTATCGACATGAACTAACATTAGTTTCAATCTACAAAATTCCGTCAGCCTTGTCGACTGTCGTTGTCGAATACGACAGAGGGGAAGGAGACCCCCTCTGATTAATAGGGTGATCATCTCAAGCCCCTAACACCTATAAGATTTTCCCGATCGCATTGCTCTCACAGTAAACCCTTTTAGGAGAAGGCGAGTGTCCTAGATATGACGTTAAACTGAGTGGTAGTGGTGAGGTTTCAGTTCTAGGGAATGTAGAGAACCCCTTCATTTCCATTACACCCAGTTCCATGCTTATCTGGGTTAAATAGATTTTTAAAAATAAGGTTAGAAATTAGTTTAAAAAATACGAATGCCCAATAAGAATGAGTTAAACAAAAACGTCTTCGGCATAAAATAACCCAGGACTTGACATGCCGTAAAATCCACCCAACCAAACCAACCGAAATATCATTTTAATAAAAAGAAAAACTCATTTAAATCAATTAATGTCACTTTCGTTTCTTCCGGTATCTCGCCGAGGAAATTTATCCCCAAATGAAAATATTCCTTTCATTGCTCAAATGTCTGTCGACATTTTTATCAGATAGTAGCTACCTCATTTTAAAGAGGTGACTAAAAAAGTGAACAGTGACAAGTATTTAAACTGTCTTTACTCAGATATAATGTAAAATGCATTTAAAAAAAAGAAGAAGATAAACTGTTTATTTGAACAAATAAGTTGTGCTTAAAATGTATTTAAATTCCATTAAAGCAATTACCCTTTTTTATGTTGTTATCTACACACTATCTCTTCACAAGAAGTTTACTCATTTTTTTTTTAAAGTCGTACCTTTTCTTTCATAATCTATGTTCACCGATTGCATTAGCGTTGACATCTCAACGGAACTATCATTAAATATCTACGAAGCGGTCTTCGCTGAAAAAAGTAGACAAACAAGGCAAATTATGCGTTGACAGACCAACAAATCTAATGATTTATCGTATTGTTGCAAGATGGGTATATTATCCTGACTTTTGTGAGCTAGGACTACTAATGGAAGGGAGAGGAAGAAATAAATAAATAAGAGATGATAAAGAACTGAGAATTGAGTGGCAACCAGAAGTCGGGTGTTGACTGCAACCTGAAGTTGGGTGTTGACCGGAAGTCACGTGGTGACGTGGAACAACGAAGAAATGTATCGGTCTCTTTTTGCTTTCGGACGCCTAGGGGAACGGACGGGTCTCTGGACCCTAGTATGGGGTCACAGTAGTTTAACAGTTTCTATCTATCTTTCTCTCTGCCTTTCCTCCTCTCTGGTACGAGCCCACTAGACGAGCACGATAATAAAGGCTAGCAGTTGTGACGACATATTTGTCGTGTTATAATCAAACTATATCAACACTATTTTAGCACTGATAATTTGGAGGAACGTGGACGAGACCCGCTATACAATACGCCGCCGCCGCCTGATTGATATCGTTTTAGAGCGTCCGAAAAAAAAGGACAACACTACATATATCATTTTGGTACCGTGAAAATATACCACAACGGTACAGTATGGTGATGAGTTTAGTCTAAAGTAAGGAACACCTGAACAAGGCTTGAGCATATAGCGGCCTGAACGTTGAGTCTATGATTATATTTGCTTTTTAATTTATCGTTTGTGAAATAGAAAAAAACACAAAAAACAAATTGAAATTGAAATAAAGTACTGTATTTTTAAGTTTTATTTGTTTAACGGCATGCCAATCCCTATGGCTTATTTTAACACTGAAGTTTAATTGATGTGTAAATGTTTGATTATAGTCATGACTATTTATCAAACACAAAATAATTACACGCAACCCGTTTAAGAACCACAAGTTTTCAGGTTCGCGAATGGTCCTCATGAACCCCGCGCATCAGTAGTATAGCTAAAGTGTGTGTGCTAAATCTGTGGCTCAGAATAGTAGCAAAAAACAATGCCATAAGAACAGATTCTATGAAAACAAAAATAGATTAGACACAACAATAGCAAATGTAGGATGTCTGCAGACAAAGATAAGACGATCAATTATATAATAAGCCAATGCAGCAAACGAGCACAAGTGGTTGGAAAGATGATCCATTGGAAATCGTGGAAGAAAGTCAATTTTGACCATACAACAAAATGATATATGCATAAACCAGAGTCTGTTTTTGAGAATGAAAAGCATTAAATTTTCTAGGACTTGGGAATAGAGACACATCACCTTATCCCAACCAGACGACCAGACCTAGTATTTATTATTATTAAGAAGAAGAAGAAGAAGAAGAAGAAGAAGAAGAAGAAGAAGAAGAAGAAGAAGAAGTGAACTTGTCATCTGGTAGATTTAGCAGTCCTACTTCACAGGTTTAGAAAACGAAAAATTAGACAAAAACATGGATTTTGCCAGAGAAGTAAGAAAAAAGTGAAATATAATGGTGTTAATAACAATTGTTGGTGCTCTTGGAACAGTCCATAATGGTTTACAAAACGGACTGGAGGAATTGAAAACAAAAGGAAAAATCGAGGCTATCCAGACAACAGTATTGTTAGTATTGGCTAGAATATTTAGATGAATCCTAGAGTTTGAGTTTGAATTTACGTTTTGTTTAACGGCATATAAACCTCTGTGGATCATTTAATACCAGGAAAGTTTATATAGAATGTTTTACATATGGATTTCATTCTTTAAAGTAGTGGTTTTATGGGGGTACTCGGTTATGTTTTGTTATATCTAGTTGAAATTGTTGCTCTTTTTTAGAAAATTTAAAATGTCTTCTGGGTTTGTGTTTTTAAAGGGGTCTTTTACGTTTTCTGCCAGATAATATGTGGTGCAGGTTTGTCTGAGACTGTTAAAGTTTAGGAGGATGTGTTTGATAGTGGGTTGTAATTTGCCTAGTGGGCATCATGGGGCGTCCTCTTTTTTAAAGGGTCCTAGAGATCTGAATATACTTTTTTGTCATTTAGTATCCAGTGAAAGATCACGCGCTTACGCTGATGTAAATAAATGATGTTGATGAAATAAATGAAATAATGATGTTAACAACAACAACAACAACAACAGCAGCAGCAGCAGCCGCGCAGCTTCAGCAACACCAACAACAACAACGATGCCATTAGGACCATTTCGATATTACATCCATTCTGCTCGATAGATAATAGGATTGCTTTTATTTCTGGAGTTCAATCGACGTCTTGGACTCTTCGAACATTTCAAAATCCAAGGTGGAATTTACCAGCTTCTCTGTTGGAAGTGTGATTCCATATAACCAAACTGCTTCAACGGGTTGCCAAGTATGAGCAATAAATAAATACAGAAACGAAATGATTTTCAAAGACTGATCCTTTTCTCACACCCTTCCCTAATTGTGGAAAGGATTGCTCTGTTTAAATAGACTTCCTTTGTCACTATTGTTGAACACAATCTGCACAGTTGTTCATTATTTTATTCAGGAATGGCTGGCACCCAACGGAGACTATTGTGTAAAGCGCCGGTTACAGACACTCAGTAATATCCTCTACCTGTCTGCGTCGACTTTTCCAGTGGAAACGATTGGGGATGAAGAACAGAACAGTATAGGCAATACAGTTCCATTAATATTTCTTCTCTTTTATATTGCAATATATTTGTTCTGTGTTAAGTCTTTTCCAGCAATATTGATACTCTAAGCAGGACCTGTGGATATACCACAGTAAGTAAGTAAAGTCGTCGGGGCGGCCTAGGAGTGAGGGAGTCTATCCCCTTTTCACTAGCGCTAGACCAAGGAGATTGTTTTTGAATCTGAAGTGGAGCACCACACCTACCATCAGTTCCTTACTTTACAGCACATATCCATGTGCTACTCATAACGCTGGGTTGGTGAGGACCGGTATCGAACTATGAACCTTGTGATTTCTAGCCGAACGCTCTTCGACTGAGCTAAGCCGAATACAATATGTAAAATGTATAATAATCTTGCTATAACTATCATTCTTATTAGTGTTATCACTTTCACCCTCTCTCTCTCTCTCTCTCTCTCTCTCTCTCTCTCTCTCTCTCTCTCTCTCTCTCTATATTTTTTCTGTGTAGCATGTTCTTTTCTTCATATAATTGGTTCATTATTTAGTTGAGGTGATAACACTCATAAGAAATAAGAATTCGGCAAATAAGCAACGCCAGATAATCAGGATTTATGTTTCTGCATTTCATCTTGGATCAATTGATGGTTTCTCTTTTTACCAGAGGGTGTTGCAAGATATTAACAGATGGTTAGATTATCGTTGATTGCGTAGGAACAACTTTTGAAAATGTTGAGAGCAAGTAGTAGTTCAAATAGTCGCCACGGACAAAATCATCAAGACCCTCATTATTTGCCACCCTCCAGAAATACCTTTTTAGTTTGGTGTCTAGCTGCACTCTTCAACAAACAAGCATGACAGTGGTGTCGGTTTAATTGCATATATATTTCACATATCACAATAAGAATAATAAATATAAATGACATATATTTAATTAGAATAATTTACAATTATTTTTAATATTGAATGAATTAAGGTTAATAACATAACTATTTACCTGATAATAAAGTAATTCTTATTTTAGTTTCAAAGAACGTCAATATGATAAATGATAAACGTAAAAGGAAATACGCTGCTATACATATTCAAAGAGAAAATATTCATGTTAAAACCACATTTGCTTATAGACTATACAGTTTACAAAGAATGAAACATTTTCATATATGTTTTGTGAATTTTGTATTCTTTTTTAAATAGCAAACAACAAATATATACGTTTAACGTATTATAATAAACACTTCGACAAGTTTAAAATTATAGAATTGTCAAGTAGAAATATTTTTTAAAGATGTAAAAAGATAAGGATAACGTTTGTATAGAAAAATACACTATTCCGAAAAGAAAAACTGAAAGAACGAAACAAATGGCCTGGAAAAAATAGAATTAGGCTAAAATCATTCAAAGTGTGATAGGCGGTGGGTGTTAAATTACAGTTTATATATTTACTACTACTACTACTACTACTACTACTACTACTAATAATAATAATAATAATAATAATAATAATAATAATAATAATAATAATAATAATAATACAAGGCTAGGCACGACTGGGCTAAAAGGTTTCCACTGAGACATGTGCAAGAAACTAAATTTTGACCATACAACAAAATATTATACACATAAACATGAATCTATTCTTGAGCTATGAAACTCATGAAATTTTCTGGGACTTTAAGAGAGGAATCACCTTCATCCAGTGAGAATACCACTTATTATTGATTAAGAAGAAAAATATATTGTCAACTGGAAGATTTTGCAATCCCAGTAGATTGCCGGGTGAAGATGGAAAAAACCCGAAAAGATAGACAAACACCTGGACCTTTCCAGAGTATTATAAAAAAATAAAACTGAAATATGAGGGCAAAAGTGATACTAATTGTAGTTGGTGCACTTGGAACGAAATCCAAAAGTTTACAAAACAGACTAAAGAAACTGGAAATCAGAAGAAGAATTGAGACTATTCACACAACTGCATTGTTGAGATCAACTGGAATACTCTGAAGAGTCACGGAGATATGAAGAGATTTGTTGTCACACAGAATCCGGTGAAAGATCACCCGCTTAAGCTGATTTGGAAAAAAAAAAAAAAAAAACAAAAAAAAAAGCAGTGAAATAATAATAATAATAATAATAATAATAATAATAATAATATAATAGTCCTGTAGACCTGATGAGACTTGCTGTCCCTCATCCTCCAGTGGAGCACGTGCTTAAGCGGTGTGTAAAACAATAATAATAATAATAATAATAATGAGGAATAAAAACAACTATAAGGATAGTTCAAGTGATAAATTGGGTATATTACACACGAGAAACCGGTATATGGCTGAGAAAAGATAACATCAAGTAAAAAAATAAATATCTTATAATAGCGGTCCAAAATAATGACATGTGGACCAATTATGTGAAGCGAAAAAGATCATACGATACAGAATAGCAAGTGTTGGATGTGTGAGGAGAAAAATGAAATGGTTAATCCTATAATAAACGAATGCAGCAATTTAACATACAAAAAATTACAAGACGAGACAGAACTGGGTGGGAATGGTGATCCACTGGGAATTGTACAGGAGATTAGAATTTTATTATACTACTAAAAGAATCGGTACAAACCATAAGCCGTCTTCGGGAATGAGACACATGACTTTCCAGGGATTTTGAGATAAAAATGGATACCAAATCCCAGCCAGAATTCATCTTAGTTCGTGGGAGACGGAGTGAAAATCAAAGATAATAAAAAGATTAAGAATAAATGAAACTTGCCAGAGATATCAGAATATGTTAGTGGAGCATGTGGATGACGGTAATATCAGTTGTAGTTGGGCTTTGGAAACGTTCCTCAAAAGTTTAGATGCGGGCAAATCACGCTTAAAGCACCGATCCCCTATAGATCACCGAAGTTAAGCCGAATTTACACTGTTCAATACGTTATTAGGTAACCACTTAAGCTACAGCGGGTATTGTAATCAATCTGAATCCTTTTGTTTGGGAAAAGGATGAGATTCAACATTAGATAATCCGAAAAAGGTTTGATATGACGTAAAATAAAACAACTAACAGCCATTTCTTGAATGTTTGAGATGAGGCTTGATGATTGTATTATCTGCGTTATTCGGACTATTGTCCTCATCTTCATTGTTATCTGTACAACGTTTCGGCCGATATGCCCTCCGGCCTTCTTCAGGTATTTCTTGTCGAACTCGGGAACCTTCTCTGACTCGGGAACCTTCTTTTCGAACTCGGGAACTTTCTTGTCGTAGTGGGGAACCTTCTTATCGTAATCGGGAGCCATCACGGAACTTTGAACCTAACCCTTTAGAAGACAAGAAGGTTCCCGAGTCCGACAAGAAAGTTCCCGAGTTCGAAAAGAAGGTTCCCGAGTCCGAGAAGGTTCCCGAGTCCGATAAGAAATACCTGAAGAAGGCCGGAGGGCATATCAACCGAAACGGTGTAAAGTTAACAATGAAGATGAGGACAATAGTCCGAAAACCGCTGATAATACTAACTACCAGCCAAGGTTTGGGAAAGCACAGGAGGAATTGGAAATATTTATTCTAACAACTGCATTATTAAGATTGGAGATTGAAAGTCCACCAGCGTTAACTAGTGTGAAATATTCACAAGCAGTGGTAATGTAATGATGATAATAACATCAATCAGCAATAATAATAATAATAATAATAATAATAATAATAATAATAAGAAGAAGAAGAAGAAGAAGAAGAAGAAGAAAAAGAAGAAGAAGAAGAAAAGGGGGAGGGGAAAAAGAGGAAGAAAGAAGAGCAACAACAATAACAAAAAAGGATACAATGCTTCTTAATTGAATGCATTTAAATGGCAGACTAAAATTATCAAAAACGTATAGCACATCTATTTCTATTTCCATTAAAAACAGATATTATATAAAGGATTTTAATTTTCAGTCGTGTTATTCATAATAAAAATATATTAAATAGTGTAAATTATAAAAAAACGTATTATTATCATTAATGGATACTATACAAATTCGATATATATTAACTGTATATATTATAAATGATGAATCAAATTCATCTGAATTAATATTCACTTAATAATAACGCTATTCTTATTAAGAACTCAAAGAAAACAAAATAACTACACATGATAAATATAAACATTAAATTATGATATACTGCTGAGGAAAGTTGAGCTGAATAGAAATTATAAGTATAATATATTCTAAAGATGCGAGAATTCAATTTAGAAATTATCATATAAATATATTTGGTAATTGTCTATTCCTGAATAACAAATGTATAACGTATACCTTAAATATATTGGAAAACGATATGATGATGATAGGAAAATAATAATACAATTTGGAAAACTATTATTTTAAGAAGACAATGCATATACATAATATACATAAGTACTACAGGTACAGAAGGATAATCACACGCACACACACACACACACACACATACACACATATATATTTAAGTAGGTATTGTTGAAGACTACGGTATATTTCTTTTTTATGATCTTCATCTGTATGTGTTCAAGTCTTCTTGTGATTTTCCGTAAATCTGATCCAGATGATGGGGAAACTGGCCCATACTTTTGACCCAAGCGCTTATGACCCTTTTGCCGGACATCCTCATGGGGTTAAGGATTGTAGTGTTGTAGTGGTTTTTCCCCATTTGAATTTATTCATTCATTTTTTATTGTTCATTTATATTAGGAGAGTATATTTCTATTTTTGATGGTTTCTGAGATTAGTGTGTCAGTTATTAAGGATTTCTAGTATATCATTGCTGTTGTTAAATACTATTTTATTAAGGTCAGGGTTTTTGTTTCGCCTCAATTGTAGTAGTTTTTACTGTTATTTTACATAGGATTATGGTATTTTCGGTGAGAATGTCAGCGGATGTGAATTTGGTAATGTTTTGTAATTATATGTTGTTCTATGGCGTTAGTGTCAGAGAGGTGGTATGTAAGACGCCGGGAGAGTGTTGTTGTACTGTCACAAATGTAAGTATTACTTGTTGATTTTTTGCAAAGGTACTATTAATTACTTCACTACATTTAATTTCACTAAAAGATATAATGCACCAGTTATTTTGTCTTAAAAACTTTTACATTTTTCCATGTCAGTTAACTTTGAACCACGTATCTTTGGGAATCTGTGTTACGCCTCCAATATACCTGGTTCCAAGTTAACCGACCTGACAAAATGTAAAAATATTTAAATAAAATAACTGATGCATTATATCTTTTTTTATTCATTAATATATCAACACTGAAAATTTCGTTGCATTCGCTTAATTCCCTGATTTTTTTTTTTTTTGGTCTCGGCGGGGTGACATACGATGGTGGAATTTTGGTCAGTTAAGTTCGATTTAACCTTACAGTCTTTATAGCTGTAGAATTAGAACCTTACTAGTAGATGTAGTTTATCGTCATAACAATCCTCCTTGGTGTGTTTAAATTGTTAGCAAGATTCTAAATGGCGACATTCCATCTTGCAGGAAAAAAAATTCAATTTGCAATAGCTTTATGTTTTTTTTTGCTTGTTTTTTCTTTATTTAAGAAAAATATAACTTTAAAAAACGTAAGCACGGCCTCATTTCATTATAAAAGGAAGAAAAGAAAAGAATAACCATATCCATATAATTATAAGTTGTTTTTTTTTTACTAATTCCTTCTAGTTATTTGTTAAATCTCTATAAACCAACTGAACATGTGTTTAGGATTATTCAAACTTTATTACATGTATGATATTGTAATAACTCATTTTTAATTTGAAATTTTACCTGTCACTAATCCGTCAACAAAATGTAATTATTTGCAGAAAAGTTTGTTGCAATGCTTGGAAGTAGATTCCACAGCTGGACATCACTTTTAATTATTTTATCCGTTCGGACCTCATGTAGTGGCTGCTTTTGCACTTATCAAAATGACCACATTGGTAATTTCATGAAATGTCAATTACATCAGACATGTATGAACTAAACTGCAAAATAGGTTTTACCTCGCATCCCACGTATGCAGGTGTGGCAAAAGTCTTTTAAATATAGGACCACCCATGAGTAGAGACTCATGGGATGGTATGTGCAAAAAATGTGTTGATCCCGTTGGAATTGCCCTTCAAGGTGGCGCTCCATACTCTGGACAATAAAGCCAGTACGGCTCCATTAAATGAATGGAAAAGGTATTACCTGCAGGGATATTAAACTGCAAAATATACAAATCTTTGTCAGGATAAAGAAAGGAAGATAATATGACTTTAATTAAGCATATATTCTTAATAAAATCCAGGAATAGTGGTCTGTTTTTAATGATGTATTAGCGTTTGTAGGTTATTTCATGCCATCCTTGTAGATGCACAGTAGTGTCACTATTTATCCAATATTTAGGGGCCTATGAAAGGCTCTATATATTTAACGTGATTGCACGACAGTAGTTTGAACTTGCTTACTACGATGTTGCTGTTCAGCATGTTAGCAGTTACTCCACCAGAAAAATAGTGATTCTTTTTGGACCCAGGAACCTTCTTTTCGGGCTCGGGAACCTTCTTGTCGTAATCGGGAACCATCACGGAACTTTGAACCTAAACCTTTATTCAGTCTATGGGGTTATCCTGTTCTCATTCCGCTAACCATAGCTGAGGTACACAGGTTAAGCTGTGTTAATTATTATTCTATGTTTCTACTGCCCCTGACCAGGATTGAACCTGCAGTCTAGAGATAACTGTCACTTAGAACTGTCTTAAATTAACTCCTTTATCCACTAGGCTATGTGTCCAATTGCACACATAGCCTATTGGTTTTTGAGTTTGGAAAGACTCCCGATTCCGAAACGAAATACCTGAAGAAGGCCGGAGGGCACATTGGTCGTAACGTTGTACAAATAACAATGAAAATGAGGAAATAGTCTGAATAATACAAATAATATTAATTATCAAGCCTCATCTAAAAAATTCAGATGATTAAACAAAGCTTAGTAAATCAAAGATAGTGATAAGTATGTGCAGTGGTAACTTGACTTCTGATTTCAATTAGGACAATGTAAATTAATACTTTGCATTATATAGGACAGAAAAACAGTTGTTTTCTATTTGTTGTTTATCTGATATAAGTAATTAATAGGTAAATAGTTTAGAATGCAATTCCTTTGCGATGCTTGTACAAAATAGTCCACCCATTAAGATAGATTAATTTTCTTTTAATGTACAAAAGATTTCATAGAGAAATGCAATGTTTACATTTACCATATATATGTCTACTTCCCAATAATTTGCCTAATTATTTCACGAGAGAATTAAGTCGCAAAATGTTTCTTAAACTAGCTACAATTCATGCATCGGTTATGTTTCCTAACTCCTGTCTCTTTCTCACCACTAAGTAGGCACCGAATCATTTGAGAGGATAACAGAAATAGCAGAATTCATTAAAGAATTGGGTTGGCTTTAAATCGCCTAACGATCATAAACCAAACTTATTCTACTTTCGAGGCCTTCCGATGAAGTTAATAAGAAATTTAATCAGATTTTATTAATTATTAAAACAAGAATGATGTTAGATCCAGTTTCGGGATTCCATTCCAGATTTTAATTGTACTCTTGAGAATGAAGAAATGTTCATTTGAGATGAAACCACTTTACATTTAAACATGCCAAAATAATCAAAGAATCAATTTATAAGGAGAAAACCTTCGGATACGGACGACAAAAAATATATTAAAAAAATAAATTGATTTACAAACATACAAGGTGCGTCAAAAAAGTATCGATATTTTGTACTTTTTGACACACCATGTATTCTAAAAAAAATTAACGTTCCATTAATTGTTCATTGTTCATTTCTATCTTGGTAAATACAGCTTCAAACTCGGCACATTTATGACACACCTTGTATTGTGGAAAAAGATAACGTTCCATTCATTGTTCATTTCTACCTTGGTAAATACAGCTTCAATCACGATACTTTTATGATACACCTTGTATGTGACAATCTATAATTTTAAACTATACATATTAATATTGTGTGTATACGAATCACAGTTGAAACAGAGAATTAACATTTACAAATTTATTAAAAGTACAATTGTTTAACTCGTGGTAGGGATATTATCCAATCCAGAAAAATGAAGATACTTATTTTAAAGATAGAAGAAAAACGTCGATATTAAAATTTAAATGCTTACAATTGATGAAAGGTTGGTATACATAACCCGACGCATATGTTGATAACATATTTTTTTTAAAAACACTCTTCTTTCCGCAAAGACGAATGGATTCAAACCAGCTTTTTTTGTCCACAGGACAGTGGGGACAAACAAAATAAGTTGCTATGAATCTCCTTGCAGTGACCTAATTGTATTTTTTAAACTAAAATTAGGGCCGGTTTAGCTCAGTCGGTAGTGTGTCCGGCTGGTACCTTCAATGTCCCTGGTTCAATACCGGCCCTCACCAACTCAGCGTATGAGTAGCGCAGGGATATGTCCGGTAAAGTGAAGAGCTGATGGTTTGTGTGGCGCTCCGCTTCTGATGCTAAACAAACAATATCCTTAGTCTAGCGATAGAGAAAAGGGAATAGACTCCCTCGCTATCTGGCTTATACCGATTTTAGGCCACAAATTTAGGCTACACCAACGACTTTACTTAATTACTTTTTACATGTTTACCAACCACTCCGCACGAGTAGGATTAGATACTAGGTTAATTTCTTAAGCGGGGTTTCAAATATTTGAATTAGGAATTATGCTTCTCATATACTGGTTGCCTACGGGGAAAGTAAGGATGAACAGATAAGAGAATTTCTTCGGTGGACACCAAAAAATGAACACACCAATATGTGCCGACCAGCAAAGATTTACAGGGATCAGCTGTGTATGGATAATGGATATCGTGAGGATGACTTGGCAGCAGAAATAACCGATAGTGAAGGTTGGCAAAGAGAGAGAGAGAGAGAGAGAGAGAGAGAGAGAGAGAGAGAGAGAGAGAGAGAGAGAGAGAGAAAGAGAGAGAGAGAAAGACAGACTGACAGACAGACAAATAGATAGATAGATAGGTATATATATATATATATATATATATATATATATTATATATATAATAGAGAGAGAGAGAGAGAGGAGAGAGAGAGAGTCATGGGAATCCTTACTTTCAATTCCACCTGTGAATGATGATAGTATTCTGGAACTGATAACAACTTCTCTAAGCGCACAGCTAAATGTGTCAGTCAACTGACAATCGAAATAATATGTTTGCCTTGAAATACATGTTATTAGTTATATCAAACATACAAAGAATACTGTTCTAAAAATAGATAACGCCAAATGTATTGCAAAAGTAGGTTGTTAATGAAAAAGAATGTGATACGACAAACTAAAAATGAAATAAAATATTATGAGCTAAAGTTACATCAAACAGTACAGTGTAATATGACGGGGAAACTAAACTTATTTATTGGATTTTTTTCTCTAACTCATGACTTTTTTTTAAATGTGCGAAGCAGGCGCAAATGTTGCTCTTTCGAGATTATCAAGAAAAATAAACAAAAATAACAAAATGATGTTCAAACTTGGATAATAATAGATTACTCGATTCGTATAATTATGTATTGGGATTAATCGATAAAATTGTTAATGCCGGAAGGAAGTAAGTTGGATTTTTTCAAGAGTAAATCCGTATTCGGAAATTGAAACACGAAATAAATTTTAAGGCTCTGTTTGCGGATCGTAAGTATTTTTTTTTATGAGTCGTAAAGAAGACAAAATACAAAACAAACTCCAGATGTTCTGCATAGAAAATCGTTGATCCAAATAAATAGATTTCAACAAAAATATCAAAAATTTAATGAAGCACAAAATCATGTCTACTTAAATAGAACTTGAGACTGTTTAATTTATATCCACGCTTTCTTATTCACACACACACACACACACACACACACACAGAGAGGAGAGAGAGAGAGAGAGAGAGAGAGAGAGAGAGAGAGAGAGAGAGACTCACGCACACACAAACACACACAAACAGATACACACATGTACATATATACAGGCATACTCACGTATATATAAATATACATATATATATATATATATATATTTATACATATATATATGTGTGTGTGTGTATGTGTGTGTGTACCTGTGTGTCATTGTGAGGGTGTGTGCATGTAAACATGGCATCCACTGTTTTTAGAATGTATTATTTCATGTGTAAAGATAATTTCACAAGAAATAATTTCATAAACAAACTGCTTAGATTTATCAAATTTAACTAAGCATAAAAACTCACAATCTGTAATGAAATCTAACATAATATATATATATATATATATATATATATATATATATATATATATATATATATATATATGATTTACCTCATGTTATTTGCATTAGTTTTTGATTCGTGGCTATTTTTTAATAAAATTGTAATCGTTAAGTTTTCCTGTTACGCAGAACCAATTTTAATTATTAGGCGAATGAATGCACAAGACATTTAGAATTTATACTTAAATATTAACAGCCAACAATATAAGATCAAGATATATTCTGTCCAATATTAATTGCAATATAATGGATGAAGGGAAAACTATAACATCATCTAGTATAAATAAAGTGGTATTAAATAAATACTTATTTATATATAGAATTTTGATTTCGATTAAGTTAAATTTATCAATAAACCATAGAATTCTATTTAGAAGTAAAGTTTTGAAAGTTTTGATAATGTTGAAAACACCTAAACATATTTTAGACATCTGGGCCAGTTTTATTTCGGTTTGCAAGTATTATATATTGGATCATACAATATTCAGTATACTAGTACATCCAACTACATTTTGCGCCAGACATGGTCACTCCCAACAGAGTGCTAAAACATCGAGGTAGACAGTTCGCGTAATGGTTCCGTAATGATCGCAGTCTCAGTTTATTTATTTACCTCGTACCCCACTTGTACGGGTTAGGCACAAGGCCCTATTAACGTGGGACTACCCACAAACCGAAGCTCCTGGTGGGATATTTGCTTCTCGTCCCATTTATGAGGGCGTGGCACAAGGACATTTTATGTGGGCCCACCCACAAGCCGAAGCTCCTAGTCTAGTCCACAACATCAAGTCAGCAAATGGACATGTTATCATAATGTTTCAATTCATGAGAGGTCATGAATTGTGAATTGTGAACAGACATGTCGCTAGGAATATTTGAATTAGGGTCTTTTGATTTGGAATCAAGTGATTCTATGGAAAATTACCAGTGACGGTTATAACCTTTTGATCCCTTGAAAACGTGCAATTAAAGACACGTGAGAATAGTTTAGAGTTAGATTCAACCCGACTTTGAAGTAGAGCAGAGGTGATTGTCGTCTCTCCAGGGTCATCTCATCCCCGCCACAGAATGGAACCAATATGGGCTAGAAGAAAATAAAACTTGATCATGTAAAAACAATTGTCTTGTTGTGTTGTAAATTATTAAGACAATGACCAGTTTAGATAAGTCAACTAGATAACAAGGCGGACTGAAACAGAAATGAAGCAAGTAACCAGTTAGCAGCAACGAGATAGACGAATCACCAGGAGCAGCCGTGTACAAGTAACAAAATAAGATCTATCTATAATCTCCCCCCCCTCTCTCTCTCTCTCTCTCTCTCTCTCTCTCTCTCTTTATATCTCTCCCTTTCTCTCTCTCTCTCTCTTATATACCCGAATATGACAGAAGGGTATATATATATATATATATATATATATATATATATATATATATATGGGATACAACAATAGCAGAACGATTTAGTCACAAAAAACAACTAAATCCTCATTCTTATGTTTAAGTGTGAATTGACAATTGTAGATGAACTTGGATTTAGTAGGAAGAAGAAACTATCGGTCAATACAGAACGTAAAAGTATATATAGACAAAGGATTATGACAAATTATTACAGAAATAATTTGCTAGCTCCTGGAGAGTAATAAAAAATGAATTATATAATTATAAATAGGAGGAGCGTGCTGTAATTGCGTAAGAAACTGACACGACGAACGAGTTCAAATCCTGGACGAAGCTGTTTGCCATTTGCATAGCTCTAATACCTTTGGGAATGGAATGAATCCTAACAATCCCCCCTTCAGCTATGCGTAAATTATAAGGCAGTTAGTTTGGTCAGAAGAAAAATACTAAGTTCAGATTTGTTAATCACCACAAAGGAAATTGACCTTGAGCCACACCCTACTCATTGTCACGAATTGTCTGTCTATTCAAACCCCTCGTCAAGTCGTGTGGTCCCAAGTGAATAGGCAATTGACTCTCCAAGGAAAAACATATTTCAGGGGAAAAACATAGAATGCTGTTCTTTCAAGCAAAATAATAAAACATTTTAGTCAATAAGACAATTTATGAGTGATGAATGATTATTTCTTTTTATAAAAAATAATTATAATTTACTTTTTTTTATGAAACAGACGGGTGCAAAATACATAAAAGTTCATAAAACAGTCCAAAAAACACCTTTTTTCCGTTAAAATATAAGTTCCTCTTTTTTTTATTATTTCTTTTTTCTCCTTATTTTTTCATTAAATATAATTTCCTCCTTTTATCTCTTTCTTTAAATCCGTTTCCTTAATCACTCCTTCCGTTTCTTTCCCTTTCAAATCAATTCGGTTTTTCTTCAAATAATAACCTCTTTTCCAGTTTCTTTAACTTTTTTTACCTTTTTGTTAATAAATAAATAATAAATCACTTACTGGCAATAATTCTTGTTCTTTTCAATCCAAAATTCCCACTCTTAATTATATCTTTTTCCTTCTAATCTTCTCATTCAACCGTCACTTCTAAAACCGTTCGCAACTCTCTGGTCTACTGTCTACGTCTCTTCTCATCTGGCTGAATTTAGTCATTTTTTTCCGGTCATTTTTTAAATCAAAACAAACCTAAGGGAATTAACCCCTTTTTCTTCTTACCTTTCTATCTATTTTTAAAAACTTTTATACTTGTTTTTGTTTTTCTTTTTTCAACAAATAGCCAACCCTTGCTATTATTATATGATATTCTGAGAATATCATGACACTCATAGGGAAGTTTTGGTTAATATATATATAATAATATAAGGTGTAGCAAAAAAGTATCGAGATTTTTTAAACTCTTTGATACACATTGTATTCTGAAAAAATAAAGTTCAATTCATCGTTCATTTCTGTCTTAGTAAATACAGCTTCAAACTCGGAACTTTTATGAAACACTTTGTATTTTGAAAAAAATTAAGGTTCCATTCATTGTTCATTTCTATCTTGGTAAATACAGCTTCAAACTCGGCACTTTTATGAAACACTTTGTATTCTGAAAAAAATTAAGGTTCCATTCATTGTTCATTTCTATCTTGGTAAATACAGCTCCAAACTCGGCACTTTTATGAAACACTTTGTATTCTGAAAAAATTAAGGTTCCATTCATTGTTCATTTCTATCTTGGTAAATACAGCTTCAAACTCGGCACTTTTATGAAACACTTTGTATTCTGAAAAAAATTAAGGTTCCATTCATTGTTCATTTCTATCTTGGTAAATACAGCTGCAAACTCGGCACTTTTATGAAACACTTTGTATTCTGAAAAAAATTAAGGTTCCATTCATTGTTAATTTCTATCTTGGTAAATACAGCTTCAAACTCGGCACTTTTATGACACAGCTTGTATATATTCCAAATAAGGGGAAGTAATTCATGAACATTTTTCTTCAAACAATATTCTATATTTATTTACAATGATGTGGATATCGAGAGTGTTTTCAACCATTTATTGGAAATTGCATTAGATTCCCTGATTCTTCGCGAACCAAAGTAGAATGGGGAGATTTCTTGTCAGTAAGCACTGGATTGTGAACTTCGGAATTAACCAGTGATTTAGTTTTCCTATCAGTCTTGGATTCATCTACTTCTGCATTGCTTTTTTGACAGAAGTTTTTAACTGTTAAATGGATACTATTTCTTTCAATTTTTGAGATGAGGCTTCATAATCAGTATTTTTTTGATTATTCGGACTATTGTCCTTATCTTTATTGTTATCGGTACAAGGTTGTTCGAAAAGAAGGTTCCCGAGTTCGAGAAGGCTCCCGAGTCCGACAAGAAATACCTGGAGAAGGTCGGAGGGCACATTGGCCGAAACGTTGTACAGATAACAATAGAGAGGATGACAATAGTCCGAATAATCCTAAAAATACTGTTAGTTGTATATTTGTTCTTTTCTTAACTTTTCTCAACCGGTGCCAAATCATTGACAATCAATTAGATCCGTAGGTCAATCTTACATAGACATAATGCGGATTATCTTTTACCAGCTGAATTATTATAGGTTCATACTTTTTGGTGCGGACATTAATTCGTAAAAGGAACCAGCCAAGAGCTACTAGATAAATTGGTTAGCACTGATCAGTAGGTGGCCGGTGTTGACAGGAGAATAATTCCTGGGGTGTACTATCAGTTGTGCTACACAGTAGACATCATATGACATGCAATACTCATGCAAGAACAACTTCCCACTGAGTTTCTCGAATATATCTCGAAGCCAATGCCAAAGACAATGAAACGTGCTTCCAGATAATTCCGTTGTATAGTTCGCTTTGACCATTACTTGGAGCTTTGTAATGGGCAGCTGGTAGCTATATGCAAATTGGTGAGGTACTCAAGAAGAGCCGCGATCTGAGTGAATATGCGAGGACGTATCGAACATAATAAATGTATAATTCATACATCTTATTATAATGGAGATTGTGTGTTTTTCTGTCTGTAACCGAAACTATATTACTACTCAAGTCACAATTCCCTTACGTCACATTCTCCATGATTCTATTTCTATTTAAACCTCAATTAATAATAAAACTGTTTGACATTATTAATACTGTTGGCCTTACCTAAATACTAATAACATGCAATTGTATTTATATATACAACAAAATACCAGTTTTCAGTGTAAACGTAAAGCTAATTTGCATATTGATATTAAAAAAACTGATTTTAATAAAAATGTGCTTGGTATTATTGATTTCTAATTGTTTGGTTTTATCTTAATAAATATGATTAAAAATCTCTTCAATAAATCCTAAAAGAAATTCATTAACAAGAAGAAATAACTGTAATTTTATTCTTTACTTCCTATTTTAACTAAATAGTTAAATTAGGAAAATTTAGCATTGAAAAATGGAAGTGATGAAAGAGTAAATTTCAGTTGTTCTATTTTCCCATTATACCCCCTCCGTTTTAAATCTTTTTATCTGAATTCTTAATTAGTTTCATTAGCCTTTCTGATTTAATCTAATATTTTATTACATTTAAACTTAAATACTTGCACCCGGAGGGTGCATATATTTGCTAGTTTTAATAATATACTTGTCATAAAGCAAGCAAAGGAAAACGAGAAAGGGAAATGAGTGTACTCATCGATTACTGTTATCATCAGTGATGCTGATAGATTTTTAATTTACTGTATTCAAAAAGTCTCTATTGTGGTCTTCATTTTTCACACCTACAACGGTTGTTATTTACATATGCGTACGTTCCACGTAACATATTCTGCTAAATAATATTGTTCGTTTTCAGTTGAAAGAGCAACATCGTTTGTGATTCTAAATGGAATTCGACAAAACTGTTATAATTTGTCACTGGCTTGAAAGGCGGTTTAAGTTTTATCTTCCAGACGAATTAATATTTAAGGATAAGCACTTTTAAGATCCTAAGAAGTGGACGTTTTATAATTAGAGATGTCCCAAGCCAGATCATCTATTGCTGGTAAGGGATACGCGTCCAGTCGAGTAAATCTATTAATCGTTTTAATTTAATCCACCACTAATCTATTTATATGTCGTTTGTTAATCCCGGTTATAATTTGAGCTTGCCCAAGAGACCTACTTTATTCAATCGCCCCTTCACTAATCAGTTTATTAACCTCAGCCTAAATAAAGAAAGTATCATTACTTCCAAACCGTTTAAATTTAGTATCAATAGGTTTGCAGTTGAAATCAATATTAGATGATAAAGAAGGTATATTTACCAAAGCAGATGGTAAACTACAAGCGGTTGAGTTGGATATAGTGATATCTTGTTTATAGTTGACAAATCCAAACGATTTAGTAGAATATTGATTCATAAAGTATTAGCTGTGAAAAATATTTAAAAAAAAAGGATTTTGTAAAGGCAGAATGTTGAATATTCCCATATCACTTGCCTAGCAAGATAAAGTTGACGGTGTTGCAAGTTTTTGTATATAAGGCATGGGGCAAATGGTCACTCCTAAATATAGACTCGCCAACTACAACGTGACCCGAGAAAGATTTCTATTGTCCAATCACTGGCAGTGCTGCTGCTGCTGATGTTGGTGTATTAATACAGGCCCCATTCTAAACTTATGTCATTGACACTTGGATTCTCTTGGACGTCGGACTTACAAAGAATACTCTAACACCGGATTCTTATTGGCTTGCTTACTTACTTATTACATCTGGAACTAAGGATGCCGACCAGATACTTAACAACGGGACGCTGACAATTAAGCCATGAACACGTTTCCGCAACATGCTTTTACTTTTATCCGGTGTCGTTTGGCCAAATAAAATAACCAGGACTACTCGTGCTCATAGCGGTGGTAGCCTCAATGTTGTCAAACAAAACAAACGCTGTAGCCTGATTTTAACAATTCTTTAAATGTATTATAGAGGATTTGAATAATGTGGATGCTGTTGCCCCAGTTAACCGGCACACTTTGGAAAATGGCCCTTTTTCCGCACCTGTAACTCGTTCTTCTTTGGCCACGCACATCTTAAAATTGTTGCGAGATACACCATAAAGATAAAATCTCGAATTCGTATCTCAATGTTACACGTAGATTAATTGTCACTTTTCGGGGCTATAGCACCCACAATATGTGTAAGCCCGTGAGAATACGATTCAGATTTTGATTTTCTGTGGTGAGTAGAGGACTTCTGGCCTGATTTACTTCGGTAGTCAAATCAACTAGTTTGTTCTCTGATATACAATGCCATATATATATATATATATATATATATATATATATATATATATATATATATATATATATATATATATATATGTGTGTGTGTGTGTGTGTGTGTGTGTGTGTGTGTGTGTGTGTCTGTGTCTGTGTCTGTGTCTGTGTGAAATTTATTTAGTAATTATTACATTATTATTATTGAATTATTAAATTTATTTAGTAATTACAATATTTTTTACTACGTGATGAAATTTTTACAAAAGTTTTTACTACGTGATGAAAATTTTTACAATATGTTTTACTACGTGGTGAGTGTGTGTGGGTGAGTGTGAAATTTATTTAGTAATTATTACATTCTTATTAAATTATTAAATTCAATTAGTAATTATTTTTTTACTACCTGATAACATTTTTTACAAAATGTTTACTACGTGATGTGAGTGTGTGCGGAGGGTGAAATTTATTTAGTAATTACTACATTATTATTATTAAATTATTAAATTTATTTGGATTCGGTCAGTGCAGTTGTATTTCTAAGAAGTGTCAGATTACATGCGTAGTCCGAATATGCTAGATAGCCTAGAAAGCGCAGCACGGATTATCGGCCTACACGTGAACGATAAAACAGAATACAAGTGTTTTAAAAAGTGAAGGAGAAACAATTCACATACCTAGGCAGTAACATCTCATCAACAGAAAATGATGTTAACAGACGCATAGGAAAGGCATGGTCTGCTATAAACAAATTGTCAGTCATATGGAAGTCCGATCCAACACACCTATAAACATATGGGCTAGGCAAATATACAAAATTAAAAGAAGGAAGGAAAAAGGAAAAAAAAGGGGGAAAATAAAAAGATTTTTTTTAAATAAATAAATATATATATATAAAAATAAGATAAAATGAAATCTAGCAGAATCTATAATTACGATTTTTGATGAAAATTAGCTTCATTCTAACCTTCTAAATCCAACACACACATAAACAAATGTAAATGTTTTGAACAAGGCACACACCCAAATAGAACACACCCACCCAACAAACACACACTACAAATAACACACACACACACACACACACACACACACACAACAGACAACAGATGAATTTGTTAGACATGAAAATTACACACAATCTATGCTTAGAGGGTGAGCCAGAACTGGAATGATAATCAAAAACTGTTGAACAGGCACACACACACACACACACACACACACACACACACACACACACACATAAACAAACACCCACACGTACACAGACAGAGAGTTTGGAAGGCATGAGACAGAACAAATGGACAGGCACTAGCAACAACTTCAGTTCCGGAGATCTTCTGTAGAAGAGATTCTTTTATCTCGAGTTAATAAGAATAAATCACAGGTTAACAAACAACACCATAGTTACCTTATCATTCTTTACACTTGCATTGGGATAGCCTTCAAAATTAACCATAAAAACCAATATAAATACAATGCTTCAAGCAAATGATAAAACCCTTATATATATATATATATATATATATATATATATATATATATATATATATATATATATATATATAGATAGAGAGAGAGAGAGAGAGAGAGAGAGAGAGAGAGAGATGAATCTCACATATAGAGCTCGAAGTCACCCCGCAAACATTGTAGTCAGAATGTATATGAAAACTATAAATAATAAGTGTAACTTTCCTTACTCCACACTGTATGTCACGATCGCCCGGGTGATAATACCGCAATCCCAGCCGCAGGGCAATTAAAATAGCATTAAACGGACACGTGATTTCAAGAAAGACAATATTTAACATTACGAAATAAGAAAGGAAAGCTCTTTTATATATATATATATATATATATATATATATATATATATATATATATATATATATATCTTAAATATCAGTATCTAAAAATAAGATGGAAATAAGTTAATATTCCTCCTTTTGAATTTTTGTTATTTCTTATTTTCAATTTTTACCTACTTCAAATACAAGAAAAAAGCTCCCAAGACCCATTGCACACACACACACACACACACACACACACACACACACACATATATATATATATATATATATATATATATATATATATATATATATATATAATCGTACCGCACAAGTAAGAAGTCAAAACTGGCCAATCTCTTAAGCGAATATTAACTGGTTTGAATTAAGAGTTTACCTTCTAAACCGGTTGCTTAACCAATGATAAAAACCCTAATCCACCTTACTATTTACTCATATCTGGAGGGGAAATGATTGATTTCATACCTTTCCAAGTGTATTGGCGCTATGTGAAATGCAAACAGCCTTGTCCAGGAATTGAACTCGTCTCGCAAGGTCCATTTTCTAAGACGATAAACATTAGAGAAGCCTTGATTGATTTAACCAATACTACTGCATGAGCCGGATGCGACTGAACATCAGTGGACTTAAGCAGATTTTAATACAGAATTCTCATCATCCTTGTGTATTTCCCATTTAGTATTTCTCCAAGCATTACAGCCCACATGGTGATACCATAATGTAGTGATTACACTGGTATTGCTCCAGGTTGTCTGCAACACCATGAAGCCAAGAGGTCCAGAAGAAATCAGCGGCAACAAAGCACCGGCATAATATCTTCACATGCGACATCTATGGTCGAGAATGTTTTTCGAACTTTGGACTTTATAGTCACAGGAGGCGCTGTAACAGAGACAAAAGAAAGGTATTATAGTCTTCCGAGACTGCAATGCCACTGACACGGCTATATCTTGGAATAATTCCCGTGTTATTTCATTTTGTCAATCTTTAATAGAACAGTGTATTTCAATATATCTTATTGTATTCTGGTAGTGGAATAATTCGGTAAAATATATTCTGTTTCAGTGCTATTAGATATTCTACTCAATCCCTGCCATTGGCGCTTGTTGATAAGGAAATAAGGTTTCTAAGAAGTTTGCCGAGGTTACATCCTAAACTCGTTGAGCAATTAATTTCAGCGTCCAATCCAAACAGTATGCAAAAGCTCATCCTTCAAAATATACCTAATTTAGTTGATGCTACTTGATATTCGAAATCCGAGGCTTAATTTGGAAGTGGATTATCTCCTAAATAGATAATAGCTTACCTTTCGAAACGAGAATTCCTAGCTGGTAATATCTTAAACATGTCAGAAATCGACGTTCCTTCGCAATGAACCCTTCGATTTAGTTGAAGAAAACGGATTGGGGAGAAATATCAAATCTCTCTAAAAATGACAATTATCTTGTAGAGATCTCCCCATCAACCTCCTGTCATGGAGCAATGGCTTTAATTTCTCAAATTGATTTTACAAGATGAATACAGAAAAGAAATAAAAATACAGTTATCATTATCTATTATTAATCAGACAACGATCGATGAATTTGTTTAAAGTAGATTAAATTAACCAATTTTCTCTTCATATCTCTTAACGAGAAGATACATAATGCACAATACATATCGGAATTTATTAGGGTTTTTTAATCAAATACAATTGGAATCAATAGTAAATAATATAAAATAGAATTCAAACTAACTATTTATGAAAATATACTGTGTATTGTTAAAATATGACAGGCCTATTTACTAACAAAACCTTTTTCCAGGCGACTGCGCTAGTGTCCTCAAATAAAAATCCATCTTAATTTAATGAGATGAGGGTATAGATATTACAAGGAATATGACATACGATATCAAAAGTTTGCTTAGGCCTTTGACATGTTGGAATTCTGTGAAATGCCAGGGGAGCAATTTTCGAGAAAAAAAATATGCATTTATATTGACTTGTCAAGTACAGCTTCAACTTCGAGGTTTTAAACACACACACACACACACACACACATATATATATATATATATATATATATATATTATTATAATGGAGATTGTGTGTTTTTCTGTCTGTAACCGAAACTATATTACTAATCGAGTCACAATTAACATAGTTATTTACATCACATTCTTCATGATTTTATTTATATTTAAACCTCAATTATTAATAAAATGGCTTCACCTTTTTATTAGTGTTGTCCATAACTACATACAAATAACATGCAATTGTATTTATATATACAAAAAATAGCGGTTTGCAGTGTGAACGGGAAGGCTAATTTGCATATTGATATTAAAAATGTGATTTTATTAAATATGTGCTTAGTATTATTGATTTCTAACTGTTTGGTTTTATTTTAATGAATATAAGCAAAAATCTCTCCAATGAATCTTAAATGAAATCCAGTAACTGGAAGAAATATCTGTAATTTTATTCTTTACTTCCGAATTTAACTAAATAGTTAAATAAGTAAAATTCAGCTATGAAAGACGGCAGTGATGGAAGAGTAAGTTTCATTTCTATTTTTCTATTATACTCCCACCCTGTTTCAAATCTTTTTATCTGCATTCTTATTAGACTTTCTAATTTAATACAATATTTCATTACATTAAAACTTAAATACTTGCACCCGGAGGGTGCATATATTTGCTAGTATATATAAAGATGATTCCCTTTTGAAAAATCGCACGCAATGCAAGTCTCTTTTCTTTAAATCTAATTTCAAAACAACAACAGAAAACAGAAAATCCTTATGCACAGTGTTTACACTCGATAGCTTGACACTTTTGGGACATCTTATCAAACTTTTGATGAGGTGCCGAAATAGAAAAACCTTGAAATGTATGTTAACATAATCAAATCATAAAATTAATCCAAGTTACACCGCTCAACATCCTTTATGATCACATTGACATTGAATAATGATATTTTACATTGGTTTTAAAAGTCTCTACTCCGTATTTTCGGAGGGCGGGGGTCTCTCTTTTTCGCGCACTGAGCTCGTCTTTTTAAAACGTACCGTTTTCATTAACTTTTGCCTCAAGCACTTTGAGTTGATACAGTTTAAACCTTATATTTTTAAAACCATAATTAGCAAATAATGTTCACTAGTTAGTTAACCTTACACGAAATATCGACTAATTGTTGTTTATATTAGTACAGAACCACAAATTAAAATCTCCGAAAAAGGGATTCTGCAAAGACAAGGTAACACTTGGCCTAAATATGCTCTACTGCCGAACGCCCAAGCTTCACCTCTGTATTCTACAAGAAACGCGTCAAATTTACGTTTCGCAACCTTGAGAAAAATGCTGAGAAACTAATTCCGCCGTGTTCGCTCTTTGCCACTGTCCGCCGCTCTTCCCAACCATCTCCTTTTATACTAAGTCTGGCCGAGACACGACACAACTCTCGTCTCGCCAGCCACGAGACTTGCAAACTACAAATTGCGGCCTCAAGGACACTCACGCTTTCACCTCCTTCACAACTCGTCTCGTGCCCGCCTCGAACTCGTCACATTTCACCTTCTCTGCTTCCGCCCACACACACAACATGCCACTCGCTGTCTATTCGACCGACGGACCGTTGTTGGCTCATCACAGGTTCGTGGGTTTTGCCGTTCGATCCCGCTACAAAAAGACTTTTTTTGTCAATAGTAAATTAGTAACATTTACAATTGTACCTGACTACATATAACGATCAAATCTACAATTCAAATTGTTGTTATAGTACTTTAATTTAAAATCTGTTATTCTTGATAAACTTTTTAAATTCTTTTAAAAATGCGTCACCTTAAACGTGACTAAATTTAATGTTTGACTGTTTTTGGTCTAAGTTAAAAATGTTAATTTTAGACTTAACATTGACCCGTAAAAATAATCGACATAGAATATATAAAAGGGAATTGAACAAGGTATAATTAGTATAATGAACGGATTTGTAATAAATAGTTTTATGTTTTTGTTTTATTTTCCCTAATCTCTTCCATCCGACATGATTACAATAATATCACTGCAGTAGTAACCAATAAAGATCTATCCACGTTATAAGGTCTTCTCCTTTTCTAAAAGCAATAAGCCCGAAAAAATGTCAGGATTGTTAAAAAGTAGGCTTTAATTCCAAGGTTTAAAATATCCTCAAAAACCAAAAAATTATATACAAATCTGATATGATATAATATTATTAATAGAACATATAATAGTTCAGCCTTAATTTAAAAATAGTGTAATCTGAGAGTTGGACAGGCTAATGATAGAAAAAATCCCACATGCAATTTTACATTACTTTTCACCAATTAAATCTCCTTAAGAAAAAGATTTCGTTAAAATAACTCCTTTTGTTCTCTCAAATATGACCTTTATTTTATTATAAATAATTATTTTATTGAATACAAAAAGTGAGCTGAATACCCGCCGGTTAGAATAAATGAATAAATGATATAATTTTTTCCATGACAATGAAGAAGAAAAAAAACTTGAAAATCACGGAAGAAAATTCAAACAAAATAAAATTAAAATCTAAATTGGAAATGAAAAAGTGTACGTTTATATTTGGAAACAAAAAGAGAAATTGAACTGCCTAAAATGTTATGAAAATTATTCTTGTTTTGTAAAAATCAATAAAGAGAATAATCAGTAAACAGAATTAATTCATTGTTATGAAAATAAAAGTTATTTCAGTGAACTACTTTAAGCTGCAGCAGTATACTGTCGGATTTAATGTCAGAAGAGACATTATTCTAGTTTGTCTGGACGAAACAAACAGATAGTGACTTCAATAGAAAAAGAGGGGAGAGTAGAACTTATTTTAATTGAAGAACAGGGAATAACAACTTTGAATTCAACCAGTTAATATATATATATATATATATATATATATATATATATATATATATATATATATATATATCAGATACAGAGACACCGAGAGGATCTTCAGGATAAGCAAGTATAAATATCTATATATATATATCTATATATATTTTTTCCATAATTCTCCTCAGGCATAAGTGGGCTTACAAAAAAAAAAAATCCTCCGACCCTTAAGAGTATGAATCCAATGCGAAATTTCTGTGTCTAAGTAACTAACACGCTGACCGACGTGTTAAATTTATCAAACTTTGACTTAAACTAACTTTTGTGGATATAATTACACAATGATAAGTATGATACTTAACAATGTCTATTTTTTTAAAAGCCGCGTACAAATGGTTTGATTTTTTTTTACTTCGCTAAAATATTAATACAGACAGACAGAATTACGACCAAATTCATTAATATTAGTATATTACATCCATAAGAATTAGTATTACATTCATGAAAAATAAGTATATTACATTCACAAAAAGTAGTGTAATTACATACATGAAAATTATTATATTACATTTGCGAAAATTAGTATGAGGTGGAGTTCTCTAAGTAGTTTAACAAACGAGAATAGAGCCCCGTAAAGTTCAAAGAAACATTCCAAATAATATTCAAATTAACAAAAAATATCAATTTACTTCAATAGTACGTGTAATATTACAAATTACAAAAATAAGATAAAAATGTACAGTTTTTCTTCTATTATAACGGTTACCTCCCCAATGTTAAAACCCCAGTATGTCTAAGTATGTACTCATACCTGGGTAGGGGATATTTGACTTCATACCTTTCCTAAGGGTATTAACACCAAGAAAACTGCAATATTTGTCCAGTGTTTGAACTTAGGTTGGCGTGTTCATTTCCATCGACCAGTACCGTTTATTCACGAGCGTCTTCATAACTGACTTTTGTGTAGGAACCGGAAAAAGTTGGTTTTCAACACACTACCCTGATTAAATCAGTATTATTTATCTGAATTGTCCAATTGGACACATAGCCTAGTGGCTATAGGCGTTGGGTTAAGACAGTTCTAAGTGACATTTATCTCGAGGCTGCAGGTTCAGTCCTGGTCAAGGGTGACAGTAACATAGAATAATAATTAACACAGATTAACAACTGTACCCCAGCCATGGTTAGCGGAATAAGAACGGGATACACGCGCAGATTAAATAAAGGGTTGGGTTCAAAGTTCCGTGATGGCTCCCGAGTACGACAACAAGCCTCCCGAGTCCGACAAGAAATACCTGAAGAAGGTCGGAAGGCACATCAGCCGAGCGTTCTACATATAACAATAAAAAAGAGTACAATAGTCCTAATAATCCAAATAATACTCCTAATCAGTATTAATTAAATCCATTGACTCAGTTTATATTTACGAATACATTTATTATTTTTAAGGTATTGATTTTAATGAAGTAAAGTGCGTAAAGTTGGCGGAGGGCCTAATGTCGGTATCAATCGAACAGCGAGGGCGGTATCTTTTTTTTCGCTAGCACTAGACCACCGAGATTGTTTTTGCTGAGGTGTAGCGCCACACCCACCATCAGTTCCCCACTTTACCATACAGATGAGTAATATGAGCTATTCATACGCTGAGTTGGAGGGGATCGGTCACGAACTCAGAATCTTGCGATTCTAAGATGAGTGATCTACCGACTAAGCAAAAACCAAAATCTTCCTGCAATAAATTATTGTTGGAATCTTTTAGCAGTTAACGAAGAAACCAAGAGAGCCACCATTTGTCTGTATTCAAAAAGTTAACAGATTGCAGAAAAATCAGATTGGAGGATTAAGACACCGGAGCTATATGTAGAAAAATGAGAATGCCGAAAAAGAGGTCGAAAGATACAATGGAAAATAAGAGAGCCTGTCATATTTGAAAGCATATGTGACAATCATCTGCTGCATTCGCTTAATAACAAATGGCATTTCAAGACCTGGTCATTGATGTCTGCAGAACTGATGTCATAATTGACAATTTTACAAGTATGTCCTAAATTATTTGTATAACACGGTAAATAAAAGAGCAAAGAAATCAACATAAATGTGATTATTTAATTTAGCGAACGTTGAAATACACTTAAAAACATACACACACACACACACACACACACACACACACACACACACACACACTATATATATATATATATATATATATATATATATATATATATAATAAATTAAAAAAATGGATTCTCCCGTCGATTTTTCGACGTATGACGGTTCATACACACAATGAACTCCCACACAGGGATTTGTTTATAGTGGTGAAGGCTTGTGTTAGACCATCCACACTTTTTGGCACAGTCGATAGGAAAGAAGTGGTGCATCAAGGAATGCCACGAACCCAATCAACGACAGACCTCAGGAATTTTGAATTCAGAGTTATCCCTCTCCTAGACTGGTTACTTACCCAAGGTTAAAGAGCCCAGTCTGCCCTACTATTTAACCCATAGCTGGTGGGAGAATATATGGATTCATACCTTTCCCAAGGGTATTAGCGCTATGTATATATATATACTAGCTAAAGTACCGGTCCATGACCGGACTAAAATGAAATTTGGATCACCAGGGAGTGAGAAAGAAAGTGGAAGACAGTAGTTAGAGAGGGGGTAAGAGGAAAATAATTCTTGAAACTAAAATCATTGAGAATTTGTATATTTCAGGATTTGTATTTTCTGTTTTATAGTTTAAAATTATTACATATTACTATACAACAAATTGAAAGTATTCGTTTGTATATTTGTTTGTTTTTGTTTTTTGTAAATTTTGTAACATCACATGTACGTAATAGAACAGAAAAAAATTAATGTAATATATATTTAAATTACAACCGAATTAGACACATGTAAGGAAAGGAAAATAAGATAAACAAAAATATTGTTACTTAATGTAATACACGTTCTTGTAAGTATAACCAATTTGATGAAAAATCCTTGTTTTTACAAAACAATTTTAACCCCCTTCACAAAACAAAGGCCAAAAATCTGCTCTGACCAATCTATCAATAAGTATTTGTCAATTTTATTTTATTTTTACTTTTAGCCCTTAAAAAACTCTAATAATAACAGAAGCTCAGAATTAAAATTGTGTTCATATTATTAGTTGAAAGATTTGCCATTTTATTCAAATGAAAAAGTAACCATAAACTTGTTTTGAAACAATTTTAATTTTTCCACAATTTTTTGTACATGACAACAATTCATATCTAGTTCTTAATTGCATGTTGAGTTTAAAAAGAAGCTGAGAATCGAAAATTTAAATTCTTCGTATTGCAATATCTATTTTTGCTAAAACTTAAGATAGTATTATAGGGACCACCAATTGATCAGTTTAGGCCATCTTGAATAAAACGGAAATAAATATTTCCGAACTTTGTTTATCCAAAATCTCGTAAAAAAAGATCGTACAGAGTCGTTACAAAGAAAAATAGTTAATTCAAAGATCAAATTATCCGATTGCGAAAAATTACATCGTTATCTTAAAAAATAAACAAACCTATCCATATTACATGCGAAAAGGTAATTTTCAGGCCACAATTTAGACAGAAAAAATACATATCATTACCCTCTTACGCTTATGCATCTAAGTACGGATGGGTGTAACGGACAAACTTTTTTAGCCAAAATTTTTTTATTAAAATAAATAAAATCTTTAAAAATGACATTTTTTTGCACTTTTTATTTCCGATTTCATTAATTTTTCCTAAAAAAACTACATCTCGTACATTCATACAATTTCATTGATATAGTTATTCAGACTCTTATCTTTATAGAAAAAATTCAAAATTTTTCTGACGCGTCATTTTTTTAATCCCATAAGATAAAATAGAGACTTCGTAAAAAATATTTCCCCTAATATATTTTAGAAAAAAACTATTTCAGATGTATTTACATCCAATGGTAAACATTTATGGAAATTTTCGTGAAAATCAGATAATTAATTGATTTTTCATAGAATCTTTTAAAAAAACCTTTTATCGTAACTTGTTTTTAGCTCCGTTAAATTTCAGTAGATTTAACAGTGCAAAAATAAAAACATTGTTTTTCAATTATAATTTTCATTATTTCCGTTAGCTGAAAAAAATTAAAAAATTCATCAGGAGTTTATTTAATGTTTTTTCTTTCAAATGGAAAAATTTTTTTTATTATTTTTTCTGAAAGTTTATGTTAAATATAGGGGGGGGGGTAAATTTCACAGGGTAAAATTGGTGGTACCTAGTATTTTAAAAACATTGTTTAAAAACGTTTTGGTGGACCTGATTATCTGGACCCCCCCCCCCATTTAATTTTTTTTCCTTCAGTTGAGTATTATCGATTACACACCAATCTATCAGATTGTAAAAAAATTCTTAAAAGTTCTTTATTTTTTTAGTATTCACGGGTGCTCATTTCCTCGTATAAGTTTATAATAAACCACTTGAACGGAACCCAAATTATTTATTTATTTTCCCATTAAACTAACCCCAACCCCTAACCCTAACCCTAACCCCTAACCCTAAACCCCCCTACTTAAAATTAAGTTTTATTACAAAATGTGTATTAATCACAAAACAACAATTTTCATAAAAGTTCAAATGTTACTTATGAAATCTCTATTTAAACATACCAATTTTTCAGTACTGAAAAGTTGCACTATAAACTCAGCGATGTTTATTGACTTCACAATAAAGAGTAAAATCATAAAACTTAAAATTTAATTTGTAAGACAAATTCTGAGGAATATTTTAAATTGTATTTTAAATAATGATTTAAATGTTGGTTGTTAGTTGTTTTGTTTTATGGGATATCAACTTTTCGAGTCATTTACTAACGAATCATGTCATTTTGATAAACAAAGCGCTTACAATTTTTCGTACACATATCAAAAATTCTTGAAATGTTCCAATAACTGGATATTGTCGGAAATACTTGAAATAAATTTCGTCTTACAAATAATTGACTACTTATCTCCAGTCGGGCCTTCGACTAAAGATAAAACACCGGATTTTGTCCGTATTAGTAACCTTTGTTTTTGTTTTTTTATCGTGGTTTTAGAAAATAATTAGCTAACGAAGCCTTCGCCTCCTCCCAAAAGAAAAACAGTTGCTAAGGACATTCGTCAATCTTATTGTTATTTTTAACCCTTTAAAACTCTAACAATAAAAATTGATAAATAAATTAAAGAATTAAAAGTCATTTTATTCGAATGAAAATCTTAGTTTAATTTATACAAATATGTAACCGTACTTACGACGTAAACTGATTTTCATGATACTGTTATTTACGATTAAAATATATTTTTAATAATGTAACCGTAAAGCGTAAATTTTGATTTTCTACAATTTTTATGCATTACAAAAATTAAAATTAAAATGAGTGTACTGTACAATTTAAGAATATGGACAAACTCGCTGTAAAAAATAATTTAATCTATAAAAACACATACAAATTACATATTCAGAAAGACTAAGAGATTCCGAGCTGCCTTATTCGTATTATCGCCTATTTATCGGCTATACGTAGTATTTTTTTTAACTCTCTGTAAAAAAAAAAAATCTATAAAAACACATACAAATTACATATTCAGAAAGACTATTTCATCTTATTACTTATGATATAAATATTTTAAAGATTAGATCCTAAATAGGCAAGAGATTCCGATCTGACTGGTATAGACTGCACTGCTTGTATCGCAATAATCATAGGCAGCGTGGCTATCCGAAGCCATTTTTTTATTTTTTAACTCGCTGTAAAAATGATTCAATCAATAAAAACTCACACAAATTACATATTTTGAAAGAGTATTCTCTTATCTTTCTAACGATATAAAATTATTAAAGATTGGACCATAAATAGGCCATGAATTCGGAGCTGAACGGCTTAGACTGCAAAATTAATTCATTAAAATCAAGACTTCGCTTTAACAATAAGCAGGCAGAGACAATATTTTATTATCAGGAGGGGCTGATATACGGACAGTTCTGCAAATTGGGTGATTTTGGATTAATTAATCGATTAAACTCCTTAATCAGTAAAAATCAATAACCAAATATGGAGTTTTTCTTAGTTAGAACGATATCAATGTGTATGCAAGATTTTGGATCTGAGTGACCTCCCGTTTTCTTGTTATACGTCGACACGTACATACCAAAATCTGTCTTTTATATATTATATATATATATATATATATATATATATATATATGTGTGTGTGTGTGAAGAGAAAAATGTCAGTGAATCCGACGGTATGTAATATAACGAAAGAATTTGGAAAAAAAAAACACAGGTTCAATTAAAATTAAAGAGATAGAGATGGATAGATAGATAGAGAGAGAGAGAGAGAGAGACAGAGAGAGAGAGAGAGAGAGAGAGAGAGAGAGAGAGAGAGAGAGAGAGTGAGAGAGCATGTATGGAAATGTGATTACCTGTGTCTTTTTCAAAATCTTTCGCTATATATATATATATATATATATATATTATATATATACCAACCCCTCCGTACGAGCAGGATGTGAAACAAGGTCAATTTCTTAAGCGGTGTTTTAACAGGTTTGAATTCAGAGTTTTCCTTCTCCTAGACAGGTTACCTAGCCATGGTTAAAGAGTCCTATCTCCCCTGCTTTTTACCTATACCTGGAGGGAGAATTAGATTCATACCTTTCCCAAGGGTATTAGCTACATGTGAAATACAAACAGCTTCGTCCAGAAATTGAACTCGGGTCGACGAGTTTATTTCCTACGACTCCAATCATTAGACCACGCCCCTCAAAAGCATATATATTCTCCGTATTATCGTAACTACAGTATTGGGCACAAAAACAGAAAGTGAAAAAAATGATTCCTTTTTTTTTTATTATGGCCACATATTTTAATAAAACGTTAATGACTTAGATACTTATAGAACGTGATTATTTTTCATGATTATTGTTGTCATATTTTTTCTTTAGTTTTAGCGAAAGTTCATTAGCAAAAGACTAATCACAAAAAGAGGATATCAACTGGGGCTACAGTCTTGCAACATTGACCGGATGACAAAAGACAATATTGGATACATTTGTTCTCAACAAACATTCAAAAAAAATTTTTTAAATAAAAAAATAAGAAATTACAGCTGTTCGCCCATTTCATTCATAATATGAGGAAGGGGGAAAGGAGAAGAAGAAACAAAAAAGAAAAGGAGAGGAAAAGGAGGTGGGAAGAGAGGTTGTAACCACACAAATAAAAACGTAAGCACGTACATTTCTGATACGAATCTCTGATGATGAATTCATGCTTCGAAATCGATAAGACAAAATTAACATCTTTTTGTTTTTATTTTTCATACGCATTGTATTTGCCTTCAAATTACTAATATATTATAAAATTCTTAGAATTTTGTTTTTATTTTTCCTATTTATGAGAATGTTCATTTTAGAAAATTATAACTATACAACAAGTGGAACTTTGGTAACAATAATCAATGAAAATAATCACTTCCTATGTGTGCCTAAACCATTGACATTTCGTTAGATATTTGGCAATAAAAAGAAAATGGTTTAGTTTTTTCACTGTCTATTTTTTGTACGATGCGCAAACTCGAAATTTCCAACTATTGTAATGAAGGATCCTAAGGCCAGTTATTGTATTATCAAACCCTCCGCAGTACAGGTTGTGACACACAGCCATTTTAAGAAAATTTAACATGTTTGAATTCAGAATTTCTCTTCTCCAAGATCGATTGCCATACCAGGGTTAATGACACCAGTCTATCTTAATATTTCCCCATAGCTGAAGGAACAATATTTTCTCCAGCGGTATGAGAAATGCAAACAGTTTCGTCCAGGATTTGAACTTGTGTTGCCATGTCCATTTTCTACGACGATAACCATTACACAGGTTCAGCAACACTTGTATTACAATAGTTTTTATTTTGTCTGAACTTTTTTAAATGAGGTTTGATAATTTATAGTATTTAGATTTTTTAGACTTAATTTTTCTGAACACATCGTTATTGCCGATGTGTCCTCCGGCCTTCATCAGTTGTTTTTGTCAATCTTGGAAACCTTGTCAAACTCAGGAGCCTTCATGTTGGACACAATGCATATAGGAGTTGACTTAATATAGTTCTAAGTGTAAGAGGTCCAGAGGTTGCAGGTTCAATACTGAATATAGGCGGGAATAACACAGAAAGCTTAATATAGCAAAACACTTGTACTCGGTCATGGTTAACAGAATTAGAAAAACCTACCTTAATGGATTAAATAAAGAGTTAATTTCGGAGTTCCGTAAAGGCTCTCGATTCCAACATAAAGGTTCTCTAATTCGACTAGAAGTATCTCGAGTTTGACAAGACACATCTGAAGAAGGTTGAAGGACACGTCGGCCGAAACGTGTATATAACAATACAGATGAGGACAAGAGTTTGAAACATCTTAATGATACCAATAAAATATTGTTATCGATGAATTGTAAACAAATGTACGCCAGTGTATAATGTACACCATTACGTCCATTATAAATGGTATTAATATTATAAATGTGTGTATAGGGTTCTTTAAGGGGGGCGCAGTGGTGTACTGGTTAGAGTCTTTGGAAATGGACTCGTCGACCCGAATTCAAATCTTGGACGAAGCAAGAGTTTACATAGCGCTAACACCCTTGGGAAAGGTATGAATACAATTATTCTCCTTCCAGCTATTGGTAAATAGTAGGACAGACTGGGCTCTGTAACATTGGTTAGGCAACCAGTCTAGAAGAATGAAAACTCTGAATTCAAACCTCTTAAATCTCCGATTGGGGTGGTCACTACTAGAATAGGCTCAGTCAACTTAGTGGTCTATCTCAATTTAAAAATAAAAATTAAGGGTTTGGGATAGTTATTTTTTCAACGCAAGTTTTGAGTGTTTGTTCCCATTTTAAGGCATTATGGCCAGGTGTTGTAACAAAACGTGTTTGTAACTTATCAAATACATAGACTGAGATTCAAATAAGCAGTTATGTTTATTCTTTTACAGAATTAGACCATCGGGAATTTTTTTTTTAATGTTAAGTATACAGACATATTTATCACGGCTCGCGAATCTCTATGTTTTCTTTCAAAACATGAAAAAAACATGTTTCCATTCGTATCTTGTAAATAGCTGGGCAAATGTTCAATGAATAATATGGTAACTATGGTGATCATTGCTTATGTACGTAAGCGTCCATTGTGATAATACAATGATTCTAATCTTTGATTTGAAGAATTTGTATTTGGAAGAGATGAGTTTTTTGGTTTTCTTTTAATTAAACCAATTGGAAGTAGTCGAATCGATAATACAATAATTGTCTTTAAGATCTAAATAAGATATCTACGAGTGCTTTTGCAATAAAATCAATAATCTTCAGACGTACTCTTTCACAGAAAACGACATGCACAATAGATATATATGTAAAGTGTCTGACTGTTAGTAGACAACTACCAGGCTTCAAGGCAGCCTGCTTATATTTGATCTCCTCCATGCGTCGCCCGTATGGTTGAGTCCACTATTGCCGGTGACTGTCCAAAGCGCCCCCCTTCAATACATGTTCGTCGTACGACTCTACAATATAGATATACGTGCGTGGCGAAACAGTTAGTGTTATAGGAAATGGATTCGGTAAGCCGAAGTCAATACTGGACAAGAATGTTCATGTTAGAATCTGAAACCCTCACGGAACTTCGAACCGAACACTTTGTTTAATCCATTAAGGCAGGTTCTTCTCGTTCGGGGTAAGGGCGTTAAGCTATATAAAGCATTCTATGTATATTTGCATTCACTAAGCAGGGATTCATCTCCTCCCTTTTACGCTAGGAGTAAATTGAAGGACAGAGAGATAGCTTTAGACTGGTCTAAATCATAGTGAAAGTTTTATTTCAAAATAGACTCCCTCGCTGACTGGCTGATACCGACTTTAGGCCGCCCCGTCGACTTTACTTTACTTTATATATATATATATATATATATATATATATATACTACCTCTTCCTCTATATTTCTCTGTCTATCTTATGCTGGCATGATTTGGTATATATATATATATATATATATATATATATATATATATATAGTAAATGTGTAGGGAGGTGTTGTATAATAATGCGTTTGCTCCAAGTCTCTTTAGTCAGATGTTAACCTGAAGAGCACTGAGTGAAACTTTTAGTAGGTATATCTGACTATATATATATATATATATATATATATATATATATATAAAAGGGTCAAATATCGTGTATAGCAATTTATATTTAAGTTAGGGTAGCGTGAACATGGTGTCAATAGTACATAGTTACTAACACTTTCTCGCTAATCCAATTATTCAAACCAAGTTATTGGCAATAAACAGTCAGTAACATGGTATATATATATATATATATATATATATATATATAATATATAATATATATATATATACTAGAAAATACGTGACCCGTTGGGTCACCCATTGTGCTCGGTTTAGATTGTTGGAAAAAATCACATGATAATATTATTTCACTAATTTAAAGTTTTCCCAAACTGTCCAAATAAGTTATTTAAACTGGAGTAAACATTTTCAAATGACCAAAGGAAGAACAAGAGAAGGGTCACTTGGTTAGTTAATTTGTAATTAAAGGTAAGTAGGATTTTAATCATGGATATCCATGACAATCTCTAGCCAACCCTACCCTATCAATCATTGTTCTCAAAAGGTCCTCTTCACAGCATCCAATATCTGCACAGAGTTGGTCAATGTACATCTTTGCTCAACGGTCCACACTGGGGTGCCTGTCTGCTGTTTCCATACAAAACATCATGAGTTTGTCCTTGATTCTCCAGCAGTGTCCAGCATTTTACTCAGATTGTTTGTGTGATAAGTGGCAAGTGGCCATACAGCTGCTTTCTCATGGGGTGTTGCTTCCACAACTTTTTTGAAATAACATACTGCATTCTTGTGCAGTTCCCATGTAGCTTATTCTCTAGGTGCTATGTTAGTGTCCAAGTGGTGCAGTTGTACAGTAGCAATGATACAGCTATGGTTGTGAAGAATTGTTGCTTTAACTTGTCAATGAGATCAGATTTCTATATGACTGATAGACCATGCCTTTCACTATGCATTGATTAACATGGCTTTCTTTAGATAAGATATTACTACCTAGCTACGTTAATTGTAACACCAATTTCGAACGTGGAGATGCCTCCTTAATTTTAAAAACACATGAACTTGGTTTTATCGGAGTTCACATAGAGGGTGATGTTCCATGCTGCATTCGGTGCAGAATATTGCCTGTTTCTTGCCTTTTAAAAAATAATTATTTATAACATCTAATGATGTTTACTTATGTAGTCTAGGCATATTATAAATATATATGGTGCTAACATATCTCCAAGAAAATATATTTAGTATTGTAAAATAATGGGTACAAGAAAAATAAAACATTTATTGCAAAAACACAGACATAAAATGAGGGTTCAATTTATTTTATTGTAGGAATTTATGAGGAAATTGTTCTTCTTTACCCAGGTAGGAAGTTCATAAATAGCACGGTTCGAATTTTCAGAAGGCATCATGTAACGTTTTTTGCCAGAACGCATTAATGCGATATGCACCAATATGTTTCGCGCGTTGATCCCCCGTACCAAGATTTTTTTTATTTTTTTTGTACATAAATAAATTTTACATTTTTCGAAAGACAATTTAATGATGGAACATATGTAAAAAAAGATAATTCACTAATAAATCGGTTTTGGAAATAGGGCATCTTAAACATTGAAACTTAAATCTCTAGGTACCATCAAACCGTTTAGGCCATCTTTAATAAAACGGAAATAGATATTTCCGAACTTTGTTTATCAAAAATCTGGTAAAAAAAGAACGTACAGGGTTGTTACAAAGAAAAATAGTTAATTCAAAGATCAAATTATCCGATTGCGAAAAATTACATCGTTATCTTAAAAAATAAACAAACCTATCCATATTACGTGCGAAAGGGTAATTTTCAGGCTGCGATTTAGAGAGAAAGAAATACATATTATTACCCTCTTACGCTTATGCATCTAAGTACGGATGGGTGTAACGGACAAACTTTTTAGCCAAATCTTTCTATTAAAATGAATAAAATCTTTAAAAACTTTAATATTACAATTTAAAATGAATAAAATCTTTATAAACTTTAATATTACAATTTACTATGAATAAAAACTTGAAAATATTTAATCTTAAAATTTCGCAGTGAAATTGACGTTAAAAATGTCTTCGGTTTTAGAATTAATTCTTAAAATCGAAAATAAAATGAAAATTTGAATATTTTTTCTAAGAGAAAAACTGATAAAACAATCATTCAATATATTATTTTTATTCTAATTGGTCGTAAAAGTTAAATAAAATATTTTTTTACGCACAGAAAAACAAACTTTAGTTACCGAGAAGCATCTCATCATATGTCAGTTTTGCTCTTCCGTATATTCTAAGAATCACACATTATTATTCAACAATAAAAATTACAAATTCTTTTTAAAATATTAATCGAGCACGGATCGGACCAACTTTTAATTGACCTGAATTCTAAAATTCATATTTTTAAATATCCGTGAAAAATTCCATTTTTTTCCGCAGAAAAAAAAAATTATTTATTTCACGCAGAAAATAAAAATATTTAATCACACAAAAGATTGAAAATCTCGTAAAAATTCATTTCTTAAAATTTTTTTTTTTTGAGAATTTAATAGAATATAGTACATACCAATTACATGCAAAAAAAAGTTTTCAAATATTAATATAATGACATTTTTTTTGCACTTTTTATTTCCGATTTCATTAATTTTTCCTAAAAAAACTATAGTTCGGTACGTTATACAATTTCATTGATATAGTTATTCAGCCTCTTATCTTTATAGAAAAAAAAGTACCAAATTTTTTTTCCACGTCATTTTTTTATCTCATAAAATAAAATAGGGGGGGGGGGATAGACCTCGTAAAAAATATTTCCCCTAATATATTTTAGAAAAAAAACTATTTCAGATGTATTTACATCCAATGGTAAACATTTATGGAAATTTTTGTGGAAATCGGACCATTAATTGATTTTTCATAGAATTTTTAAAAATCCTCTTATCGTAACTTGATTTTAGCTACGTTAAATTTCAGTTGATTTAACAGTGCAAAAATGAAAACATTGTTTTTCAATCATAATTTTCATTATTTTCGTAAGATGATAAAAAATTTAAAAAATCATCAGGAGTTTGTTTAATGTTTTTTCTTTCGAAGGGAAAAATTTTTTCTAGAAAATATTAATTTTTCTGCAAGTTTCATTGTCTTAAATGTAGGGGGGTGGGAGTAAATTGCACAGGGTCAAATTGGTGGTACCTATAAATCTCGTAAATAAGAAAAAATATGTATCTTTTTCTTTTTTGTTGTTGTTTTTTAATTGTTAGATTATTTTCAAAAGAATTTTATATTAAAAGTTCCTATTGTCTACATTTTTCTTTGATTTTTCAGGGATTTTTGAAAATTTATAAAATGTAAAATAAATACTTTTCTTTAATGTACAGCAAAATCGTATTTATTTAATGAAAGAAAATATTGTATAAAACATATCTTGCTTGTGTTCTGGGTCCATAAGTTAATAGGTTCGAATCCGTGACGCATGTATATTTATACTCTGTAAAATAAAACTCAAACAAACAGTGTTTGAAGAAATTTATTATTCTATTTGGAAACAAATAATTCTCCCGTTTATATCCAGAAAGCAGATATTACCGTTCAGTTAAAATTTTATTATAAATAATTTCTAACATTGTAATTCTGATTTTCCCAACTTTCTTTTATCTCGAGGCATTTACCTATTCTTTTAGTAAATAGATTATGTCGTAGCTGACAATTTAATTCTAAACAACTTATTTTCTAATAAACTCTTGATTTGTTTTGTATTAAAAACTGTAGGAAACATAATAATTTTTTTATAAGTATATATTAACATTACCGACAAAAACTTAGTTACAATAAAAAGGCATTGGTTTGTTTGTGTGTGTGTATTATTCATCTCGTACATTTTTTAATCTCAAAACATCTTAAATCGGTTAAACTTGCAAATCGTCGTTAAAACGGAAAGTTATTAAGTTTTTTTGCAAATTCTGTTACAGTTTAGGGGTTAAGGTAATAAGTTTTTGTCGGTAATGTTAATATATACTTCTTATAAAAACTCAACGTCCACGTGTTCGATCGCTGGCCTGTGTCGAAACATCTGCTACAGCGCCCCAACAACATCAAACACACACAAACCGCATCACACGCAGAGCAGACAAACAAGACACACCCACCACCAACGTCGTAGCTCTGAAAACCATATCCAAAAAGTCAACCATAGAACCTAGATGTAAAACACACCTACTAAAGTGTAAACAAACCTTAAATCTAGCCACATTCAATGTCAGAACACTAAAAACTATAAACCAACTGCCCGAGTTAACTGCATCTGCAGAGGACAAAAATATAGACATAATCTGCGTACAAGAACATAGATTTGATCACAGTGAACTAGATATAAAATACCACGAAACAGGTAACGGATGGACATTCGTGTCAGCATCTGCGTGGAAAAACTCCACAAATGCCTATCGGAGGCGTAGGAATGCTCCTCAGCCCCTAGGCTATGAGAGCACTAAACAGTATAGAAAAAATCCAACCGAGAATCATATGCGCTACGTTTAATGGGAATCCCTGCATGACAGTAGTCTCGTGCTATAGCCCACTAGTGTCAGCGAAGAAACGGACATAGCAAAGTTCTATAATGAGCTATCCTCCTATGCAGACAGATTCCAAACACAATGTCCTAGTAATTGGGGGCGACATGAATGCACAGATAGGCATAAGCGAGAACAATAAATACTGCCTACATAATACCCCAAACAGGAGCGGCGAATTACTAGCAGAGTTCTCTCTTGAGAACAGGCTAGTATGCCCAAATACAAAATACCAGAAAAGAAAAGGCAAACTATGGACCTACACATACCAAACAATACAAGAGCCCAATTAGACTATATCCTAATAAATAAAAAATGGATAAATAGTGCAATGAACTGCGAAGCATACTCCTCTTTTGAAGGAGTATCCTCCGACACAGAATAGTCACAGCAAAATTACGACTTAGCCTACGTAGGAACAAAAGCAAACCAGTAAGACTGTACGATACAGCTGGTCAACACTTGCCAACAGTGATATATGCAATCGATACGCTGTGGCAGTAAGAAACAGATTCGATATCCTCCAGGAGGCATTTGAAAGCCCCACCGCAAACGAAGAATCCGAAAACTTCGTCAATGCCCACCTAGAAGCAGCATCCGAATGCATACCGACCCAACTGAGAGCCAAACGCTCTGTTCCTGGGAGACAGAGGCAGTTAGAGAAAAGAGAAATAATATCAAAGAAACAGCCCAAATTAATAAAACAAACCCAACTAGCACCAACCTATACAACCTTAAGAAAGCCCAGGTAGCTTAACCAAAACATACAAAAGGAACAATAGAGTACATACAGGCACAAATAAATAATATCAGACAATCGGTAGAAGACAGACAGTCGTGATTAGCCTGGCAAACAGTAAACGAAATTAGTGGTAGAAAAAGCACCTCTAAATCAAAATTAAAGGCAACCAGCCAAGAAGATAGACTAAAAAAATGGAAGGACCACTTCCAGAAACTGCTAGGAAGCCCCCCAGAAAGTAAAATCCAAAAGATTGTAGATAAACAACTAGATATCAAACTGGGAGATTTCACAATAGATGAAATCAACCAAGCTTCAAAGAAGCTAAAAGGTAGAAAAGCAGCAGGACTTGACGAAATACCCCCGGAGGTGTGGAAGATAGGAAAGTTCAATGACATACTGCTTAGGCTATGCAATGCAGTATATAGACAAAATAGAATAGATAAATGGACGAAAGGCTGCATCCTCCCATTCCCTAAAAAGGGAGATCTCGGAATCGCTAAAAACTACAGAGGCATAACTCTCACTGCTATTGCAGCCAAGATATATAATACCCTTCTACTTAATCGCATCCGGTCCGAAATAGAAAAAATCCTTAGGAGAAACCAAAATGGATTCCGCAGAAATCGATCCACAACCTCTCAGATCCTGACTATTCGACGGATCATAGAAGGGGTACGAGCAAATAATCTAGAGGCAACGCTATTATTCGTAGATTTCTCCAAGGCATTCGATTCCATACATAGAGGCAAAATGGAACAAATACTATTAGTATATGGCCTCCCCAATGAAACGGCTTCAGCTATAATGATGCTATACAAAGACACTAAAGCGATGGTACGCTCACCTGATGGCCACACAGATTTCTTTGACATCGCCGCTGGAGTCCTTCAAGGAGAAACACTAGCACCATATATATTTATAATATGTCTAGACTACGTACTCCGAACATCATTAGATACCATAAAAGAAAAAGGTTTAACACTAAAAAAGGCAAGAAGCAGGCGATATCCCGCACAAACAATCACAGATGCGGACTATGCTGATGACCTTGCACTTCTTGCAGATACACCGGCAAAGGCTGAATCACTGCTACATAGCTTGGAGGAGGCAGCAAAGAATATAGGCCTCTATGTGAACTCCGGTAAAACAGAGTTCATGAATTTCAAAAATAAAGGAGACATCTCCACACTCGATGGCAAGCCTCTTAAGCCAGTAGAACAATTCACATACCTAGGTGGTAATATCTCCTCCACAGAGAGCGATGTTAATACACGAATAGCAAAGGCAGGGCGGCCACAAATAAATTATCAGTCATATGGAGGTCCGATCTCCCTGGCAAGCTGAAGCGACAGTTCTTCCAGGCTGTGGTTGTGTCGGTGCTGCTGTATGGCTGCACCACCTGGACCCTGACTAAGCGTCTTGAGAATAAGCTAGATGGGAGCTGCACAAGAATGCTGCGTGCAGTCTTGAATAAGTCGTGGAAACAGCACCCACAAGGAAACAGCTGTACGGTCACCTGCCCCCATCTCACAAACTATCCGAGTGAGACGGACAAGGCATGCAGGACACTGCTGGAGAAGCAGGGATGAACTCATAAGCGACGTTCTCCTGTGGAAGCCAACACATGGACATGCAAGTGTGGGGCGCCCAGCAAGGACATACATTGACCAGTTATGTGAAGATGCTGGCTGCTCCGCAGAGGAGCTTCCAGGTGTAATGAATGATAGGAAGGGTTGGCGAAAGATTGTCATGGATATCCGTGCTGCATGCGCGACATGATGATGATGATGATGAACCCACAAATCTTGATTTTAAAACAAAATAAGCTGATTTGAATTATTTCGCAGCTAAATTTATTTCAATTTTTCCGAAAAGAGCAACAAAGACAATTTATCTACTTACCAAATAAGTTGATTGATTCACTAATTTAAGATAGATAAATTACCAAAAATCAAGGAGTTAGTCAGCAATGTATTCTTTTAGTTTGTTTTAGTTAAACGATGGGGGGAGTCAACGTTTGCTCATTTGAATAAGATCCCATCACATTTAAATATATAACTACTTTTTTTACCCAACATGAAATATTTTAAAGTAAGTTTAATAATCATGTTAAATTTGACTCTATAAATTAATAATTAAAGTAATTTAAAAAAATCTATTTTAAAGCCTGATTTACGCCACTTTATTTAAAAAAAAATTCTCTTTAGCCTGGAGAAATGAAAGGGGGTGAATACACGGAGGCCCCACGCCATCACCTACGGTACGTAGGTGATGGCGTGGAGGCCTGAGTGCTGATTTTTCAGTTATTACAGGCTGTTACAGCCAGTACGCTATCACACTCTCACTAACTGACAAATACAGAGTGGGAGGAGAGTTAACTTAAATGACATAGCGAGATGGGAAGAGCGATAGGTAGTCTCCAAGACAGGGATTGGTCGGTCGTTGACTTAATTGCTAATTACGCATAATTAAAGCCAATTAAACTGAATTTTTTTCATACACTTTGTAGTGCTAACACCAAGAAATATCTAAGTATAAATATTGTGTCCATAACATAAATAAAAAAAATCCTTTAGCTGGAGAAGGTTGATAAACTCAGCTTTAGTATGATAATAATATATATATATATATATATATATATATATATATATATATATATATATAGTTTACACTTTCCAGACACCTATGTAAGTCTGATGATATGTCTCAGTTAAATCTAGACCATTCTTTGTTAATAGCCCAAGGACAATTATTTTTTCCAGTTTAAAATATTTTATTATATAAACTAGGTATCAACCAATCATGTGCCGATCTTCAGTCTAGAAAATGAATTAGAATTAATTGAATCGATTATTCAAGGTCAAAATTCTTGTTTAACTCGTAAAGTAGTAACATAATGATCATCAATAAAAATAAACAACATAATGTTACATATGTAATTCATTTTTAATACATTTTAAACATTAAGTACTGCCCAAAATGTACAAAAACGGGTATATTGTGTGAAGTAAATTACGTACTAAAACAAACTCGTTATTAAGATTTCAAAACATTTATAACAGTTTCCTCTTAGAAATCGATAAAGGCATTGAATACACTGTGTACAGAATGATTACTACCGTGTTGATATTTTATTTAAATGATTTTTTTACAAACCCGCAGAAAAACTAAGTGTGCAAAAAAAAATCGTTCATTTTCGTTCACAAAAGTCAGCGAAAAAAATGTTAAGGTGATAAATAAAAAATTACCAAAAATCCGGGAATTATCTGATTTTAATAAAATGTTCAGGGTTTACTTATTAATCAATTAATTTTTATCTTGAATTTTTTAATCATTTTAATTAAACTGATTCAATGGAGATGAATCGAAATTTTGTAAAATAAAAATTAGCGTTCACGCCATTCATATGCGCATGGAGAGCAAATATATCAAATTCATTTAAATATAAATCGCATAATTTAAATTTTTAAATTTCATTAAAATGGGATAATTCCCTGATCTTTGGTATTTTTTCAGCCAGGGGTTTGAATGGATTTTGTAAAATACACCTATGACGTTATCTTTTTGATACCTACAGTAAAGAAAATCCAAACAATGTAGAGTTTATATTCACTAGCAAAAATATGTACCCTGCGAGCGCAAGTATTTAAGTTTTGATGTAATGAAATATATTTAATTAGTAATAATAATGAAACTAAATAAGAATGCATCAGTCGGTAGAGCGTTCGGTTAGAAACGACAAGGTTCCTAGTTCGATACCGGTCCTCGCCAACTCAGCGTATGAGTAGCACATGGATCTGTGCGGTAAAGTAGGGTGCTGATTGTAGGTGTGGCGCTCCACCTCAGATGCTAAAACAATCTCCTTGGTCTAGCGCTATTGAAAAGGGGATAGACTCCCTCGCTGACTGGCTGATACCGACTTTAGGCCGCCCCGTCGACTTTACTTTATATATATATATATATATATATATCACTACCTCTTCCTCTATATCTCTCTGTCTATCTACACCTCCCTCCCTCCATATATATATGTACCTATGTTACCATTTGTCTCCCTTATACTCTTATCTCCACTCCCTTTCATACTTCTTCGCAACTCTCCCTTAACCCTCTACCATCTCTCTTTCTCTCTCTCTCTCTCTCTCTCTCTCTCTCTCTCTCTCTCTCTCCTTCTATCAATATGTATGTCTCTTACTATCTCCCACTCTCTTATTATCTTCTCTCTCCTCCCATTCCGTATAGCTTCTCTCTTCTCCCTCAGTCTCACTCAGTGTATATTTATATATTCCCACTCTCTTGATATCTCCAGCTCTGTCACCTTCTCTTTCCTTATATATATATCACTCAGTATCTCCTTCATTCTTACTAATTTACCTCCACTACACTTCCATATCTCTCATCATCCTCGTTCATCTTCTCACTCTGTCTCTCCTTCATCATCTATCTATATGTATATTTCTTACTATCCTCCTCCCTCTTAGCTCTTTATCTCGGTCTCCTTCTCTTTCTCTCTGTGTGTATATCTATTAATATCTACCCCATTATCTTCTCTCTTCACCTCTAACCCCATCTCCTATCTACCACTTCTCTCCCTGCCCCCTCTCTCTCATCATATATATATATATATATATATATTATATATATATATATATATATATATATGGACTCTCTCGTCGATTTTTGACGCATGAGTATTCATTCGGTGAACAACCAACACAGTGATTTGTTTATAGTGATGAAGGCTTGAGTTGGACCATCCCGCACAGTCGATAGGAAAGAATTGGTGCACACGGAATGCCACAAATCCACTCAAGAACTGACCTCAGGAATTTTGAATTCAGAGTTTTCCCTCTCCTAGACCGGTTACCTACACAAGGTTAAAGAGCCCAGTCTGCCCTACTATTTTACCCATAGCTGGAGTGAGAATATATGGATTCATACCTTTCCCAAGAGTATTAGCGATATGTGGAATGCAAACAGCTTTTTTCTAGGATTTGTACTCGGGTCGACAAGTCCATTTCCCACGATTCTAACCAGTATGCCACGCGCCATGTATATATATATATATATATATATATATATATATATATATATATATATATATATATATATATATATATATATATATATATATATATATACAACTGTATATACATATATAAACACGCGCCTCCATATATATATATATATATATATATATATATATATATTTAACTGTAAGTTGATACAAAAGAACAGTTCCAAGACATGCAGTTGAAAACCAGCCTGGTACAATTGGGAGAGTGGATCGATATCTGGGATAGAGACCAGTCACCCTAACAAATGGAGTAGTGAGTTTAATGTCAGCACAGCTGCAGAAGATTTATCAATGGTAACATATTTTTTGCACTGCCTCACAATGTCTATCACCATTGAAGTCTATGCAAATGCAGTTGCAATTCAATCTTTTTCATTTCTTATGAATACTTGAAAACGAGGTACTTAGATAATCACCGCTTATATGTAGACATTCATTTCATTTGTTTTAAGTTAAGTTTCTTAAAGAATTCATTATGTCTGATTATTTTCCAAGCGATTAAAATAAATGTGGGGGATATAAATGTTGCATATATCGCTACAGGAAAGGTGTGTTATAGTTCATGTGCCAATAGAGGAGGAAATGTATTACTTTTTTACTCTCTCTCATATATATATATATATATATATATATATATATATATATATATATATTATAATGGAGATTGTGTGTTTTTCTGTCTGTAACCGAAACTATATTCCTACTCAAGTCACAATTCTCTTAGTTATTAACATCACATTCTCCATGATTTTATTTTTATCTAAACCTCAACTATTAATAAAATTGTTAAACATTATTAATACTATGTCTACTTACTGACAACATGCAATTATATTTATATATACAACAAAATAGCGGTTTACAGTGTGAACGGGAAGACTAATTTGCATATTAATATTAAAAAATCGAATTTAATAAATATGTGCTTAGTATTATTGATTTCTAACTGTTTGGTTTTATTTTAATGAATATAAGAAAAAGTCTCTTCAATAAATCTTAAATGAAATCCATTAACAAGATAAAATAACTGTCATTTTATTC
>CM042140.1:109892082-109902082 GCA_023376005.1 Doryteuthis pealeii
CACACACACACACACACACACACACACACATATATATATATATATATATATATATATATATATATATGCACACATTCGACATATGCATACACATTTATACCAATAGGCAAACTACCCACATGTACATATACAAACAACTCACAAGACACACAGGCACACGTACACACCTACGCACGCACACACATGCAGACACACGCACACATACACACATACACACATACACTCACACACACACGTATATATATATATATATATATATATATCCTCCTCGTGTATGTCTACTATACCCATGTTGTTTACAAATGTGTGTCGCCAGATTGATATAAACGAGAGCAATCCATCTGCTCTATTTCATTTACTATGCTGGAAGGTTTTTTTTTCTTTCAATTAATTTGTCAATTCTTTTTCACTTGCTTTTTGAAACCTAATCTTTCTTGTGCAGTACATACATAACAGTGTTTAGAGGAAGTGTAAATCAACTAAAGAGATGTCGTTTAATTTACCGTCCTAAATAGAAATTAATCCAGTCAAGCAAGAACAGCTGCAGGGTTTAAGTACAACGCATAGTGATTGAATGACACTTTTTTGTTTTGTTTATTAAAGTAGATGTTTTTCCCTGATATAACCCTGCCTACCAAAAACGCCTGCAGCTGACGCGCCCACCGTAACAAACTGCAATGCACTGAATGAGATTGACTTATTTAACACCTGTGGTGTGAGCTTGTCTTGTCTTGAATGAAAACAAAATGTTATGTTGTAATACTGGGACATATTCAAAAGTTAACATTTTTCAAGTAACAAAAGGAGTGGTGCTGACCCTCTCGGTATTTGCTTGTCCATAATAAAAAAAACTATTTGTTTGTCCATAAAAAAAGAACAACACAGTAATCATGATATTAGTTTTGCACCTTAATATCGTACCACTCATTTAGAAAGGTGGTGTTACGGGTATCGACTAAACCAATAATTATTCTAGCCTTGAAAATCATCATTTAAGTTCTTTATTTTCAAGAACTTGTACACTAGCATCTAATTACATGGATATTGAACGTTTATTTAAGCTATATACAGGGGATACTATTGTGACTATAAGTTTAACAACTTTACTACTACTACTACTACTACTACTACTACTTTTGCTACTACTACTACAACTTTTGCTACTACTACTACTACTACTACTACTACTACTAAACGATCATCGAATCCTGACTATTGAGCAATAAGTAAGTAAAGTCGTCGGGGTGGCCTAAAGTCGATATCAGCCAGACAGCGAAGGAGTATATTCCCTTTTCACTTACGCTAGACCAAGGAAATTGTTTTGGCATCCGAGGCAAAGCGCCACACCTACACTCAGCTCTTCACCTTACCGCACACATCACTGTGCTACTCATACGCTGAGTTGGCGAGGGCCAGTATCAAATCCTGGACTTGTAGTTCCTAGTCACTCTACCGACTGAACTAAATCGACTCCTAATAAACAAGAACAAAACATATTTCCAGGTCGGTGACATCTGTTTACAAATGTCTAACTTTTATTTCGATGACAGCTGTTATTCCTTTACTCTTCACCCGACGACATCAGTGACATTTTCAGGTCATCATACCCAACAGCTCTCAGCATGTAGCATAGTTGAAATCGAATTATTCTGGTGTCAGAATAAATCCAACTTTTTCAAAATTAACAATTTCAAAAGGTTATTCTCTTTAGCGAAAGAATCACAGTCTCACCCATAAATAAGCCCTCCCTCAACACCCGCAAATATAATTTTGATATAGAATCAATGTTCGATTAAGCCAATATTTTTATATGTTTGTCTGTGTGTTTGTTTGTTTATTGATTTTAACAGCATATCAACCCGTCTGTGGTTAGGTCATGCCGAACGGTTACGAAGTTATCGTGTATCTATATTTATACTTTTTAGTAATTGGTTTTATCAATGTGTTAGCATTATTTGGGATCATGTTGTATGGTATTGATTTGTTTCATGTCTATATTCTATGGTATAATTTTATTTCCCTCAAAAAAGAGAGAATATCCTCCACATTGACATTTTCAAACAGATCTTTCATATTGTTTGCTTTAAAATAATGGTTTCTGATGTGAGCAAGAAACCTGCATTCCATGAATAAGTGTTTAACTGTCAAAGGTGTTAGACATGTTCCGCATTGTGGTTGTTGTTCTTGTTTGAGTATATAGGAGTGCGATAGTCTTGTATGACCAATGCGTAATCGGGATACAATGACTTGTTTCCTTCGAGACTAACATAAAGTTGGTCTCCAGCGTCCCAAAGTGGGTTTTGATTAGGAAGAATTTATTGTGGATGTTGTTATTCCAGTGTTGTTGCCATATTACTGTATGAACCCGTGTAATCAAATTTAATTTGCTTTCACCCCAAAATGAATTATTAAACATGACTAATATATTCTTACTCTTTTCCACAATGAGAGACGTTGGTTTCTCAATAGGTTTTTCGGTTTCAAGTTATTTTTATGACACAGAAATTTGGTATAAATTGAATATTCAATCATGTAATAACACCTACACCAACACCTGACAATACTAAAACTGACCTAACTCGTAAGGGGAGTCCCCGTATCGTAATGAATAACGTTCTAAACAGCGACATCGAAGTGAACGAGTTCGAACCCTAGTCTTCCTATTACGTTCACTTTTGGGAGTAATAACCTTGGGAAAGATATTAAACCTCTCCCCCCCCCCAGCTATGGGTTATATAATACTGTTATTGTTTTTCTACAATTATGGGTTTGAATAAAGATCCCACTAATGTTAATATGTCATTAGAACAAAAGAGTGTTAACTAGCAAATATTCATACCACATTGATCAGAACAGTTTAATTTTAATTTGATTTGATTAGTTTTGCTTTTAAATGTTTTTTGTTTTCATTAAAATACGTCGACATACGACGATAATGTCGCGAAAATATCCGGATCTTTTTCGTCAGATTCAGGCCATTTATTCATTTAAATGACCTGTATGTTTTGAACATGGTATCTGTGAACAGCACTTCATTGGTGACTATCATAGTCAATCAACCTATATGTACGGTGTAAGAGATCTGACAACTAGAGGAGATGTTCCAGCAAGGTTCTCCTGTGAGAAATGGTATGGGAAATTTGGGTTATCTGCCCCTTATTCGGACCCGGAAGTAAGGCACCGGAACAGGGGTTGGGGCAGAGATCCTAAAATTCATCAGAACAGTCTAACTATCCATCAGAGGCGTACGGGAAAAAAACAACAGGCAAGGCGGTGCCTAAAAGTCAATGAGCAGTTAACAGAGGCAGCAAAGCTGACGACTAGAATCAGAGCAGTGGACAACAAACCAGCGCTGACTAACCAACAAGAAACAGACAAAGCGAATCGAATCCACTTCAAATACATTATTCTCAGAAAACAAAGCTAAGTAAAACTTGTTACTATATATATATATGTACTCAAAACCGCTGAGCGAAATAGTTTAGCAAAGTCATGAACACTAAACGCCTTACAAATTCTTGCAACAAAATAACAATAAACAAATAAAGAAATAAAGAAAAAAAGGAAAAGAAAAAAGTAAAAGATAAGGAAAGAATGATGAAAAAGAAAGGAAAGAAGGAATGTACAATAAAGAGAGATGAAAAATAAAGAGATAGAGAGAGACAGAGGGGGTGAAGAATTAAGTCACTTGAAAGAATAGAAGAGAGAGAGAGAGAGAGAGAGAGAGAGAGAGAGAGAGTTAGAGAAAGAGGGGAAAAGAAATAAAAAGTAGTCGGTTGAAGGAAAGAGAGAGAGAGAGAGAGAGATAGAGAGAGAGAGAGAGAGAGAGAGAGAGGGAGGGGGGGAATAGAGTCAGTTGAAGCGAAGAAGATATTTGCTTGAAAATAACAAAATATCTTTGTTAGAAATAACAAAATAAATGTGTGTGAATAAAAGAAAGAAGGAAATGTTAATGGATTTATAAATGAAAGCTAATAAATTCAACCAACAATGAACAGTATGCTGCTATTATGTTTTTTTTTTACTTCAAGGAGTAGGGCAACTTTACGAAGCTCTGCTTTCAACTAGGGATTAAGATTTTAGGAACAACATACTGGCGATTATTAGTTATGAGCAGGACATGTGTATATACAACAGCATGATAATTCAATTATTACAACGTTTGACATGTTTACTTAAGAGTTATTGTGTATAGTTCAAATGTAAAACGTATAATAATCTTGATCTACCTCTCTCTCTCTCTCTCTCTCTCTCTCTCTCTCTCTCTCTCTCTCTCTCTCTCTCTCTCTCTCATTTCTTGTCAATCCTCAATGTACATTTCGACCCACAGACTTTCAGGGATTGACATTTTCTCGATTAGTTTAGCCTTACATTTGAACATATATGCCCGCCTAAATTCATTAATTATTGACTAATTAATTTTCAAAATCATATATGACTTTAATTAAGCACATATCCTCCAAAAATTTTCGGCTTTAAAGCCATATAAAAATAAACACATTTGTTTGTTTACTTAACCTCATATATATATATATATTATATATATATATATATATATATATATATATATATATATATAAACTTTATTTACCCAGGTGGTTAAATTCTAGAACCCTTTTGATCAGAAATGATAGCAATGGATGATAGCAGTGGATTTTTCTTCAATATAACGTAAAATTCCTAGACAAATCCTTAGAGGTTTTTTTTCAAGTTTAGTAAATGTATCAAACAACGTTATCGGCTTTTATTACTCAACAACATCCTGATCCCACAAGACTGTGAATAAAAAGAATAGTGTTGCATTATTCTATTTTATTCTTTGTGTTTAAGATATTGATCGACAAAGAATTTTAATCAGTAGATGCGAAATACCTACTCTTATTCAAGTTACATGCTCACTTCTTGAGCCGCGCCAGATGTATCTGTGATTCAAAAAACCGCTGCGTCTGCTGTCTTTGTCTTCCAATTTAACTTAAAGATTTTTTGTCACTTCTCGTGTGATTTTTTGTCAGTTCTCGTGTGTTTTGACGACCATCTTCTTTCTATCGCTTCTCATTTCGTTCGACAATACCAGCAATTAATTTATTCTCCCGAGTCAAACTTGCTTTCTGTCGTTAGTTATTCTTCGTTTGTATATTTCCCTCCAGAGGCACGTATACTTTCTGTATTATCATTAAGTAAGATATAATCCTAATAGATATTGATCAGTTCATTATTGGAAAGTCCCCTGGGAATGAAATGTGGCATTGCAAATTTCCTACTGATATATATATATATATATATATATATATGTGTGTGGTGTGTGTGTGTGTGTGTGTGTGCGTGCGTGTGTGTTTAAACTTGTACCTAACTACCATAGTTTCGGTATTCCTGGCAACTCTTCAGAAAGTGTATTCATTTAAAAGGGGTGAACATTGAAGATATTTTCCATTTTTCACCCCCTTACAGAATATATTTCTACAAGTGAGTTTAAAATTATGAAAACTTTGCTAATATCACGATAGTTATAATGCCAAAGGCAATAAACACGCCATGTCTATGTATATATATATATATATATATATATATATATATATATATATATATATATATATATATATATGGGTGGGTGTGTGTGTGTGTGTGTTGTGTGTGTGTGTGTGTATGTACATGTATGTGTGTGAGTGTGCGCGCGCATGTGTGTGTTTTGTGTATTTGCATGTGTGTGTGCATGTATGAGTACGACTGTTTTTGAGTGTGTAGAAAAAAACGGTTTCTCAAAAGCTTAAAAAGGTAAAAAAGACAAAAATTGTAGTGTAAATAGCAGCGAATGAAATTTTGCTTAATACAAAAGTGATGCAGAACCAATACAATAAAATATAAAAAACAAAAACTTGAATAAAATTCCCCAAATCCTCCCCACCTAAGTATCACAATTTCTTAATTATCAGAGCAATCAAAAGCCATGGTTAATTTCACGTAAACCTTACTGACCGTTGAGCCTCATTTTTTTCTTTACCGGCGTCTTTTTGGCGTTTTCTAATATATATATATTTACCAACCCCTCTGCACGAAAAGGATGTGACACAGGGTCAATTTCTCAAGCGAAGTTCAACAGGTTTGAATTCAGAGATTTTCTTCTCCTGGACCGGTTACCTAACCAAGGTTAAAGAGCCCAGTCTGCCCTACTATTTATCCATAGCTAGAGGGAGAGTAGGATTCATACTTTTCCCAAGGCGTTTTGTAAAATAAGGTGTGTGCTAGATGCCTACTCCTAGTTATAGACTCAGCGATAACTATGTGACCATACTCTTGGCCAATCACTGGCAGCACTTTGCTGCCGATATTGTTATTTATACCGGCTGTTCTGGTCATACCTACACACACTGCTTTGAACCTTCGTGGACGACGAAACGTAGTATTATATCTCTGGACCTTTGACACTACGTAGGATTCCATAACTCAGGACTTATTCACTTACCAAAGGATTCTATAGCCAGGACTTACTTACTTTAAGTCCTTTTCAACTGGCCAAGGATGTCGGTCAGAAACTTAACAAGTGTCTGTTCTGTTTCCCGCGCCAGGAGCTCTCTTTTATCACATGCTCGTAGTAGCACACCCATGTTTAAGAAATTATAAATATTATTTGATTCAAACGTGCTTCTCTGTACGCTCTGCATATTCTTCTATAAATTCCACATAATGTGCACTTCACAATGACTGGAAATTAAATGACATAACTTGTTTAGAGCTGGTGCACTATGTTCTATTTGCTGCCACATTGAATGGCCTGAAAATAAATATTTTGGCGAGGTTCGCTAGGAATCAATGCCAAACAATGCAGAGTATTAAACTATAAAAAGAAATTCTAAAATGAAATAAAAGATAATTTGCTTTTTTATAAAAAAAGATTCCGCTTATTTACTGAATGACTCATATATAATATATATATATATATATATATATATATATATATATATATATATATATATATATATATATGAAAAATAGATGGAAATTAATCCGACATTTAACATTTTTGAAAAAACAAATGATGTTATGTAATTGCTGACAGAAATCTGTTTCGACCAAATCGATAAACTGGTCATCTTCACGAGCAACACAGATGGAATATATATATATATATATATATATATATATATATATATATATATATATATATATATATGCAAGTTGGAACTACGTGGGTATTAATCGACTAAATCGATAAATTGGTCATCTTCACGAGCAACACGGACGGGAAAATTTATATATATGCAAGTTGGAACTACGTGGGTATTAATCGACTAGAGGCCTTTCAAATCCCAAGTGTAAATAAAATAAAAAAGTATGTAAGTTGATAGAAAATATATTGGAGAGAAAATAGGTAGACAGAATAAGCAAGAAACGATGTACAGAGAAGGCAAGACGGAAGTATTTAAAAATCATAGTGAGAGAACAAATATATTGATTGAGAGAGAGGGGGTGTTAAATGCCGTAGTCTACCTTATAATTACCGGAGGAAAATATTCCCGATAGATTTGAATTTCTTTGAACATATAAGTATTTAGAGATTATCAAATAACTTATACATACTAGCTAAAATATGCACCCTCCGGGTGCAAGTATTTAAGTTTTAATATAATAAAATATATTAAAATAGAAACACTAATGAAACTAAATAAGAATGCATATAAAATGATTTGAAGCAGAGGTGGTATAATAAAAAAAATATAACAACTTTGAAACTAACTCTTCCATCATTTTTTCATCACCCTGGTCTTTCATTGCTAAATTTTCCTAATTTAACTATTTAGTTAAAACAGGAAGTAAAGAATAAAATGGCAATTATTTCTTCTGGTTAATGGATTTATTTTAAGATTTATCTTCGAGATTTTTACTCATATTTATTAAAATAAAACCAAACAATTAGAAATATATAATACCAAGCACATATTTATTAAAATCAAATTTTTAATATCAATATGCAAATTAGCTTTCCCATTCGCAATGTAAACCGCTATTTTGTTGTATATATAAATACAATTGCATATTGTTAGTATGTAGATATGATCAACAGTATTAATAATGTAAAACAATTTTATTAATAATTGAGGTTTAGATAAAATATAAAATCACGGAGAATGTGACGTAAATAATTAAGGGAATTGTAACTTGAGTAGTGATATAATTTCGGTTACAGAGAGAAAAACACACAATATCCATTATAATAAGATTTACCTAGTAATGCATAGTACTGTTATTACTATGTAATTGTTGTAATATTAGCTTCTGCTATCGGTATAAATATATAGTCGCATTGCAGGTTAAATATAAGTAGATAACACACTTAAAACTGCCTGTGAAATACTTTCAAACAATGAATAAGATAAATCACATGTTTCTGTAAATTTAAAGTGACATTTTGTTATCTTCAGATAGTTGTAGCAGGAATAAGTTTTCATTTGATATGTATTAGCTAATCTCCAAAGAATAGTTTTTATTTATCTTCTTTTGTATGAGAACCAGAAGTGTTGGAGACAGGAAATGTTATTGTTGATAAAAATGAAAAGTGCTTAGAACAATCGAGTAAAGTTAATTATATATACGTCGTATCCTGTTTATCTGTCTATTATCACTTTTAGAACGTGTTATCTCGTCTTGGTATTAATGATATAATTGTAAACATTGTTAATATAACCGAAAATTAACAAGAAAAGATTGTCTCCTTTTAATAGAATCGTTATTATCTATGATCATTTCGTCAAAATCATAGAAAGTAAGAACTCCAAAATAGATTTCTTTGCGATGGACGAACTCAACGAAGGTTCGCGAGTTCGACAAGTTAGTTGTGTATATAGCAACAAAGATGAAGAAGTCCGAAGAATCCAAATAATACGAACTCAACGAAGTCGTAAAAAAAAAAAAAAAACAGGTCTCGAAGAAATACCCCTGAAGTAGAAAGACGTACTTCTTAGAATATATATATATATTTACCAACCGCACGAGCAGGATGTGACACAAGGTCAATTTCTTAAGCCTAGATTAACAGGTTTGAATTCAGAGTTTTCCTTCTCCTCGACTGGTTATCTAGCCATGGTTAAAGATCCCAGTCTGTCCTGCAAATTTGCCCATAGCTGGATGGAGAATTGGATTTATACCTTTCCCAAGGGTATTAACGCCATGGGAAATGCAAAAGCTTCGTCCAGGATTTGAACTCGGGTCGACGAGTCCATTTCCTACGACTCTAACCGTTAGACCACGCGCCTTCTTAAATAATACAAGGCAGTGTATAAACAATATACAATACAGAAATGGAGGAGAAGCTAGACCTTCCCATTCCACACAAAAAGATGACCTCGTAATAGATAAGAACTACAGAGTTATAACTATTACTACCACAGCTGCTAAATATATAAATGTCGTCTTCTTAATCGCATCCAATCTACAAAAAATCCTTAAGGAAAAAAAACAAAGCGGGTTTCGTAGAGATCGATCCGCATCTTCTCACATCCTGACTATTCGTCGAATTTTAGAAGGTGTTACAGTAAAAAAAAATATTGATGCAATGCTAATATTAATAGATTTGTCCAACCCAGTTAATTCCTTCAAGAAAGGTAAGATAAGACAAATACTACTTACATACAGTTTCCCCAAAGAACCTTAACCGCTTTTATGCTGCTCTCGAATGACTCAAAAGCAATGGTTCGTTCACCGGATGATGACACAGATTTCTTTTATATTGTCACTGGAGTCCTACAAGGAGACATATTAGCACCATATATATTTATAATATGCCTATATTACGTACTTCGAACGTCATTAGATCCTGTAAAAGAAAAATGCTTCAATCAAAAAAAAAAAAAAAGAAAGGGTAGTGCTATTGTTTGTAGATTTCTCCAAGTCTTTTGATAAACAGAGGAAAGATGCAGAAAATATTACATTACAACTTAAATACTTGCACCAGACGGTGCATATATTTGCTAGCATCCAAAACGTATGCAGAATGAAGAATGGTTTG
>CM042140.1:109904582-109929582 GCA_023376005.1 Doryteuthis pealeii
TCTATATCACAAAAAAATATCAAAAAGATTTGCTTTAAATTTATCAGATTCTAGCTGCAAATGCCAACATTTAAAAAATATAACTGCTCCTATATAACATATAGAAATATTTTAGTTAATAATACAAACATGCTTCATACTGACAATGAAAACAAAACAGTTAAAATCCTTGAAATTTCAAATACATAAAATTTAGACAAACCACTATTAATAGAATTATTAATGAAACCGGTGACAATGTTCTAAAACGATTCAAATAGATAGAGAATTTGTTTATTCTAAATCACTTTTGTCTCGCTCGTTAGATATCTAAAAAAAAAAAAGTAAACCGACAGAGTTCCTTGGCGTCACATTAGCGACAAAAACAAAACAACATTTTATGCAAACTAGCAAATACCTCCGGGTGCAAGTATTTAAGTTTTGATATAATAAAATATCATATTAAATTAGTATTTAAGTTTTGATATAATAAAATATCATATTAAATTAGAAAGGCTAATGAAACTGACTAAGAATGCAGATAAAAAGATCTGCAACAGAGGGGGTATAATCGAAAAATAGAACAACTTTGAAACTAACTATTCCATCATTTTCCATTACTCCCCTCTTTCATTGGTAAATTTTCCTAATTTAACTATTTAGTTAAAATAGGAAGTAAAGGATAATATTACAGTTATTTCTTCTTGTAAATAAATTTCTTTCAAGATTTATCCACGAGATTTTTGTTTATATTTCTTAAGATAAAACCAAACAATTAGAAATCAATAATACTAAGCACATATTTATTAAAATTAAATTTTAAATATCAATATGCAAATTAGCCTTCTCGTTCAAAATGTAAACCGCTATTTTGTTGTATATATAAATACAATTGCATGTTATTAGTACGTAGATATGGTCAACAGTATTAATAATGTAAAACAATTTTTATTAATAACTGAAGGTTTAAAAGAATGAAATCATGGAGAATTTGACGTAAATAATTAAGGGAATTGTGACTTGAGTAGTAATATAGTTTCGGGTACAGACAGAAAAACACACAATCTCCATTATAATAAGATAATAACAAATAGGAAATAGCCTTGATAATGGTCCAGAGAAGAACAGAAAGTAGTTGATTTACTCTTGAAAACTCATTCAGAGTTTCTCGTGTTGGTTTATTTTTGTCGATGTTAATTCTTAAAAAAACATGGTCTTCAATTTCTTAAAGTACAAAGATTTATCTTCTCAGTGATTTTGAATAGATAAAAATCTTATTATCTTGAACAGATCTATTTGATCCATAAATTGGATATTAAAAAAATTGTAATATAAAACTAGTAATTAACTGCGAAAAAAATATGTTAAAATATATCCGTGTTTTTTTTCTCGCGCTTCCAATACTTTGAAAAAAAAATCCGTGAAAAATATTGGAAAAGAAATGTTATAACAGATTATATAGATAGACTTTTATAAAAATTGCCTTTTATCATTTTTGTTTATATTGTTAAGTTTTCTACTCTTACATTCAGCATTATAATACGTTTCGGTTTAGCTTAGTCGGTAGACTGTTGAGCTAGGAATCACAAGGTTCTTGGTTCGATACCGACTCTCGCCAACTCAACATTCGGACTTGTTTGAATAATATTCTGCAACTTCCCGTTGGCCATGCCTACACCCACCTCTACATGCATGCATAATACGTGACCACGTCTTTCATTACGGCAGAACAACCACGCCTACTTTTTTACCTTTCCTCCCGGTCATTAAACTTAGTCGGTAGAGTGTTCGGCTAGGAATCACAAGGTTCTTGGTTCGATACCGGCCCTCGCCAACTCAGCGTATGAGTAGCACAGGGATCTGTGCAGTAAAGTGAGGAGCTGATGGTATGTGTAGCGCTCCACCTCAGATGCTAAAATAATCTCATTGATCTAGCGTTAATGAAAAGGGGATAGACTCCCTCGCTGTCTGGCCGATACCGATATTAGGCCGCCCCGACAACTTTACTTACTTTACTCATATTTACCCAACTCCCCCGCAACGGATAGGATGTGACACAAGGTCAATTATTTGTGAAGAGTACTGCTGACTGGTGTCCTAACCAAGGCTAAATGATCTCTACGCATAACTGGTGGGAGGAGAACAAATGGTTTCATGTCAAATTTTCACACAACTATAAAATTGGAAGAAAAGTCGAAAACGAAAAAGAAAATATATGGATAAATCCTGACATAACCTGAAAAAGGATTAAAGTTCCAAATGCAAAACAAAGCTTTCACAAAACGTTTCCATCACGTCGGGGTCACCAGTTGTAAGATTCAAAGTGATAATACTTGAAGATAAAACTCCGACAAAGGTTGATAGACAAAACATTTTATATACAGCACAGAATAAACAGGGTACATAATACATAGAGGTGTACATGAACATACATACATAAGTAATACAAAGTTACATGTAAAAGGATAAACATAAAAGCAACAGACATGAGACTAGGAATAGTCCATGCTGTAAGAATATCTTACAGTAATGTAAGGGGGGCCTAAGCCCCAACAAGAGGGGGTAGACCAGAATCTAACCCATAGTCTCTCGTAGGTCGAGCCGCGGCAGAAAGAGCGAGAAGTTCAAATCAGCCACTTAAATACACCCGAGGACCCTAGCGGGAACCAGCGAAACTAAACGGGCAGACAACTCTCCAGGCAAATACGAAAATAACGCCACAACCTGAACAGGAAGAGAAACTGCATTTGAAGGAGTCGAAAGATAAGTCAGAAAAATAAAAAAGAACATATTAAAAATATATTTTCTGTGGGTCCTATCCCGTTGTAAGGAATTCAGTCCCTGCCAGTAGGATCATCAAGCAATACGTTGCTGAAGAATTTTGCTCACACCTCATCTATGATGACGCATTGTACTAAACAAATGGGATTCGTTTTCAATGATCTATTCGGCATGATCTGGAATTTGACATAAAGGTCTGAATCAAGATAGTTTGAACAGATACGTGTAACCTCATGGGGGATGATAAATGAGGTCTGCCAAATTATTTGACAAAATTCATTAGACGGCTAACATATTTATCTACTTTCAAATTGTATTCGTTGATCAAATTAATATAAAAGTTACAATTTAAACTTTTACACGCTTTTCTAGCAATAAAAAAAGATAAGGAATAAAGAAATATTAATCAAAATAACATTCGATTAAAATAAAATTCCAAGCTTTAAAAAAACAAACAAATGTGAATAGATATTTTTCTTTAGTAAATTAATCATGAACATATGATTAAACATAACTCTCCACAAAAAGTGATGTTATGACATGCATGAAAAAAGGTATGGACTGATATAGAGGGATTAACAATCATATGGACATTTGATCTTACTAATAGCTTAAAGCGATATTTCTTCCAAGCTTTAGTTGTATCAGTTCTAATGTAAGCCTGTACCACCTGGACGTTAACGAAGCGCCGGGAGAATATACTAGATTGGATTTGTACAAGAAAGCTTCGTGCTGTCTTAACCAGATCGTGGAAACAGCTCCCCACACGAAAGCGACTGTACAGCCACCTTCCCCACTTTCATACAAACCATCCGAGTAAGACAAAAAAGTCATATTTAACAGGTTGGAATTCAGAACTTTCCATCTTCTTCACCGGTTAGCGCACCAAGGTTTTATTTGAAGCATTTAAGAAAATATGGCGTGAGGCCAAAGAACTTTATACATCCTATTTTTAACTTGACAATTATTCAACCATCCCGAGTCCAGACTTTCAATGTCCATTCTATTTTGGCTCCATTTTTTAAACCCATGAATGATCGATTAATGGCCTTTTACCTATCACTGAAATTTATGCTCATATTTCAAGTGCTGTCCGCTTGATTTATATCCGATTGTACTCAAATCACTTATTTCCCTAATTCAATTGCAATACCACCAAAAGAATGAGGAATAGCCATTAATAATATATATATATATATATATATATATATATTATATATATATATATATGTGTGTGTGTGTGTGTGTGTGTGTGTGTTGTGTGTGTGTGTGTGTGATTTCCATGCTGAGAAAAATAAAACGCAAATACATACATGAATACAACTCGTAGCAAATAACAGAGAAAATACAATTTAGATTGTTTTGGAAAATATTTAATATATTCAAATTTAAAACTCAGTAGTTTATAAATATCGCCAGCTGATCTACATATACCATCCTATCTCTCTCTTTATCTCTCTCTATCTCTCCCTCTCGCTCTGTCTGTCTGTCTGTCTGTCTGTCTGTCTGTATCTTTCTCTTTCTCTTTCTCTTTCTCTGTCTGACTATGTCTCTGTCTGTATGTATGTATGTATGTCTCTCTCTCTCTCTCTCTAATCTCACAAATTCTTATTTTGTCATCGTGTGTATACAAACTAGCGCCACAGGAATTTGGATATTATTCTATTGCATAATAAAAAATAAAATGCCAACTACCGGCTAAAGATATTTTGACATTAAAATCGGATACCCATTCTAGCCAGGTGACATTAATATTATTGAATTCGCTACTTGAACAAAGTAACATATCATAAAAAGTTATAAAACATGATAAATTTTTTTTATAACTTTTGTAAAAATCAAACAACTTTCATAAAAATCTACAAAAATCTACCTAACAGTGAACTCCGAGAAAATTCTATTTTAAGTAACTTCTTTCATTAAACAAATTTACGAAAATGTTTTTTTGAAAAATGCTAGATACAATGTTCCCACACATTTCGAGACTCATCTATAATTATTGTGTTTACGTCATAAGTGCCTAAATTTACACGGAGATATTTAATTGAAACTCTTCGAATCGCTTATTATGGACGGATTTTTGACTGTATAAAAATCTGAAAATGTTTTAAACGTCTATTGTTGCATTATCGGTTGAGAGTATTAAAGAGATTTGTTTGAATGACTAACCCCCCCCCAAAAAAAAAAAAAATAAATAAATAAACAAAATCTTTAAGCGCGGTCAAAAATGAAATAAATGGATCCCACACCCCAATAGATAGAAATCTAATAAACTAAGACAATAGACGAATCTGATGACGGTACACTGGCATTGTAAGAGATTAAAATGACCTTAGATAAAATCTAAGGAATTTTAATAAAGATATAGATAAGTTTAGTGACCGGAAGGAAAGACGATACAGTAGGCGTGGCTGTTCTGACCTGATATTAGATGTGGTCACGTCATGCATGTAGTCCTGGGTGTAGGCAATGGCTAACTGGAAGTTGCAGAATATTAATCAAACAAGTTCCAATGTTAGTTTGAGATAATCTAGACGGATAACGAACCGAAAACAACGGCTGCGACATTGATGTAGGCAATATTCCGTTTTTGACTCTCTCTTACTCTCATCATTCGTCGGAATTCGGAGAATAAAGATATAAGATATATTGTTATGAAAAAACCCAAAAAACAACAGTATACTGTACTATGAAATATTTTCATTAATCCTGAAAGATTAAATTTGAAAAAGTAATTGATGTATATAGTTAAAACACACAAAACAAACACGGAACAATACTAGCAAGACATACATTACATTAGTAATATTATGCACTGATAAAATGGAGCAAATTTTCAGAATTATTAGGGACATGTACGATATTAGCTTAGTTCCCTAATGTTTTACAGGTGTATTTTATGTGTGTCCTTATGTGCATTTGACAGACCAAGGGTTAATATGCACGATGTAATAAAACCTAAAATCTTAGAAATACTCATGGAGAGATAATATTTTAATTGTTGAATTTGATTAGAGTTCAAAGCTACCTTCTAACAACTAAATATACGTGGATAAATAGTTTTCAAAAAGTTTTAAACCTTATTTAAATCGGCACAAAAATAATTATTTAAAAATCACAATTCTATTTTAATTATTTTCTTTTATAAACAACTTATCTTCGGTGTATGGATTTAAAATTCCTAGGAATTATACTTAATCATACCGAAATTGTTTTGTTTTTTTTAATAAAAAATTATTCATGTTGTAAAATATGAATACTCCTGAGGAATGAATGAAATAAAATATTTTGGCATAAAATGATCCAACAAAGTTTGGCATGCCGTAAAAAAATCAACAAACCAACCAGTCAATCAGCTTGGACATCTATAATGTAAACATTTACAGCGGTGTGATTTATTATAACATAATACCACATCTGCAACATACAACAACTTTACAAACATCTGAAGAAAGATGTTTCGATTCTTCGAAGAGACATTTACAATCGCCCCTTACAATAAGAATTTGGCATCTAAATTATCCATATTCTAAGATAGAATGAATAACGACGGAATTTTTTATTTCCCCAATTTAATTAAATTCAAGGTGTCCATGATTTCAATGTGATTATGAATTCTTTATAGCAAACCACACACCACAGATCAAACCAAAACAATAAAGCATTCATAAATAGCAATAACTGTCTTAAGATAACAGAGTGGAATAAAAGCATTATTACCGTATTTGTGATAGTTGGACTTGAAAACCCAACGTGTCACATATAGGGATGCAGAATTAATAGGACGCATTCAGACCCATTAATGTATTCGGTATTGGCGAGTTCTTTATCTCTTCACCAATCATGTCTCTGAAAAGTGTTTGATTCGAGGGAAAAACGTCGATTACATTCGAGCATAAATCTTCCTGCGTTCCCTTGTGCATATTTGCATTGCGTCACAATAAAAGTTTTATTGTGGCAATTTGGTGCTGGCTAGGTTTTATGCTGTGATCTTCGGTAACAGCTTGATCAGTTTTGCCTTTGATTGAAAACCATGGTCAGACTCTGAACGGCAGATAAGATTCGTTTGATAAAACGTAACTCAGACGTTATTTTATATTTCTCTCATTATTTTTTCGAAGAACAAATGTGTAAACAAACTAACCCTGACACGTTTTCTCTCTGTCTCTGCGCATGTGCATATATATATATATATATATATATATATATATATATATATATATATATATATATATATATATATATATATATAATTTAGCCTAGCAAAGACACAAAGTCAACCGCGCTTGGTAACTGAGAGCTTATTGCCTATGTAATTTCCAAACCAAGTGATGTTTTGTTTTCTTGTTTTTCCTCATATGCTTTTGTGTGGTGAATTATGGGAACGATCAAACAATTGTCTGCAGTTCAGTTTATGGCCATGTGAGAAGGCTTATACTCTTTGGGTGTTATTGAAGAGAAGGCTTTCTATACCGCTATTGTATCAATCGTGCGATTTGCTACTTTTCTTTTCCTTTATATTGTTTAGCAGTGCATGATGGGAAAGCTGGATGAGACAAAGGTCAATTTCTTAAGCGAAGTTTAACAAGTTAGGATTCAGAGGTTTCCCTTTCCAAGAGTGGTTACCTAGCCGAAGTTAAAGAGCCCAGTCTGTCCTACTATTTATCCATAGCTGGCGCGAGAGTAGTTGGATCCGCACCTCTTCTAATGTTATTAGCCCTATGGAAAATGCAAAAAGCCTCGTCCAGGATTTAAATTCTGGTCAACGTGTCCATTACCCCCGTCTCTAAGCGTTACATCACGCGTCTCAAGTAAAGTTATTACAGCTCAGTAAAATAGTGCATATACAATTGCATATGCTTTTACAAACTGTGTAATTGATTTTTTGTCGGTTGACGTATATATGCAGTTAGGTGCGTCGATAATTCCGTAGACTTATGACAAAAATCATTTATTTCATGCGAGGAAGATTTATTCGACAACTTAATCTCTCTCCGTATGGATTCACATAAAACAGTTAGGGATATTAAAAACGGATATAGTATATTATACATTCAGAACTTATCATGCTCGTGCCAGACACATTAATCACACAAACACACATGCACTCACACGTATAATATATATATATATATATATATATATATATATTATATATATATATATATATATGCATGTGTTGTTTGAACTCGAAAGACATTCCATGTCTGATAAGTTTCTTTCCGATCTTTTCAAGTTGTCCTGCCAGTTTTTTAGTGTCTGGTTGATAAGTCCACCGAAGGTTTTTCTGACAAGAACCTTCGGCACTTCGTAGTGCCATCTTTTGTTGAGTAGTCGAGTCGAGTTTTTTAAGAGAATAGAATTACTATTATATATAATATATATATATATATATATATATATATATATATATATATATATATTTACATATATATATATATATTATATATTTATATATTATATATATATATATATATATATATATTATATATATATATATATATACGCTTTATGTGTTGTTATACCCACCATCCGATAATGCTTGGTATTCCTTTGAATAGTTTCACAAGTTTCACACATAGTTTATCTAAAGAGAATTAAATTAGGTCTTTGAGTGAATTTGGTGACATGATGATTCTATAAAGGAGGAGAGCATTACATATATTTCTTAAAATGACTGATCATGGTCAAAAATATATGAAAAATGGATTTCGCACATAGAAAAACGTTTTAAAAAATAGCAAACTAGGTGGCGACGATCTCTTGTGTTGATGGCCCTGGGGAATTTTAGCTAAAAAAATTATCCGGAAACGGAAATAGATAAATGCTTGATTATCGATCGGACGGAAAGCGTGATTATGTAAACATGGGCTTTCTTACCAGATAGATGTGTGATCCCGAAATTTGCATGGGTGTCGGACCGGCTGAGGCGTGGCTACATGGAAGTTTCGGAATGATATATAGCTAGTCCGAATGATCATCGGGAGAGTCTGGCTTAAAGTTGAACAGAAGTTAACTCTCATCGATCACCATGTATGTAATCCTAACCATTTTGACCAACTCTTTCTCTCCATATTCGTCAGAATTCGGAGTACAAAGATATGAAATACATTTTTATACAAGTGTTCATCGTCTTTTATCCAATCCAGCTACAGTGTGCAACCCGATACTAAGAACTTAAGAAGCAATACACTACAATGGTGTGAATTATTAAGTTCTATAATAATGTTTTCAAAATGACAATTGGTACAAACGATTAGAACTACGATTTCCACTTTTATCTTCAAAAGTCTGCAGTTGTCAGCCTATTCCAATAATATGTAACCCTCTTCAGTTTTACCCGCTCTTGCTGGTAGATAACAATATTCGGTGTTTGAAATATATTAGTTTCTTTTTTTTTTCAACAGCAACCAATTCTTGTCATCTTCCTTCGATATTGTCTCCTCTTTGACACCGTTTTGAATTAGGGCTTTTGGTGTCCTTTCATAGCATTGATTTCCTCGATAGCATCAAAGTTAGTTCCCCAGTCACCAGTTCATTTCATTTTTACGTACTTTTATATTTCTTTGCAATGAATTGGTTATAATTTAAGAACTGTGTTTGCTGGTGGTTTTCCAGCCTTTATAATCGGCTTTCATGCACTTACTTTACTATTTCTGCTTTCAATGAACATATATATATATATTTACCAACCCCTTCGCACGATCAGGATGCGACACAGTGTCAATTTCTTAAGCGGAGCTTAACAGGTTTGAATTCAGAGTGTTCCATCTCCTAGACCGGTTGCCTAACCAAGGTTAAAGAGCCCAGTCTGTCCTACTATTTACCCATAGCTGGGGGGAAGTAGAATTCCCAAAGGTATTAGCGCTAAGTGAAAAAGAATTAACACGTCCAGGATTTGAATTCGGGCCGACGAGTCCATTTCCCATGACTTTAACCATTACACCACGCGCGTTCAATACATATACAAAGAGACGGAAAAGTAAAACGTAAAAAAAGCATCCAAAAGGGGTATGCTGCTTTTCACTGATTTGTGACTTTCAGTCTATTGTATATATTTTTTGGGGATATTTTTTTTTACTATGTTAATTTATTTGCCATTCGTGTGTGGCATGGCCAAAGCTCTAACGAAACTGAAAAAAGCTAAAAATGTTGCACTCACACACAAAACCACACACACAAAACCACACACACACACGCGTGCGCGCGCTCGCCCCCTATATATATATATATATATAATATATATATATATATATATATATATATATAAGAAGACAACTTCGAAAGTAAGATTAATATATATCTCTTGTGGTTTAGCCTCAGAGATTGAAATTGATTTTATACTCTTTTTTAGAAAGTCTATTTCCCTTCTGATGACGCATGATTACTATTGAAACTGGTCAATCCGACCTTCCAGATTATTGAAATTTTCGATTAAAACTTTACAGCTATATAATACGAGGGACATTCAATAAATAAAGTGATTCTTTAAAAATATTTTCCTGAATTTTGATAGTTCCTTTTTTCTTTTCAATCATTTGTTTATAAGAAAGTTCACATTGACTTAGTAGTCTTGTAAGGACAGTCTGCATTGCTGTATTAGTTTTTGATAAAAAGCAAATGTGTGTTTGTAATCTTTCTCTTCATTGTTAAGCTTTTGGTGTCAACTTACCTATTTTCAGTAAGTGGGTGGATAGGGGGAATTGTTGATTAGATTAGGGATCCCAATTTCGTATGTACTCTTAAACAATATGTAATTGTATAGTAAATTCATTTGAGGGTTTTTGATTTTTCTTATCTCAGCTATGATATGTATTTAAAGAGCAACAATCTCTTCTATATTCATGAACCATCTGTTTTTTTTTACACATCCCATGTTGCAGCTGCTTAGCAATGTTTTATATAGATTGGTTCACTCTACACTTTTTTCTCAAATGATTTATTACCAAAATGTTTAAAGAGAAATAAAACGGACCCTTTTGGTTTTATTAATCATTCTTTTAGGTTTTGTCAGTTAATAAACTTTTAGCTAAAATCAATTTTAATTTCACAAAATGTTGGATTTGAGGTTATTCAAATTTGAAAAAAATCAAACAAAATGCTCCAAGATTGAACAAAAGTCTGCAATGATGTTTTTTTTTGTTTTTTGTTTTTTTAAGATTTGTACACCATGTGGAATTTACAGAAAGATGTGTGATGTGAACAGAGAAGCAGGGTTTAGCAAGAGAAAAATATTACAAATATGCAAAACATATATGCCACGATAAGCTTATCTAGAAAAGAGAGTCGACAAGTAGAAACACACTGTCTCTCCGGTAAAGAAAAAAATAAGAAGCAGTGGACAGTAAAGAATTTCATGTTGATATTCTTCTTGGACATGAAATGAACCGCAATTATGCAAAGTTTTTAGACAAAATTAACCCCATTTATTAAATGACCATATATATATATTTATTCTCCCAATATATATATATATATATATATATATATATATATATATATATATAAGGTCGACGTCGTTTCTGGCGGCCTAATGTCGGTATCAGCCAGACAGCGAGGGAGTCTATCCCCTTTTCACTAGCGCTAAACTTAGGAGATTATTTCAGCATCTGAGGTGTAGCGCCACACCTACCATCAGCTCACATTACCTCACAGATCCCTGTGCAACTCCAACGCTGGCGATGTGTGTGTGTGTGTGTGTGTGTGTGTGTGTGTGTGTGTGTGTGTGTGTGCATATAGGTAAATTCGGCGGGGGCTTAATGTCGGTATCAGCTAGACAGCGAGGTGGTCTATCCGCTTTGCCCTAGCGCTAGAGCAAGTAGATTATTTTAGCGTCTGATGTGGAGCGCCACAACTACCCTCAGCACCTTAATTTTACGCACATATCCCTTTGCTATTCATACGCTGAGTTGGCGAGGGTCTGTATCGAACCAAGGACATTGTGGTTCCTAGGCGGACGTTCTACCGTCTGAACTAAATCGTGTTTTTTTTGTCTGCGTCCAATTCTGATTTTAACTTTCACTTTCCATTCCAATTCTCAATCTATTCCCCTCTCTAACCCTACTTCTATCTCTCCTTCTCTTTATTGTTCTGTTTCTCACACCTTTCCCTTTCATTGTTTCACTCATCTACGCGCATCATTTAACTGGTATGTCTGTCTCGCGTATCTTTTAATTGATCCCCCATTAGTATAAAGCCATCTCATGTTGTGGGTTCCTCGCACCTTATAATAGTTATCAAGAGAATATAAATGCAATAGTTAGATGTTGTTAGCTAGTTAGATCCGGTGAGCCATGTTTCTGGCTATCGGATGGAATAAATCAAGCTTAGTTAATATTTAATAGTATGACTATTTAAAAAAAAAAAATGTTTAACACTGAGACACTATTGATTATAACAGCATTTACATATTATTATTACTTGCTGTCCAACGTATCCGATAAAGACACCATGTGAATCCGTTTCTTCCAATTGATTCGGTCTTTGGTTGTCTCTTTGTGAACTGCCTATGGGAATTTTAAAGTCATCCAGGTTTCTCTTGTTATTGTCGTTGTACCTGAACGTTGGTCTACTGATTTCACGTGGTCCCTTTTTCAGTTGAGATCACATAATCTGCTTTGACAGTCTGTCATCCCCAAGTCTTTTGAAGTGGCCAGCCTATCTCAGGTTGCGCTGGACAAGCATGTCTTCAGGATGGTCCTGTTTGACACATGTTGTCACCACTTGACATGTAATATACTGCGCAAGTGACGCATCATGTAGACATGTAGTCTGTGGGCATCCACTTTGTATACCGTTCAGGAGGATTAAGAGGACTATGTCCCGGTATACTGCACATTTACTTCTCAAAGAGATGTCTCTGTTGAACCAGAATCACCCCTTCAACCGGTCAAATGCATTGGACGCATTTGCAATTCGGAGATCAAGTTCTGCATTGAGTCTATTGTTGATGGCAACTGTGGAGCTCAGGTATCTGCAGGTATTTACCTGAGCTAGAACCTGACCCTCTATCAATATGTATTTTCCAGTGTCACGGGATGTCGTAGGGGGCTGATACATAATCTCGGTCTTATTGAGGTTTATTTTCATCCCAGATGCATTTGCAGAGTTCGCGAGTTGTGTGGTTATTTCCTGGGCGTCTTGGTGGTTGTGTGCCAAGAAGGCAGTGTCGTCTGTAAACATGAGTTCCCGCACCAGGACGCGTTTGATCTTTCTTGGAGATCTGAACTGTTTGATATTGAACATGCCTGCTCCTGGTCTAGTCTGTATCCATACTCCTTGGGTGGAGTTAGTGAAGGCATCAGATGAGACTATACAGAGAGAAATTGAGAACAGAGTGTGTGCAAGGACACGGTCCTGTATCATTCCACTCCCAACTTCAAATGACTCTGAGAGTTCCCCCCTTAAACTGACCGATAAGTACTGCAATCTATGTGTTACGGAAAAATTTAGGATAATAAAAAATTTAATTTCCTTTAATAATAATAATAATAATAATAATAATAATAATAATAATAATAGAAGTTTAAATAAAAAATAGGAAATCTTCAAACAATGTCCCCATAAAAGAAAATTCTTCCTAAATGCATGGAGGGGAGATACTTAACATCCACCCTGAAAAACAATTCCACAATTTTTTACAAAAAATCTCATATTTCAACAATAACAATTTTCGACAAAGGAACAACACCATCCACCTTTGTATTATGTTGGAAAAAATTTAAAAGACTCTACCATATATATAAAAATGTTTTTTTGAAAACATATACATCCTTTATTAAACGGAATTAATTTAAAAATAAAAAATAAAAAAATTTTTTTCAAAATAAAAATTTTTCTATTTTTAACGAATAAAGGGAGGTAACTTCGTTGGCATTATTACAAAAAAATGCAAATTTTGAAAAAAATTATTTTTAGTAAATCCGAACTACAATAGCGTCCGCAGAACTAACCGACGTTATTTGCTGTCCAAAATGTGACATTGAATAAAGATCTTCAACAAACACCATGGGATCTTGCTCAACGGCCTGATGATTGCCCCTTGGCATGAAACCTGGGTCGCTGTTTATAATGAACATTGATCTGTGAAAACTCTGTAAAATAAATAAATATTAGCTCTCACAATTTGTGATTGAGCACTGTATTTTCTTTGTTTCATCTCAAAAAAAAATTGTTTTTATATATATATATATATATATATATATATATATATATATATATATATATATCCATGTATGTATATACATATATATAATATATATATATATATATATATATATATATATATATATATATACACAAACATATATGCATACATAGATACGCGCACGCACACATACAACACACACATATTTATAATTAACTGTCAGTACTGTCTTTTCAGTTGCACCTGTAAATATATACTGTTTTCATGAATATATATTTCTAAACATATGTACAATAAATCCATATGTGTTCACGTATTCATTTAATTGCGTGGTATTTCTCTTGTTCTGTATATGAGTACATAACGAGAATGAAGCCAGAATATGTGTTTTTAAAATATGCCCATTTTTCTACATTGTTTGTTTGTTTGTTTGTATTCTTTAAAAATCAAGAAAAGGATGAATAACATAAAGAAAAAAAATGATTGCTGTTTTCCAAGGAAAGCAATTATAGTCTGCTCGATTCTGAAGAAACTTTCAAAGTTTTTTTTTTTTGTTTTGTTTTTGTTTTTCTGAAAGATTTTATTTTATGATTATTTGTTGATTTCTTGCATATGATTGAAAAATAAGATACTGGTGGGAATCCTTTGACGTTTAACTTTGGTATTTGCGATGCAACGATAGTTTTCATACCTAGGCTCTTCATTTTTTTTTTTGCGAGCAGTTGTTGCAATGTATTCGTCCAAAATATTAATTGCTTTTTCTAAATATAAATTTGTCTTTAGATGTATAAAAACTTTTTTTCACATAAATGTTATTTCTTCAGGTTTTGTTTAAATAATTGATATATAGAGGAAAACAAAATGTTTTATTCAATATACAATTGAGGCTATAAAAACACTTATGAGATTGTTTATAGAAAACTTAAAGTTTTCTTATTGCTTGAACAAAAGCAAATAATATCTTAATTCCGGCTTTTTTTTTTCAACAACATTTCAGTATTAATTGAATCAATTTGTAATGATTCTTTGAAGAAGGTTTGACAATTATTATATATCAATTACCTGCCTCTTTATTGCTTTCATAACAACTACCCGAGAACATCAAATGTGTACAGTATACATGTACAGTTAAACTGTCATTTGGTACCAGCAAAAAACTTTCTGTTTTAATTTTACCGACCTAGATAAGAAGTCAGTCTAGTTTGTTTTAGTTTTAACTAAAACAAATTTTTAAGCCCGAAGAAAACTTTCACTTAAACAGTGGGAGTAGTCAATGTTTGCCCATTTGAATTCCATAATATTTAAATATATAACTATTTTTTTTACCCAACATGAAATATTTTTTAAAGTAAGTTTAATACTGTATGAATTAATAATTAAAGTAATTTAAAAAAAATCTATTTTAAAGCATGATTTCAATTTCGTAAAATTTACGCTCAACTAAAATTTAAATCATGCCGCAAAAAGATGTTTTTGTTTTGTTTAATTAAAACAAACCAAAACGTTTGCTCATTTGAATAAGATTCGCCTGGAGAAAGGGAAGTGGGCGAATCTACGGGGGGTTAGTGGGTGTGTGTGGGGTATCTGACTAACTGCTGGATTTTTTTTACTCTTTTTTTTCACTCTGCTTAACTGACAAATAGAGAGTGGGAGGAGAGTTAACTTAAAAAAATATAAGATTAAACGAAATTCTTGGTTAGGAAGCGGAGGAGCTCACAAAGTAGTTTTAATTTACGAGAAGTTTAATTCAGAGATTTCCTTCTCTAAAACCGGTTGCTATACCAAGGCTAAAGAGCACAGTCTGCACAACTATTTAACCATTGCGTGAGGGAAAATAGTTGGATTCATATCTTTGGGAAACATATTAGCGCCTAGTGAAATGCAGACAGCCACGTCTAGGATTTGAACTTGTCTCACCATACCCACTTCCTACATGATGGTAATTATGAAAACAGATAGATATAAAGATAAAGTCGAAGAGGTAAAGAACACAACGAGGCTTTATAGGATGAAATATACAATATTTATTTGTATTTGCTCAACCACTTCGCGCCGGCAGAATGAAAGGGGGGTTCATTTTTAAACGGAATATAATAGGTTTGGATTTTGAGTTTTCCTTGTCCAACACCGGTTTATATATAAAGGTTAAAAAGCTCAGTCTACCTTACATTTTACCCATAGCTGAAAGGAAAATAGTCAATTGCATAGCATTCCCAAGTGTATTAGCGATATGTGATATATAGAATCTCTGGTCACCATGTTCTTTTGCTACCACGATAACGATTACACGTTCAGAACCTCCAAGGAATATCGATTTGATTAAAGTTGGCATTTGTTTAGTTATATATATATATATATATATATATATATATATATATATATATATATATATATATATATATATATATATACATGATGGCAGCAAACTCGTGTTCAAGTATTGCCATTGCTTGATATATATATTTAAAAAAATTAAAAATTAAAAAAATGTTCAACAGTTCAAAGAATATAATGGTGAGTTTCAAAAAGTTCAACAATGAGCTGCACGAAAGTGGCTCTTTAGTCCTGCCAAAGTATTGTATATCTTCCCACATGTACAGGTAATTCCAGGGAGCACAGGGTATTTTATTAGTCCATCCCGCCTATGCACAGATTGGTGACTGATCAGGCCTGCCTTGCTCATACATAGCCTTCCACAATGGTGACATAGTAGACCGATTTGAAGCCCTTGGTTGTCTACTGCTTTTATTCTTGCGAAAAAAAAATTCATGTTTTTGCCGTTTTAGGCTACAGCCAGCCTTAGTACACATAAAGGACAAGACATGTATTGCATATCAAGCAATGCCTGTGCCTGAAGCTTTTTTAAGTGAGGAAAGGCTTTGCACAGAACCAATCCCACTCTCTAAGTGACTGCCACGTTTGAACCAAAAAGAAGAACAAGTCAACATCATTGGCTGCAACAGCCGCCGCAGGGTAAATTTTGGAGTTTTCCTTCTCCTAGACACTTGCCTTGACTAGGCTGAGGAATGTATCTCTCCCGGTGAGTTTGCTACGTGCCTGGATACCAATCCAAGTATTTCTACGTCCCCGAGTATATATATATATATATATATATATATATATATATATTATATATATACAAATATATAGATACTTACATACACATATATATACCTATATACACACATATTATATACATATATAATATATACATATACACACATATATTAAACATATATACAATATAATACATATATACATATATGTATACATATATACATATATAAACATATATACACATATATATATATATATATATACTGTATACACATTTATATATATACATAAATACATATACAAATATACATATATACACACACACATATATATATATATATATATATATATATATATATATATATATATATATATATATATATAATATAAAATGTATCTATTGCGTATCAACTTTGTTCTAGTGGACGTTTTTGGTGATATCATGAACCATGGGAAATGTGCAGGCGAAAAAAAAAAAAAAAAAGAACAGAACAAAAGCTGATGTTCAGTTCCTGGTCCGCTTTATTATTTTCCAATATTTCGTGTGACATTCACTCTTTATCAAGTTATTATAAGATAACTGTGACGGTGTAAAAAGTTAATGAGACAAATCCGAGAAAAATATATTGCCAAACTTCGAACCCGGAACCTTACCGATTGAACCCTCTCTCTCTCTCTCTCTCTCTCTCTCTCTCTCTCTCTATATATATATATAAATATATATATATATATATATATATATATATATATAACAATAACATTTTCTTTTTAATAGATTGTGTGTTTTCATATCCTTTTATATATATCTCCCCTTTATTGCACATCAGATTACCAATCAGCGACACCGGAACCATACTGACTGAGCTCTCTCTCTCTCTTCTCTCTCTCTCTATATATATATATATTATATATATATATATATATATATATATTATATATAATATATATATATATATAGTTCATTAGTTACTTTCTCAGTGGGTGCCCAGACGTCCGCTCTTGTGCCACAACAAAAAGCTAAACTTACTCAATAAAAGTAGAAATTAATAAGACTCGTTTTACAGACGACTTTATTGACATCACTTCAATAACAACGTCTTAATATTTTACATTTTTCATCGAGTCGTCAGCCGTGCATGTCTGCAATATATGTTTACCTACGTGAATTAAACTTCATAACAAACTTATCTGTATAATAATTGAAGAGGTGTGCGTTAGTGTGGTTTTTATTTGCCAGGGGTTATTTGTGTTTATAGTCGGGTGTAAAAACTTAATAAATGCGAAAAGGCAAGAGAGCGTATAACTTTAATAAAACGTGTTCAGATAGAGAATTCGTATGCAGGGGAAAACAGGTTTGTTGTAATTCAAGAATATCTTTCTTGAAAATATCCACCTTCTTAGGTGAGAAAGATTAATAGATACTGTAGGAAATAATCTTGAACAAAATAGCAAGGGTGTAAAATGAACGCAAAGTTTTTGTAGGTAAATGGAACGCTGAATTATGTTCAGTAATTCAAAATAGTTGTCGGGTAAAACTCATTATATTTATGGTGTTTCCAAAAAATTGTTTTAAACATTTCTATGCTAGTTACTTAATGTATTATGATTTTAAAGTACCAGCTGTTGCTCAAGTAGTCACCAAAATAACTATTGGACAGGCTCAACGCTGCTTAACATCTGAGAACTAGCTGGAAACGGTGCGTTCAGGGTGACTTAACCGTAATCCAGATTTCTAGTGATATATATATATTAATTGTACTAGTAAATATACGCACCCTCCTAGTGCAAGTATTCAAGTTTTAATGTAATAAGATTTATTAAATTAGAAAAGCTGATGAAACTAAATAAGAATGCAGATAAAAGGTGTGAAACAGGGGGGGGTCTAATCGAAAAATAGGACAACTGAAACTTACCCTACAATCACTCCCGTCTTTTATTACAAGATTTTCCTAATTTAACTATTTAGTTAAAATAGGAATTAAATAATACAATTACAGTTATTACCTCTTGTTAATGGATTTCTTTCAAGATTTATCTCTGAGATTTTTGCTCATATTCATTAAGATAAAACCAAACAATTATAAATCAATAATACAAAGTAAATATTTATTAAAATCAAGTTTTTAATATCAATGTGCAAATTAGCCTTCTCTTTTACACTGTAAACTGCTATTTTGTTGTATATATAAATACAATTGCATGTTATTGTTCTGTAGATAAGACCAACAATATTAATAATGTATAAAAAATAATTGATAATTCAGGTTTAAATAAAGATAAGAATCATGTAGAATGTGACGTAAATAACTAAGTGAATTGTGATTTAGGCGCACTATCTCCATTATCCTAAAGATATGAATTAAAACTTTTGATACAGCAATAATTGTTACAATATACGGTAGTTCTTAATTTACTTTTATAAGGTTTTAAACTAACTTTATCACAATAGCATCAAACACTTTTTTCATACAAAAAATCATTATATGAATTTATTTTATTACATACATATATTCCTAGTATTATATATTGAAATTTCTATTTTCTACAATACATATTTCTGTATATATATATATATATATATATATATATATATATATATATATATATATATATATATATATATATATGTGTGTGTGTGTGTGTGTGTGTGTGTGTGTGTGTGTGTCTGTGTGTGTGTCTGTGTCTGTGTCTGCGTTTGGACAGCATTCTTTCATTTATGCATGTTGAATGAGACAAAAGACACATCTCCTGTTTAACAATTTTATTTGTGATTTTTTCAAGTATTCTGCCAACTTTTTAATATTTGGGTGGAATTCGTGATTTAATCCACCAAATTCATGTCCCGAGTACTTTCGGCACTTCGAAGTGCAATCATCACGAGTGATGTGTTCCAGTTTTTCAAATTATATTAATGGATGTGGAGGCTGGAAGGAGGAGTTCATGGGAAAGGTGCTATAGGCATTTTAAAATGTGTGTACTGCATTGGAAATTAATTTTGTTTAAGGATGGTTTGTATTGTTTTATGTATAAAATATGTATATATTATGTATGATATATGTACACACACACACACACACACACACACACACACACACACACACACATATATATATATATATATATATATATATATATATATATATATTACATAGGAATTTTTGTGAACCCGGGTTTTTATGTATTCAAAAAATAGAGAGTCCAAGGAATGCGTAAAAAGCATGTCATTCAGGGTCACAAATATTCCCATGCAATATACATATTATTATTATATGGTCCCGTAACCCGGTAGAGCTCTTTTCACTTTTCACCGCCAGCATAACGCAATGATCATCTGTTTACATCTGTCAACAAATTATTGGTATCTAACCTGGTGGTCTCGGTAGTACGAGTTCTGCTTTTGTAATAAAGTGTATTTCATCCGTAACCCTTTCGTTCGCCCAGCGAACCCTTGCTCAGACCCCGTGGCTCCTCTCGAGCTGAGACGGTATACCCGTAGTCATGACCGCTTTTTTGAGCGACTGGCTTAGTTAACTGCCCTTTTAAGTGGGCGGTGGATGGAGCCCTTGTTAAGGTGACTATTGAGGTCGACAGCCTTTAGATTAGTATGGTGTTGTGACGTCTCCGTCCCGGTCGACAACCTTCAGGCAAGTATGCTGTTGAGACGCCTCCATCCTGGTCGACAGCCTTCAGACATTGATGGGGTTTGGTTTTGCCGCCAATATTGTGTTGGTGATTCGCCCCGTAGCGTCAGGGGAAGGTAATTTGACAATCGGTTTTCCAGTAAGGAGAAAGTAAGAGGGCATATATATGGTGAAAATGTTTCTAAGGGAAAATATCAAAAGGAAAAACATGCAACTGGGTAACGGGGTGTTGGAGAAGACATATTGATGGGCTCTCAATATATTGGTAACGTTTATATATTCATACAGTGTAGTGTCAGACAACATAATTTGGGGAAAATGAAGGAATAGGGCTGAGGATCTAACTACGTGAGCTCTATATATGATGAAAAGATTGTCTAATGTTTAGATTCGTAGAAATGGACTCGCCGACCAGAGCTCAAATCCTGGACGAGGTTAGTTGCATTTCAAATAGTGCTAATTCCCTTGGGAAAGGTATGAATCCAACTATCTGCCTCAGCTATGGGTAAATATTAGGGCTGGCTGGGCTTTTTACTCTTGTCTAGGTAACCAGTTCTAGAGGAATGAAAACTCTGAATTCAAACCTGTTAAACTCCGCTTAAGAAATTGACTTTGTGTCACATCCTGCTCGTGTGGAGGTGTTGGTATATTATATATATATATATATATATATATATATATATATATATATAGTGTGTGTGTGTGTGTGTGTGTGTGTGAGGTAAAAAAAAAGAAAATATTTTATTTTACTGATTCTTATCTTTATCCGTTGTCCATCTTTAATATTATTTTATGTATTATCATTTTTGCCAATATATGTTTTTCTTGATTTGTTCTGCCTATTTTCTCCTTTGGTGGCTGGATTGAAAAGAATAACAAAAACAACAAAAAACAAAAACAACACAACATATTCCGTTTCTATACTGTTTCTCCAATGGAATCTATATCAAAAATTGTCTCCATTTTTTTTTTTCTTCTTGTGAATGGCGGAAAAGCAATTATCGATAAAATTAAAATCCACAGAAATCTGAGGATGTTTTTTTTCCTCATGTGTTGAAGACATTTCAAAAAGCGTTTATCATTCAAATACAATTCTTCGGTTTTAAGACGGGTTTTGAAAAATTATGTTCACGTTATTTGAAAAAATATATCTCTACTAGTCACTCAAAAAGTTATATATATATATATATATATATATATATATATATATATATATATATATATATATATATATAATATATTTTTGAAGGCGTAATAATGCACATTTATGTTTTAAAAAAACATATTTATTTCTTTTTTTTTTTTTTCCTTTTATGAGTTCTAAATTATTTAGGACTCATAAAAGAAAAAAAAAAGAATAAATATGTTTTTAAACATAAATGTGCATTATTACGCCTTCAAAAATATATTATTACATTTTAATTAATGCTTCGAACTCACTATAAAAATGATGATATAAAAAATCTTTATATTATATATATATATATATATATTATATATATATTAATATATATAATCGATGAATAATCTAAAATATAATATTCAACAAATATAAAGTTGTCCAGGGTATGACGTTAAGCTGTATCGAGTGGTGATGTTCCAATTTTTGAGGTCTATGGGAGTATCTTCAATACCACTACACCTAGGTCCAATCTAACCCGAGTGGTAGTAACTGCTTGGATCCAATCTATGGGTTAAACAGAAGGAAAAAGAGTTTGAAAATGTATCTAAAAATGAATACCCAAGAATTATAGATAAAACAAAAAAATATTTTACGACAGTATTCAACCAACAAATCAAAACAGAGAATTCAAATGTACATATGAATGAATTTTATATATACATACATACACTCACATACTCACAAATACACTCATAAACACACACATATATCTTAATATAATTGAGATTAAGTGTCTGGCTATCTGTAACTGAAACTATGTCAACACAACGTCACATTTCCACTAATTATTTACGTTATATTCTCAATGGTTATTAGATAATCACTATTTAATCTTAAACAGCATATTATTAACAAGTACTCTATTAAGGTCTACCTGAAAATATATTTGCCTCAAAACAGTCATACCATTAATGTGTCTAGAATCTTCCAATGTGTGTTATATATCATTAAGAAAAAATGTTTACATACTTGATGGTTTGTATAATTTGCATACCGGTTTTAATAAAAAACCGTGTTTGATAAATAATTACTAGGTTTTATTGGTTTCTATTATTATTGTTTTATTCTCAAACGTATTAAAGGCAATCCTAGGTATTATTTTATATTGAAATCAATTAGAATAAAGTAAAAATAAGTTTAATATTTTTTCTATTTAATTTCATTAGTCTGTCTAATTCAATATAGTGTTTAATTGTATTAAAACTTAAATACTTGTTCCCGGAGAGAGCATGTTCTTGCTTGTAATAATAATAATAATAATTGAATGAATAATTTGTAATTGGAGGGTTATTAATACAACAAAGCATTATACAAATCAGCTATATCTGGACGGATAGGAAATACAGTCTGGAAGTATGTTAAGATAACACTGGGGAGGTAATGTTAATTATGCCTTGGCATCGAAATTGTTTGAAGTAATTATCGGGTAATGGCTTTGGTGGCTGCATACATTTTTGTGTCTATTTCGTTGTTTCATCCAGTATATATATATATATTATATATATATATATATATATATATATATATATATATATATATGTATATATGTGTGTGTGTGTGTGTGTGGTATTTGTGGAAAAGTTGACTTACCGGTGAAAATGGTCACAATGGTTAGTAGATGCAAGTTTCACAATGATAAGACAGTGATATAACAAATATAAAGTGCTCAATACGTTAGTAGAGCAAATTTATTATAATAATGGTACACAGTAACAACCTACTCGAGTTTCACCATGAGGATCTTCAGGGTTAAATCCACTGGATTAATGAAGATACAGATTAATTGCAGTCGATTGCATGTGTGTATTTTATCGCGAAAAAATACACACGTGCAATCGACTGCAATTAATCAGTATCTTGATTATATATATATATATATATAATATATATATATATATATATATATATTATATATCATTCATTCATTCATTCATTCATTCATTGGCAATTCAGTCTCGAAAGACTATGATAAAAGTGTTTGTGTGCCCTGAAGTTGCAGCGCCTCCTGTGACTATGAAGTCCTATGTTTGAGAAATATTCTCGACCACAGATTTTGCATTTGTAGGTTGTTCGTGTAGATGATGATGTCCCGATGCTTTGTTGCCGTTGCTTTCTTATGGACCTCTTAGCTTCATGATGTTGTATCAGGGTGACTTCTGACATGTACAGTTCTCTATGGAGATTCTGCCGCCACCGAGGGCGGTCTTGAGCCAAATTTTCTCAGCTGGAAGAGACAATGCCAAAGCACCTGAGATCATTTTTGCAGACATCCTTGAATCGCAGTAGCGGGCGACCAATCTGTCTTTTACCAGACGTTAGCTCTCCATACAGAATGTCTTTCGTGATTCGTCCATCATCCATCCGACGTATATAAACCAACCATCGGAGACGACGTTGTCTAGGTAGAGAGTACAGGCTGGGGAGTTGAGCTCTCTCTAGGACTGCTGTGTTAGTTATCCTGTCCCTCCAGGTGATGCCCAGTACACCTCTAAGGCAGCGAAGGTAGAAGTTGTTTAGCCGCCGCTCTTGGTGGGAGTATAAGGTCCATGTTTCACTTCCATATATGACGGTGCTGATAACACATGCCCTATACACTTGTACCTTTGTACGGATAGTGAGGTTGCTGTTGTCCCAAACTCTTGTTGTGAGCTTCCCAAAAGTTTAGGCAGCTTTTCCGATCCGGCAACTGAGTTCAGCATCAAGTGACAGGTTGTCAGTGATGGTGGATCCAAGGTAGGTGTATATAAAGAGATTTGAAATAGTTTAAGATAGTTAATTACAATCACCCTATATATATATATATATATATATATATATATAGTTCAATGAGGAATCAAAACAAATAAAAGTTTTTGCTTTTATTTATTTAATTACGGGAACGGTATTACAACCAGCGGTTTCTTGCTGAAAGCATTCATCAGGTAAGACGAAACGATTATAATTCACTATCTTGAACTATTCAAATTCACTATCTTAAACTATTTCAAATCTCTTTATATGCAGTTACATTTTTCTCAATTCGTTAATGTATGCTCATATGGCAATTAAGCCTGTGTTGTTTAATGGTGCTCCTCCACATTTTGCTATTTTGGTTCGTAAATAGCTGAACCGCCATTTTTTCCGGGAGTTGGATGGGTCGACGTGCTCGCATGAGTGGCCGACCAGAAGCCCTGATTTAACACCCTGTAACTATTGGGGGAGGTGTTGAAGGAG
>CM042140.1:109934582-109947787 GCA_023376005.1 Doryteuthis pealeii
CTAAGAATTTCTTACCTATATTTGTCCTTACGTTGAGTGCATATGGTGGTGTGAACCAGATTATTTTCCTTTCCTGTTTCTGTTTGTGGTTGGTATGTAGTCTTCGCTATCTATGTATATTTGGTCCTTAATTCCGCTTTCCTTTAATGCTTCATTGTAGTACGGGCTGCTTTTTCAAATATTTCTTTATTTGCTGAAAGGTTTGAGATTCTGCGGCTAATGTTGTGGACTAGGTTTTTGAATACTATAGGTGGGTGGCATGAACCTGTGTTTATGTATTTTAATTTTTCGTTTGGCTTATGGTATGGTTTGTATGTTCCGCTATGAAGGTCTAGATTAACGTCTAGGAAGTTACGTTTGTGAGGTTTTGTGTCTATTATGATTTTAAGGCCCATGTTGTTCATATGTTTTATCATATTTTTCCTTAGTTTATCTAGGGTGTGTCCGTCGCATTTACGGGACAGGAACAAGCCATCGTCTCTGTATATCCGAATTTGTGTTTTGGGAAGCTATATGATAGTGAATCGAGTAAATATAGCCCGACTAAGTCACAAATTTTAGCACTATCATAAGAACCCATCGACACGTCGAAAGCACCATTGGGGTTGTCTTTTTTTTACCCAGGTTTTTCCCTCACTGAAGAGTAGTGTTCTTTTATTATTTTCATATTTATAATATATTTTGCAAAATCCAGTGCTTTGGATATATATATATATATATATATATATATATATATATATATATAATATATATATATATATATATATATATATATATATATATTATAATACTACTACTACTACTACTACTACTTTGTAGGCAACTATATCTCCTCGTAATTATTCTTAATATATATACACACACACACACACACACACACACACACATATATATACATATATATATATATATATATATATATATATATATATATATATATAGAGAGAGAGAGAGAGAGAGAGAGAGAGAGAAAGATGTACATATATAGATAGAGCGGGAGAGGGGGAGAGAGATATAATGGAACAACTATCAAAACTGTTAAGACAAACACAAATATACGACTTTGTATTTTACCTTTTATTTATTCTAAATAATGCTATAATACATATCTTGCAGTAAGCTCTCCCTTTGAAATAAATTTGTTAAACATGAGATGAATGTGCCTTAAATTATCGGCTATGTTTTAGTCAGATATTTAAGTTGCGAATTTGTTTATTTGGGTATTCATATGTCAATCCAAATATGTTCATACTATTCCACAGTTTTCTTTTTAATATCAAAAACAGGATCATTTTTTTGAAACGGTTTATCAGTTAAATGCGTTTATATTACTGTCCAATATGTTTTTCTTTTCAATGTTTTCTATCGTGGTAAACTTTATATCTCTGACTGTTTGAGTAGAAACATTGTTTTACCAGAATTGATCCAATGATGTATTGGGTTGTTAATCTAAAGCAAAATGCGATTTTCCAAATTTGCATTTTGCAGAGTGAACAACTCAGTAAGTAAATTACATGTTTGTTTGTTTTTTTATGATTAGACACGTTTTAGAACTTTGAAAGTTTTACTGTCATTTTTCGTTCTGAAGTTAGTGAATGTGTTGGTTGTTTTGAGGTGTTTGCAGCAGACGTTCTTATCCGCATTATAAGATTGGCTAAGTTTAGTGGATTTGAATGTGCGCTTCTTATGGATTATGTTATCATTTTGTCTGTTGTTGCTTCCACCATTCTCCCGAGGTTATTTCGTAGACGATAGATTAGTATGCCATGTTCATCAAAAATACTTTTTAAGTTACTGTTTAATTTTAAAAATGTCGAAATGTTTCTTAATTATTTGAGCTACTGGTGGGATACTTTTATTTGGTTTTAGTTTTAGGTTACCTGCTTAGGCCTTGTATCTATTTTATTCATCTGGTTTAAAATTAACAGATGGGAGTATCCCGCGTTTAGAACTGGTCTTTTAGTTTATTGATTTTTCTTAAGCTCGTTAGTATATGGTGCAAATTCTGCTTTGAGAAAGTGCTGGTAAGTAGGGAAGGATTTCTTTGAGGTGTCTGCAGTAAGCAGATTTATAATGTAGATCGCTGATCATATATATATATATATATATATATATATATATATATATATATATATATTATGACAAAAGAGATACACGGTAATAACGTACTCGAGTTTCACCATAAGGATCTTCAGGGATCTTCAGATCTGAGATCCTTATCGTGAAACTTGAGTAGGTTATAGTGGATTTGATAACGTATATCTGGGATTTCACTGTGTGCCTCCACTTGGCTATCAGTTCATTGTGTTTATTAAGTAGTTTTCGAGAGTTCTTAAACAATAGTATTTCTATTTTTTCCGATATGCAAAGAGGCATTTACCTATCCGTCTAAGTTCTTGTTATTCTTCATAGAAATATGATCCCCGCCACAAAGAAAAGAAATAACTTATATTCTTCCTAATTACAACACCTAATTAAAAACATAAGTATATTTCATATTTTACATTTTTGTTTTTTTTCTCACGGCATCCATCCTTAACGAAATCATCAAGTGGGGCCTGGACGCGACTGGTTTTCGCTCACAATGCTTGAATAGGGGGACCATTTAAGTAACCGTATGTACATTTGCAATGTGTGGTCCGTGTGTTAGACTAAGCAAAGCTTGTTAAATAAGGAAAAAAGTTAAGCAACCATGAGCCTGTTCAGTAGTTAGATGGCTGACTACTTTAAAAAAACCTAGTATTTATCCAACTTGGGTAAGATATGAGACAATGTAAATAATAAGGGTCACCCGTTGAGAGTAACCCAAAATATACGTAAAAGAATAAGCAAAACTTAAACAACCATGAGCCAGTACAGTACTTAGATGGGTGAACACTTAGTAACTACAGTTACTGTAAGCAAGCTAAGAACTCGTTTACCAGTCTATGCAAAAACTTGACGATAATAACACATCACTCAATAAGTCCCGTGCCTAACTAATAAAAGAACAACTTTTAGGCAAAATTCGACTTTATTTATCAACACAGTATCCTTCTAGGAAGATACACTGATTCTAACGCTTCTCTAACAATTCGATGCCTTTTTTGTATAACGATTTATCTTTGGCCTCAAAAGGCGTCTCAGTTTCCGTTATCACTTCTTTATTGGAGCCAAATCTCTTTCCCTGGAGCATATATTGATGTCTGCAAACAACTGTTAGTCGCGGGGGCGGGGGCAGATCTGGAGAATAGGGTGGGTGCGGAAGCAATTCGATGTGTAATTCATGTAGTTTTCCCATTGTTGCGATCGACGTGATACGGTGCATTGTCTTGGTGAAAGAGTACACACTTCAAATTTTTTGAGTATTCCTTCAAACGCATCAATAATGCTTTATAATATTCGCTATTGATGGTGCTCCTTTACTCAAGGTAATCGATGAACAAAATACTTTGGGCATCCCAAACTACGGAGGCGAAAACCTTGCCTGCCGACGTTTGCGTCTTTGGTCGCTTTGGACGGATTTCACATGCTGCTGTCCACTCAGCTGACTACTGATTTGACTCCGGGGTGAAGCGGTGGAATTATTTGGTGTCTACCTGGACAACTGCCGAATTTGGGCGACCTGAATCTTCAGCATCATTTGTGTCTGTACGACCACGTTTAAAGTCAGCATACTACCTCTTAACCGCTGTTTCCGACGGAACAGAGTCCGAATACCGCTTGTCAAGTCATTGCTTTGCTTGAACAGTATTTTCCCCCTCAGAAAACAATGCTTTATGAACACACGAACTTCTTATTTTTCCATTGTTTTGAAAAATATCAACAGTAGCTTCCATTAAATAACTGTAATTTGTAAACTAATAATCCGATTGGGCTCACAATTTGACACGTTTCATTTGAGGGATAGTACTTTATAAAGGTTATATTGACTTGTTTGTAATTAGTGGAGCCATCTAAAGGTCCGGACAGGGACTTATTGAGTAATATGTTATTAACGGTTATTCACGTTTAATTGTGTTAAGTATAGGGGTGGGGGTAATTTTACACTAATAAACATATATATATATATATATATATATATATATATATATGATACTTCTAATATTATTATTAGAGGAGAAATAAAGGGTCTACAATTGGTTTCAATCAAATTGAAATGATTTCTTCAGGACCCTACTCTACGTTAACTAAGTTGATGTAATTCCTTAGTTAAATTGGAAATATTTATCGGATAATAACGGTTGAACGCTATGTTATTTTTCTCTCAATCTTTCCGCTAATATTTATAATAAGAATGTTGGTAACATATATGTATACACACACACACACAAACACACACACACACTCATATATACATACATATTAGGGTAGGGAAGACATAAAGTCACCGACGCTAGAGTGTGTGCGCCTATGTTCGAACACATAGATACACACACATATACATATACATATATATATATATATATATATATGTGTGTGTGTGTGTGTGTGTGTGTGTTTGTGTGTGTATGTGTGTGTGTATATATATGTTACATATTAATTGGTCCCTATACTTTTTAAGGTAGTATAAAATCCTTATGGCAATCAGTGCAGCTGATGGCCTTGAGAGTGAGTGACAATGCTTGACCTCACTCTGACCTTGCCTTGCGGAAAGGGACCGTGAGAATCGGAAGTGATAGAAGCCCTTCCGGTTTAAGGTGTAAGGAACTCAGTTAGTGAGTTGCAGTTAGTCAGTTGCAGAGTTAGAAGCTAGCAAGATGTGACTCACAGCGCGCATTGTCTGGTTCTGGGGTTCATGAATAAACTAACATCCAAAGTAAATCGAAGTATTGTTGTTATTACTAAAAGCTAACAATGACACAGGGCTTCTGATAAGAAATGGTCCCCAGCAGAACCAGACACGGAAGCCCCAGATAAGAAAGACCAGACGAGACCTGTAGAAGATATACCAGACCATTAGAAGACCAAGACAGACTATTAGAAGGCCATTAGAAGATAGAAGACAGAAGACTAGACGATCAGAAGACGGCCGGAAGAATAGAAGACCAGAGTAAGAAGCAGTAAGAAAGTACGTAACAAATATATCTATTGGGTACTGTGACGAACGGCTACGTTACATATATCGATTTGGTGCCTTGAGACCAGTCACGCCATCAAGACGTGATCAGATTCGAACCTGGACAACGTGCCACTAGACAGAGAAGAAAAGAAAGGCAGAAAAATGAAGCAAAGGAAAAAGAAAGAAGAAGTAAAAAAAAAACGTGATAGAACTTAAAAAGAAAAACGTAAGTAACGAACGCACACACACACACACACACACATTGTTTTTAGAAACAGACTATAGAAAAAGACAATAGAAAAAAAAAGAGTGAACTAATATTCAAAGATCTATCTAGATTTGTCACAAAAAAAAAAAAATTGAAGTTAAGATAGAATGTTGAAAAGAAAGAAAAAAAGAAGACAAAAGGGACATTGTGTTAAGTACTTTCAGAAAGAAAGAAAAAGAAATCCGACTTAAAGTCTTGACTGGAGGAAAGAAGGAGAGACATTGTTTTAAGAAAAAAGAAGAGACAATTAAATTTTGAACTTTGCAGAAGTTTTTAGATTTGTTTAAAAAAAAATGCCATTGGAAATTGTTAGTAGATTGTTTAAATTGTTTAAAATATGGAGTGAAAAAGAGAGACGGTTTGTATGCTATGAAAAAAAAAAGGGAGAGACAGAGTGTATATGCCAAAGAAAGAGAAAAAGAGAAAGGGATATTTTGTTTTGATATGTATAAGTTGAAATTTTGTGAGGAAAGACAGAGAGAAAGGAAAAAATTTTTTTTTTTTTTTGCTGTATGATTGAATTTGCCATTTAGGTCATTTGCCATAGTTTTGAATTGTTTTGAAGATAGAAAAAAAAGAGTGTGTATGCTATAAAGGAAAAGAGAGAGAGAGAGTGAGAGATACTGAAGTATATGCCACGGAGAAAAAAGAGAGAGAGAAAGACTAAAGAATATGTGCTCCCACCCTGAAGGCAAGTGATTTAGCAGTAATTGTTGCAGAATTCATGGGCACCAACGACGACACCCCCCCCCCATAGGGAAGATTTTTTTTGACCGGTGGAACACGTGGTGAATTTTAGAGAAAATTTCAGCCGCCATTTTGGAATTTTTTTCTTTTTGATTTTTTTTGTTTTTCAATTGAAGCTGTATTTTTTTTTGAGATTACCCATGCATTTATGTCATTTGTACTCATAATGTTATGATGGATTTAAATAATTTTGTAATTCTAGTGAGTTTTTATCCGCGCAAGGAGAAAGTTAATTTTTAAAGAAGTAATTTTGAAACTTTAGTTGAGAATGTCATTTTTTTTATCTTGGATCACAATGCTGTTTTTCATTCGGATTGAGGGTCTGATTTTGAGTCAATTGTTGGAGATTCGGTAAGTTGTATGTTTGGATCTTTTTGGACTCACGGTAATAAAGTAGTTTTTACAGAAGAACTCACCAATTCCAGAGATCCTGTTTTTGGAAAATGTCCTAATTAGGCAATTCGATGGTTTTTTCGAAAAGGCGTGGAAGCCTACATTTTTCCTGTGTTTTTTGGAGTTTTGAATATGTCAGAATAAGAGATAAATGGTGGTGCCCTGCTCCAAGAGGTTTTTCGTGTTTACTCTGCTCAGCACGATGTATATATGTATATATTTTTATTTTCTGGGAATACGATTGTGGTCGATTTCTTCAAATTTTTGATCTTTTGATTGATGTCTTTGATTTACTCAGGTTGTGGGGTGAAGACATAAATTGTGATTTGAGAGATTAAAGAATTTTTCGTAGATAAACGGATAAATGAAATAAACTCCAGAAAGAGCAAGTGCCTATTTTTTTTTTAGTTTGAATTTTAGAAGTACTAAGGTTTGTTACCCTGATTAATTGGATAATTTTAAGAAGCTGGTGAATTATTTGAATTTTGGAGGAAAAATAAAAAATGGCGTATAATTGTAAAATCCTTTGGGTTGATTTTGAGAGAAGAAACCAACTTACCCCCCCCCTCCTTGTCTCTCATTGGCTGAAGGATGAATGGAAAAATTTTTTTTTTTGAATAACCAGTCACGTAGACATGGCTGCCACTTTGAAATGAACGTTTTTTGAGTCAAGCGGGTAATTTTCCCCACATGTCGGCCATTTTGAATGTTAAAATTTTAGAAAAAAAAAGTCAGACTTAAATTTAATCAGAGATTGTTGAAAAAAAGTAACTTAGTAATTTTAATGTTGATGAATTGTGGATTTTGACACTGGTGATTTTTTGAAAAAGAACTTTGGATTTGATTTTGTGAGAAAAGCCTTGGAGGCTGATTGACAATATTTTAAAAGAAAGAAATCATTATATAATTGACTTTGTACTTTGCATTTTGTCAGTACAGTGGTATAATTCGGTTTTGAATTTTTCCGAAAGTTTGACATAGTTAAAAAAAGTTGATTTTAGTGAGATTATGAGTGCCAAATTTTTATGATAGTTTTGAAATTTTTATTTGTGAATTTGTGACCTTGCTGTAGTATGGATCGAGTTCTGAACTCATGCCTGACTATTCGGAGAGAATTTTTCCGGTGTTTTGGGAATCGGTGGAGATATGGTAATGAAAGTGGTCTATCGAGGGCCCACCATTTCACGTATTGAGATTCCCTGATGAGCGTCCATGTGGTTACCGTTGTTACGGAAGGTTAATTCCGCGCTTTTGGGTTTTATTATTCCGACGGATTCGGAATGTTAGGGGATCTGGAGAGCAGAATAAGAAAGAAAGGCGAAGAGGCCGCCCCTGTTTTTATGATTGGATTGAATTTTGGGGGGAATTATGAATTTTGGAATGGTCTCCAGAACGTTTTGGCTGAGAGGGATGTCTCGAGTCTGGATACGGATAGCATGGTCAATGAATAATATATGTTAAGAAACAGACAAGTACCTACTTTTGTGTTGGAGGTTCCTGGAGAATTTGTAAGCCACTGGCAGTGACCGAGTGTGGAATCAGGATAAAACAGTTTCCCTCAAAGTGAAACTATTTGCCACAGTAATATATTTTTTTGTGAAGAAAATTTAAAATACTTAATGGTATTGGTGTGTTGTGTCGTGTATCCTATATTAAGAACTTATGAGTAACGCATAGCCCGTTGTAGATTTTTTATTGTTGCGCGATAAAATTGTTGTTGTTTTCTCCATGCATGTGATGTTTTAATGTATTGTAGGGACCATGTGTGCAATGTTTTGAATCTTTTTTCGGTATCATTGTATTTTGATGTAAATTGCCTTCCCAGTCTCCAGGTAAGTGACCTGTGGAGCGGAAAGCTGGTTGAATTGGTCATTGGAATCCAGGCGAATGTATTGCTGGAGTGACCAGGGTCACGTTGTTTGTGACCAGGATTTTGGGACCAAGACGTTGGTCCAGTTGTGTTTTGATTTTTGTCAGGATATTGTAAATGGCCCTGCAGTTTTTTTTTGTTGAAAACTTGTTATCATGTAAAATTGATGTATGCATTGGGGGGAACCAGACAACCGCGCAGAAAGAGAGAATAGAATTCGAAGTAATCTAGAGAGTACCAGAATACGGTGAGCCTCAAAATGGAGAGGCAAGTAAAAAGTAAATTCATAATTAATTATGAATTTAAAATGTATGATTATGAGGGATGTTACATATTAATTGGATCCCTATTACTTTTTAAGGTAGTATAGAAATCCTTATGGCAATCAGTGCAGCTGATGGCCTTGAGAGTGAGTGACAATGCTTGACCTCACTCTGACCTTGCTTGCGGAAAGGGACCGTGAGAATCGGAAGTGATAGAAGCCCTTCCGGTTTAAGGTGTAAGGAACTCAGTTAGTGAGTTGCAGTTAGTCAGTTGCAGAGTTAGAAGCTAGCAAGATGTGACTCACAGCGCGCGCATTGTCTGGTTCTGGGGGTTCATGAATAAACTAACATCCAAAGTAAATCGAAGTCTTGTTGTTATTACTAAAAGCTAACAATGACACAGGGCTTCTGATAAGAAATGGTCCCCAGCAGAACCAGACACGGAAGCCCCAGATAAGAAGACCAGACGAGACAATTAGAAGATAGAAGACTAGACAGAGAAGAAAAGAAAAGGCGCTACGTTACATATATATATATAATGTATATATATATATGTATATATATATGTATACATATGTGTGTGTGTGTGTGTGTGTGTGTGTGATTTGGACATAACAGATCCTTTTTTAAATAAAAAATCGTAAACCATCAAATAAGGAATAAAAAATATATTTTATTTCGTAATATTACAGGTAATAAATAAAATAAATTATATATAAATTCTCTTATCAAAAAACCTCATAAATGTCAGTCTTTTTTTTTTCCGGCGCTAAACATCCAAATAAGAAAACGGAATGTTTTTCATCATTCGCCTGCATTTTTTAACCATTTGTTTCACCTTCGAAATATGGGCTTTTTTTTGTTTTTTGTTTTTTTTTTTTGTTTTGTTTTTTTTGGGTTTTACTTGACAACCCATTCGGATTTCATAGGCAGACATTTTGGATAAATATTTACTTAATACGAATTTTCATAGGAATTTACACTCAACGTAAATAATTTCGTTCAGGAAAGATGCGTCATTTTATCTTCATTTAAAAAAAAAAGATGTAAATCTTATCCTAACGACTAATACCAATGAATTAGTCCACCTTCATTACGTTACTACTGTATATAACCACTCGAGATCACTCTCAATCCCCATGTAAACTTCATGTTAATGGTCCTGCGGCGTCCATACCACGTCCTTGCCTATTCTTCGACCTTCACCTCTCTCAGTTGGAACAGTCCATTCCGTAGATACTCATATCGGCCATACCAACTAGATATATTCTGGATAGGGATTGTACATGTTTTCTTCCGTACCAGTTTACACCAGGTAGGGTTATTGCATAAGCGTACTCCTGCCACTTATCAAATCCAGCGTCCCATCGACATATCATCTGCCAGTTGGACATATCAAAATGTCTCTCGAAAGGAATCAAGTAATAAATCGATTATACTGTTTGTAAGTAGTTATTATAACCGGGATCAGTTCCAATACCTTACGTAATAATTCATCGTGCTAGAGAAGAAAACGAAACAAAGGAGCAATGCAGAGCAGCACTGAAATCATAATGGTCACATGTAGCGTCCCTGCATATATCCATGCAGTAGTTGACATATCCATTCCATCTCTCCGAGGTAACACCATGTTACGACCGTAGGAATAGCCAGGATAGTAACCGTTGTCATGTTGTTGTAGCAATCCACTGATTTGAAGGGGTTGCACTGGCCGTCCGTACGAGTACCATTTTCCGAGCGTCGCACACTGGTCCATTTGGTAGCCGGACATGATCCATGTACGCCTCGGGGAAGTCCATACAACGGAAGCTCCTGTGTATCATGTTCACCCGTTTTCATCATCCAGCCATAGTTAAACAATGGACCTTCCGTAGTAACGGTATAGTCTGTTCATCTCGATAGTAATCGTTGAATCTGGGATCGGACCATTCTGCCCATGGAGTCCCATGTATCTTCCTTGGAAGTCCGATGGTCATTCTGGAACATTGGGTTCCATCATGTACCCCTGTTACTACCTCTGTTCATTGTTGCCCACCAATTTATTGGGTCGGGTATCTTGTTCATACAGTAGTTCATGATGCATCTCGTATTACAGCTTGTGGTTGCTAAAAATAAAAACAAAAATTGTTACGAGTTTTAAAAAATCCAAATAATAAGGAAAATGAAGAAAACCGAAACGGGAAAGAAAGAAAGAAAGAAGAAAAACAAGAAAGAAAGAAAGAAAGAAACGAAAGAAAAACTCCTAAAACAACATATGGGCGTAAGAGAAAAAGAAGAGAAAATAAAATAAAAGGAAGCAGAAAATCACAGTGAGCGAGAAGAAAAGAAGAAGTACAAGAATGAAAGAAAGACACCAGAAACACCGAAATCCAAAGAAAAGAAAGAAGGAAAAAAACTACACAAGTTGTAAAAAAGAGGCGAAAGCAGAAAATATGAATGATGAGAAAATAAGAATTAAAATAAGAATGAAAATCTGAGTTAGATTTCCTTTAAAACAGGCATGTTATTAGGGTATTTGCTCTCATCCCACTTTCGAGGGCACGATACAAGCGACATTTTATGTGGGCCCACCCACCAAAAAAAGGCCGGAGAAAAGGGCTCATGAGGTGGTAGGTACACAATGAAGTGTCGAGACCACCCCATAGTCGTCGACATACCTCTCTACGTTCTCCTAACACTTACGCTTCTTAACACCCACCTATCTTCGTATATTCAATCCGACTGCCACAAGCCGCACACGACACTCGCGATCACGGACCAATCAACAACTCACCACAGCGCACTCCACTGTACCTCGCTTCTATACACAGCACTAATCTTCAGCATCCCGACCGCGGATAGGTATTTGCCTTGGGGGATAGACCCCCCTCCCCTGGGATCACTCCTTTAATATAAGCACTAATAGTTCAATGGCCAAAACCACCGGGACCTCACAGCCTGAAAGGCCCATGTTATTGTTACATCTAAAATCTTTCAATGAGTTGTTATATATATTCTAAAAAAAAAAAAATTCTCTACAAACATATATGCTGGTGGTTAGTTCTAGACATATCTGTTCATCTTAACAAAACTGATTTAATAGACATCATTACTTGGTTTTATGTTTAATCTCCACAGTAGAAACTATTATTTACTTTATTCTTCCAATCGTACTAAAATCAATCCTAATGAATGATTAGTAATTACAGCTCACAATTAAATGTCATTCGAGAAATATGTGATACATCCATTTTCATTCAATAGTTGTAATATTTCTCGAATTATTACCACACTTAGAATTTCTAATTTAATATATTTAATATCTATACTTGATAAAAATTTTAAATATTTACGCGCCGGAGGACGTATATTCTTGCTAATCTTGTTAACACAAATATTCTTTGTATAATTCATATTACATAGAACTGTTCAAAAAGGAACGTTCGAAAAGTATATGTATTAGATAGGATCCCCATGTTACAGTGTCATTAAGTGGCTACGTTATCCCGTTGGACTTGGACCATACAGTGCTAGTAAACGCGAATTCACGCGAAACTCCAGACCGTCCATATTACTGTTAGCCCTTTCGAGCACTAATCATAGCGTAAACTTTATAAACCTCACATTATCTATCATCTATCAAAGATGATCCGATTTTAAAACTCTTACAGAATGTACAATACTCGTGCCACATTTAAAACTGGATTACTCCATCACCTTTTTAGTTCAAGTCGAACTAGCAGTGATAATGGTAGCTCCATTTTGTTAACCTATAGTTCTTACCACTTTTCTTGAAAGATCACAGTCCAGTCACCCATATAATTATGCTTGGACCGGTGCCACACTGTGCATTTGCTGTTGAACCTTCATTTGTTATAAGAACTAGGGAATCTGTAATTGTAAATGCTCTATTGTGTAGACATAAGCAATGCATTTTATGCTCAACGTTATCTTATTTCAGGAATGATCTGTTCTGTGCATAGAAAATCGATTTTGCTTATGTGCTGAAAATTCTATCCTAAGTAGCATCATTCTGAGTTAAAAATGAAATGAGCGTGAAAAGCTGATGTCTATGAATGAGAGATACCAAGTCTAAAAAACCAAATTTGTGCACCAGTCAAGCCATGATATGTAACAGATTGTTCTGAAAGACCCCATTAAGGATAGCAGCTGTACAGCCACCTGTCCCAATATCTCACAAACCTTCAGAGTGAGGACGGATAAGACATACTGGACACTTGCTGGTGATAATAAGGACGAACTCATAAGACGGATCGTTCTCCTGTGAAGCAAGCACGATGAACATGCTAAACGTCGGCCGGCCAGAAAGGACCTACATTGACCAACTCTGCGCTGATACTGGATGCTGTGAAAGAGACGTCCCGAGGCAATGAGTGAAGAGAAGTTTTGGCGAGAAGATGTCAAGGTACTACCCGTGCTAATTACGAGCAGAAAACAATGGGCAGATATAGAGATCATGCATGATGACTAAGCCATGAAATTGATCGCTAATCTGAAAAAAAAAGCTACTGTCAATCGTATTAAACGTACTCAATAACCCTAGTTTACATCCCGGACCAGGTTGTTTGTGTTAACTTTATGCTGGGGAAAATCTGTGGCGTTTACTGGGCTAACAAATCTCTC
>CM042140.1:109947887-109957887 GCA_023376005.1 Doryteuthis pealeii
GTACTAGTAAATATACGCACCCTCCTAGTGAAAGTGTTTATTTTTTAATGTAATAAGATATATTAAATTAGAAAGGCTGATGAAACTAAATAAGAATGCAGATAAAAGGTGTGAAACGGGGGGGGGGATCTAATCGAAAAATAGGACAACTGAAACTTACTCTACAATCACTCCCGTATTTTATTACAAGATTTTCCTAATTTAACTATTTAGTTAAAATAGGAATTAAATAATACAATTACAGTTATTACCTCTTGTTAATGGATTTTTTTCAAGATTTATCTCTGAGATTTTTGCTCATATTCATTAAGATGAAACCAAACAATTATAAATCAATAATACAAAGTAAATATTTATTAAAATCAAATTTGTAATATCAATGTGCAAATTAGCCTTCTCGTTTACACTGTAAACTGTTATTTTGTTGTATATATAAATACAATTGCATGTTATTGTTTTGTAGATAAGGCCAACAATATTAATAATGTATAAAAAAAATAATTAATAATTCAGGTTTAAATAAAGATAAGAATCATGTAGAATGTGACGTAAATAACTAAGTGAATTGTGATTTAGGTGCACAATCTCCATTATCCTAAAGATATGAATTAAAACTTTTGATACATCAATAATTGTTACAATATACGGTAGTTCTTAATTTACTTTTATAAGGTTTTAAACTAACTTTATCACAATAGCATCAAACACTTTTTTCATACAAAAAATCATTATATGAATTTATTTTATTACATACATATATTCCTAGTATTATATATTGAAATTTCTATTTTCTACAATACATATTTTCTGTATATATATATATATATATATATATAATATATATATATATATATATATATATATATATATATATATATATATGTGTGTGTGTGTGTGTGTGTGTGTGTGTGTGTGTCTGTGTCTGTGTCTGTGTCTGTGTCTGCGTTTGGACAGCATTCTTTCATTTATGCATGTTGAATGAGACAAAAGACACATCTCCTGTTTAACAATTTTATTTGTGATTTTTTCAAGTATTCTGCCAACTTTTTAATATTTGGGTGGAATTCGTGATTTAGTCCACCAAAGATCATGTCCCGAGTACTTTCGGCACTTCGAAGTGCAATCATCAGGAGTGATGTGTTCCAGTTTTTCAAATTATATTAATGGATGTGGAGGCTGGAAGGAGGAGTTCATGGGAAAGGTGCTATAGGCATTTTAAAATGTGTGTACTGCATTGGAAATTAATTTTGTTTAAGGATGGTTTGTATTGTTTTATGTATAAAATATGTATATATTATGTATGATATATGTACACACACACACACACACACACACACACATATAATATATATATAATATATATATATATATATATATATTACATAGGAATTTTTGTGAACCCGGGTTTTTATGTATTCAAAAAATAGAGAGTCCAAGGAATGCGTAAAAAGCATGTCATTCAGGGTCACAAATATTCCCATGCAATATATATATTATTATTATATGGTCCCATAACCCGGTAGAGCTCTTTTCACTTTTCACCGCCAGCATAACGCAATGATCATCTGCTTACATCTGTCAACAAATTATTGGAATCTAACCTGGTGGTTTCGGTAGTACGAGTTCTGCTTTTGTAATAAAGTGTATTTCATCCGTAACCCTTTCGTTCGCCCAGCGAACCCTTGCTCAGACCCCGTGGCTCCTCTCGAGCTGAACGGTATACCCGTGGTCATGACCGATGAAAATTATTTTTGCCAATATATGTTTTCATGATTTGTTCAGTCTATTTTCTCCTTTGGTGGTTGGGTTGAAAAAAAAATAACAAATAAAAAAAAAATCCCACAAAATATTCCGTTTCTATACTGTTTCTCCAATGGAAATCTATATCAAAATTGTCTCCATTTTTTCTTCTTGTGAACGGCAGAAAGCCGTTCGGTAGGATATCCATAAATATTTCGCCTATTTTTAATTGAATAATTAATTCATTATATCACTATTTCTCTAAGGCAGGTGTCAGCAAACTACGGCCAGAGGGTCAGATTCGGTCCAGGAAAGCATTTTCTCGGGCCCGCCGACGGTACTTGAATTTTTTTGTTAAAACGTACGGAACACGAGACGTTCTGAAACAATTTAAAATTAAATATCATGTTAAGCTGACTGATTCTTTATGGTCTTGACTATGGAATCAACCCATCGAACGAAATTGACTGATAAACATTTGAAATCAATTCTCTTGATAGCAATTCCAAACCAAAAATTGACGATATCTTGAAAGCCAAACGTCAGTTTCACAAATCTCACTAAACCTTTCTGCAAGTACTGCGTTCTTTGATGATATTTTGAAAATAAATATGTTGGTTGAATTTTTTTCCTGCTTATGTTTATATTTTGTTCATCTATGAATATAACATGGGAAGTTACATGTTTTTTATATCTTTTTCTAAGAGCTTTTGTTCTGGCTAGCAAGTATTAAACACAATTATAATGTGGCCCGCGCTCGTCAATTTTTCAATTATACGGCCGACCGTGAAAATTGTTTGGTGATCCCTACTCTAAGAAAACATGTTTTTTTCCCGTACTTACTTAGTAAGTTAATAACAAACACAATCTTTTCAATTCATATTTGATATATATTTATTTAAAACTTCTTGATAGTGATTTTACACATTTACAAAGACTATATATAACACCTACAGTAAAATGGGAAATAATAAAAAAAGCCCAAGCATACAAAGGCGGACAACGTTGCGATCTTTGCTTAGAAGAAAAGTTGTGCATATTACAAAATGCAAGCAATAACTTATTAAATAAGAGAGTGAACTCGTTTCGAAATGTAGGCATTTAAACAAATTTTTACTGTGTCACTTACACCTGACCCTAATTGATCCCTGTATTTTCGCTCTCCTTTTTATATTATATATATATATATATATATATATATATTTTATTTATTTATTTAAAGAAAAAAAAATTCATCTGAACCCCGCGTGCATTAACACCAATGCAAGTTTGTTTGATTATAATGTTTTTTAAATACAAATTTAACGTCATGACATTACATCACGTGAATACAATCTACGTCACATAAACGTTAAACAAGCCACAGTTTAAAAAAAACAATTTTTAGCTTTGCATTTCCCATCGCGTGAAAAACGCTGCATATAAACGCTAAATAATTTGATTTTTTACCATTTCACGACTGGTTTTTGACATCTCAACCACTTCTCATCTGATGATTGGACTACCAAGAAACTTGAAGTTATGAGTGTGAAATCATAATATCAACATTAATTATATATATATATATATATATATATATATATAATATATATTATATATATATATATATATGGGGAAAAGAGAAGGAGATGGCAGAGGAGAGGCAAGAGAAAGATAGACGTTGACACAGTAATGGAGGGGAAAGATGGTACAAGCTGAATGCAATAGACCATGCGGCGAAGATGAGGGGAGGATAAGAGGAATTACGGGGTCGTAGGGAGTTATTAATCTCCCGATGGTCGACTATTGTGTCGGACAAAAGAAGAAAAACAACAGAAATGAAAATTACACTCATATATTAACAAAGGTACAAAATTGTTGCAAATTTTGATGGCATTTATTACAAGACGTATCTGAGAGGTGAAATTACAGTTCGTAGGTGAATTATCGCTAGAAAGGGATTCTACTCGCTGTGATTTTAGAATGCGGTTATAAACGCGTTTCTCCTGGTGAAAGTTCTTAGGATAAGTAAAAGTTGGGGAGTGCTTTTTTGAGCGACTCGCTTAGTTAACTGCCCTTTTAAGTGGGCGTTGGAGGGAGCCCTTGTTAAGGTGACTATTCAGGTCGACAGCCTTTAGATTAGTATGGTGTTGTGACGTCTCCGTCCCGGTCGACAACCTTCAGGCAAGTATGCTGTTGAGACGCCTCCATCCTGGTCGACAGCCTTCAGACAAGTGATGGGGTTTGGTTTAGCCGCCAATATTGTGTTGGTGATTCGCCCCGTAGCGGCAGGGGAAGGTAATTTGACTATCGGTTTTCCAATAAGGAGAAAGTAAGAGGGCATATATATGGTGAAAATATTTCTAAGGGAAAATATCAAAAGGAAAAACATGAAACTGGGTAACGGGGTGTTGGAGAAGACATATTGGTGGGCTCTCAATATATTGGCAACGTTTATATATTCATACAGTGTAGTGTCAGACAACATAATTTGGGGAAAATGAAGGAATAGGGCTGAGGATCTAACTACGTGAGCTCTATATATGATGAAAAGATTGTCTAATATTTAGATTCGTAGGAAATGGACTCGCCGACCAGAGCTCAAATCCTGGACGAGGTTAGTTGCATTTCAAATAGTGCTAATTCCCTTGGGAAAGGTATGAATCCAACTAATCTGCCTCCAGCTATGGGTAAATATTAGGGCTGGCTGGGCTTTTTATTCTTGTCTAGGTAACCAGTCAAGATGAATGAAAACTCTGAATTCAAACCCGTTAAACTCCGCTTAAGAAATTGACCTTGTGTCACATCCTGCTCGTGTGGAGGTGTTGGTATATATATATATAATATATATATATATATATATATATATATATATATGTGTGTTGTGTGTGTGTGTGTGTGTGTGTGAGGTAAAGAAAAGAAAATATTTTATTTTACTGATTCTTATCTTTATCCGTTGTCCATCTTAATATTATTTTATGTATTATCATTTTTGCCAATATATGTTTTCTTGATTTGTTCTGTCTATTTTCTCCTTTGGTGGCTGGATTGAAAAGAATAACAAAAACAACAAAAACAAAAACAACACAAAATAATCCGTTTCTATACTGTTTCTCCAATGGAAATCTATATCAAAATTGTCTTCATTTTTTTTCTTCTTGTGAATGGCGGAAAGCAATTATCGATAAAATTAAAATCCACAGAAATCTGAGAATGTTTTTTCTCATGTGTTGAAGACATTTCTAAAAAGCGTTGTTATCATTCAAATACAATTCTTCGGTTTTAAGACGGTTTTGAAAAATTATGTTCACGTTATTTGAAAAATATATATCTCTAGTCACTCAAAAAATGATATATATATATATATATATATATATATATATATATATATATATATATATATATATATATATATATAATATATTTTTGAAGGCGTAATAATGCACATTTATGTTTAAAAAACATATTTATTTCTTTTTTTTTTTTTTCCTTTTATGAGTTCTAAATTATTTAGGACTCATAAAAAAAAAAAAAGAAATAAATATGTTTTTTAAACATAAATGTGCATTATTACGCCTTCAAAAATATATTATTACATTTTAATTAATGCTTCGAACTCACTATAAAAATGATGATATAAAAAATCTTTATATATATATATATATATATATATATATATATATATATATATATATATATATCGATGAATAATATAAAATATAATATTCAACAAATATAAAGTTGTCCAGGGTATGACGTTAAGCTGTATCGAGTGGTGATGTTCCAATTTTTGAGGTCTATGGGAGTATCTTCAATACCACTACACCTAGGTCCAATCTAACCCAGAGTGGTAGTAACTGCTTGGATCCAATCTATGGGTTAAACAGAAGGAAAAAGAGTTTGAAAATGTATCTAAAAAATGAATACCCAAGAATTATAGATAAAACAAAAATATTTTACGACAGTATTCAACCAACAAATCAAAACAGAGAATTCAAATGTACATATGAATGAATTTTATATATACATACATACACTCACATACTCACAAATACACTCATAAACACACACATATATCTTAATATAATTGAGATTAAGTGTCTGGCTATCTGTAACTGAAACTATGTCAACACCAACGTCACATTTCCACTAATTATTTACGTTATATTCTCAATGGTTATTAGATAATCACTATTTAATCTTAAACAGCATATTTATTAACAAGTACTCTATTAAGGTCTACCTGAAATATATTTGCCTCAAAACAGTCCATACCATTAATGTGTCTAGAATCTTCCAATGTGTGTTATATATCATTAAGAAAAAATGTTTACATACTTGATGGTTTGTATAATTTGCATACCGGTTTTAATAAAACCGTGTTTGATAAATAATTACTAGGTTTTATTGGTTTCTATTATTATTGTTTTATTCTCAAACGTATTAAAGGCAATCCTAGGTATAATTTTATATTGAAATCAATTAGAATAAAGTAAAAATAAGTTTAATATTTTCATATTTAATTTCATTAGTCTGTCTAATTCAATATAGTGTTTAATTGTATTAAAACTTAAATACTTGTTCCCGGAGAGAGCATGTTCTTGCTTGTAATAATAATAATAATAATTGAATGAATAATTTGTAATTGGAGGGTTATTAATACAACAAAGCATTATACAAATCAGCTATATCTGGACGGATAAGAAATACAGTCTGGAAGTATGTTGAGATACAACTGGGGAGGTAATGTTAATTATGCCTTGGCATCGAAATTGTTTGAAGTAATTATCGGGTAATGGCTTTGTGGCTGCATACATTTTGTGTCTATTTCGTTGTTTCATCCAGTATATATATATATATATATATATATATATATATATATATGTGTGTGTGTGTGTGTGTGTGTGTGTGTGTGCGCGTGTGTGTGTGTGTGTGGTATTTGTGGAAAAGGTGACTTACCGGTGAAAATGGTCACAATGGTTAGTTGATGCAAGTATCACAATGATAAGACAGTGATATAACAAATATAAAGTGCTCAATACGTTAGTAGAGCAAATTTATTATAATAATGGTACACAGTAATAACCTACTCGTGTTTCACCATGAGGATCTTCAGGGTTAAATCCACTGGATTAATGAAGATACAGATTAATTGCAGTCGACTGCATATGTGTATTTTATCGCGAAAAAATACATACGTGCAATCGACTGCAATTAATCAGTATCTGATATATATATATATATATATATATATATATATATATATATATATATATATATCATTCATTCATTCATTGGCAATTCAGTCTCGAAAGACTATGATAAAAGTTTTTGTGTGCCCCTGAAGTTGCAGCGCCTCCTGTGGCTATGAAGTCCTATGTTTGAGAAACATTCCCGATCACAGATTTTGCATTTGTAGGTTGTCCCTGTAGATGATGATGTTCGAATGCTTTGTTGCCGTTGCTTTCTTATGGACCTCTTAGCTTCATGATGTTGTATCAGGGTGACTTCTGACATGTACAGTTCTCTATGGAGATTCTGCCGCCACCGAGGGCGGTCTTGAGCCAAATTTTCTCAGCTGGAAGAGACAATGCCAAAGCACCTGAGATCATTTTTGCAGACATCCTTGAATCGCAGTAGCAGGCGACCAATCTGTCTTTTACCATACGTTAGCTCTCCATACAGGATGTCTTTCGTGATCCGTCCATCATCCATCCGACGTATATGACTCAACCATCGGAGACGACGTTGTCTAGGTAGAGAGTACAGGCTGGGGAGTTGAGCTCTCTTTAGGACTGCTGTGTTAGTTATCCTGTCCCTCCAGGTGATGCCCAGTACACGTCTAAGACAGCGAAGGTAGAAGTTTTTTAAGCCGCCGCTCTTGGTGGGAGTATAAGGTCCATGTTTCACTTCCATATATGACGGTGCTGATAACACATGCCCTATACACTTGTACCTTTGTACGGATAGTGAGGTTGCTGTTGTCCCACACTCTTGTTGTGAGCTTCCCAAAAGTTTAGGCAGCTTTTCCGATCCGGCAACTGAGTTCAGCATCAAGTGACAGGTTGTCAGTGATGGTGGATCAAGGTAGGTGTATATAAAGAGATTTGAAATAGTTTAAGATAGTTATTACAATCACCCTATATATATATATATATATATATATATATATATATATATATATATATATATATATATATTATAGTCAATGAGGAATCAAAACAAATAATAGTTTTTGCTTTTATTTATTTAATTACGGGAACGGTATTACAACCAGCGGTTTCTTGCTGAAAGCATTCATCAGGTAAGACGAAACGATTATAATTCCCTATCTTGAACTATTCAAATTCACTATCTTAAACTATTTCAAATCTCTTTATATGCAGTTACATTTTTCTCAATTCGTTAATGTATGCTCATATGGCAATTAAGCCTGTGTTGTTTAATGGTGCTCCTCCACATTTTGCTATTTTGGTTCGTAAATAGCTGAACTGCCATTTTTTCCGGGAGTTGGATGGGTCGACGTGCTCGCATGAGTGGCCGACCAGAAGCCCTGATTTAACACCCTGTAACTATTGGGGGAGGTGTTGAAGGAGCAAATCTAATCTAGGAAACCAACGATTTGGAAGAAATTGAAGGACGAATACGATAATTTATTTCTGCCATTCCACAAGAGCTTATGGAATATCAGTTGATGCGATTCTCGAACGGGTTGAGAGGTTAGAGGTGAATGCTCGTGCCCATATAGAATGATATCTATATATAATGGAGATTCGATCACTTTTTGTCTGTAACCAAAAGTAATCACTGCTTATGTCACAGTCATTTCAGAAATTATGGAAGATTATCAATGAGTGATTAATTTATAGTCAATTTCACTACTACATTAAGATAAAGGGCAATGTTGATTATATATATATATATATGCTCAGAAAGATGACACAACATTTTCTGGTGTGTACTGTCATTTCTTAAAGAAATTTAATAAATACATGTCCTCTAGTGTATATAATGATCAGTATCTGGCCAATATATATATATACCTTTTTTTTGTATTTTTTTTCTTCTTTTTATCTCAGTCAGTAGAGCGTCTGCCTAGAAAACACAAGATTCGAGGTTCGATACTGGCCCTGTATGGGAGCATATAAGTATCACTATCTGGACAAAATAGTTTGAGATTAATATTTAGATCTAAGTTTTTTTTTTTTTTTTTTTTTTGTTTTTTTTTTGTTTTTTCGTTTTTTTTTAGCCTATAGTTGAGATCAATAACTAGATTTTATCCCACTTTTTTAGGTTCTTTGAAAGTAATTAACTCTTTTACTGCCATATGTAACTCTGGTGGAATTCCTAGTGCTATGCCTTGTGTGACTATAGAAGGATTACTAGTACTGTACCATGTGCAACTACAGTCAAATTTCTGGTAATCTGAACTTTAGCTACATAAGGGAAGGTTACTCACCTTCCCTTGTTTATTTGACTTTGAGGAAGCCATCTGTTTTGGTTGTCCATTTTTATTTCACAGTAATCAATACAACTGCATATTTCAACACGAAAATATCATAAAATATGTTCTTAACAATTAAGTTCATTTTAAATAATGCACAAGCACAATTAAGATATTTAAATAACACATGTTAGGCGTGTTTTTCTCATATACATTTTTTTTGTAGAAATAATGATTCAAAAATAAATTATAAGATTTTTAAAATAGGGAAGAGAGTTCCTTCACAATCACACTGTATCGTAGTCGGTAGACCGTGCGCCTATGAAGCACAAGTTTCCTGGTTCGATACCGGCCCTCGCCAAATCAGCATATGAGTAACGCAAGGATCTGTGCGGTAAAGTAAGGATATGGTGGTAGGTGTGAGGCTCCACCTCAGACGCAAAAAAACATATCCTTGGTGTAGTGCTTGTGAAAAGGAGACACAACTCTCTCACTGTCATGCTGATACCGACTTTAGACCACCCCGACAACTTCACTTACTTATATATATATATATATATATATATATATATATATATATATATATATTATATATATAGTGTGTACATAAATAACCTACTCGAGTTTCACCATAAGGATCTTCATGGTTAAATCCACTGAATTAATCAAGATATTGATTAATTACAGCTAACTACATCATGAACTCCTGCAGTGAGCAAAGTGAAACATCCTGCTGAACAACAAACAATCTGGTTCTTTTCCGATTAGAAAAAAAAAGTTTGCCAAGATCAAAAGCACAACATGCAGAATGGCCGATAGCTTGCATACAGTCCAAAG
>CM042140.1:109962887-109972887 GCA_023376005.1 Doryteuthis pealeii
CTGTGTGCCTCCACTTGGCTATCAGTTCATTGTGTTTATTAAGTAGTTTTCGAGAGTTCTTAAACAATAGTATTTCTATTTTTTCCGATATGCAAAGAGGGCATTTACCTATCCGTCTAAGTTCTTGTTATTCTTCATAGAAATATGATCCCCGCCACAAAGAAAAGAAATAACTTATATTCTTCCTAATTACAACACCTAATTAAAAACATAAGTATATTTCATATTTTACATTTTTGTTTTTTTTCTCACGGCATTCCATCCTTAACGAAATCATCAAGTGGGGCCTGGACGCGACTGGTTTTCGCTCACAATGCTTGAATAGGGGGACCATTTAAGTAACCGTATGTACATTTTGCAATGTGTGGTCCGTGTGTTAGACTAAGCAAAGCTTGTTAAATAAGGAAAAAGTTAAGCAACCATGAGCCTGTTCAGTAGTTAGATGGCTGACTACTTAAAAAACCTAGTATTTATCCAACTTGGGTAAGATATGAGACAATGTAAATAATAAGGGTCACCCGTTGAGAGTAACCCAAAATATACGTAAAAGAATAAGCAAAACTTAAACAACCATGAGCCAGTACAGTACTTAGATGGGTGAACACTTAGTAACTACAGTTACTGTAAGCAAGCTAAGAACTCGTTTACCAGTCTATGCAAAACTTTGACGATAATAACACATCACTCAATAAGTCCCGTGCCTAACTAATAAAACAACAACTTTTAGGCAAAATTCGACTTTATTTATCAACACAGTCTCCTTCAAGGGTGATACACTGATTCTAACGCTTCTCTAACAATTTGATGCCTTTTTTGTATAACGATTTATCTATGGCCTCAAGAGGCGTCTCAGTTTCCGCTATCACTTCTTTATTGGAGCCAAATCTCTTTCCCTGGAGCATATATTGATGTCTGCAAACAACCGTTAGTCGCGGGGGCGGGGTCAGATCTGGAGAATAGGGTGGGTGCGGAAGCAATTCGAAGTGCAATTCATGTAGTTTTCCCATTGTTGCAATCGACGTGATACGGTGCATTGTCTTGGTGAAAGAGTACACGCTTCACATTTTTTGAGTATTCCTTCAAACGCATCAATAATGCTTTATAATATTCGCTATTGATGGTGCTCCTTTACTCAAGGTAATCGATGAAAAAAATACTTTGGGCATCCCAAACTACGGAGGCAAAAACCTTGCCTGCCGACGTTTGCGTCTTTGGTCGCTTTGGACGGATTTCACATGCTGCTGTCCACTCAGCTGACTACTGATTTGACTCCGGGGTGAAGCGGTGGAATTCTTTGGTGTCTACCTGGACAACTGCCGAATTTGGGCGACCTGAATCTTCAGCATCATTTGTGTCTGTACGACCACGTTTAAAGTCAGCATACTACCTCTTAACCGCTGTTTCCGACGGAACAGAGTCCGAATACCGCTTGTCAAGTCATTGCTTTGCTTGAACAGTATTTTCCCCCTCAGAAAACAATGCTTTATGAACACACGAACTTCTTATTTTTCCATTGTTTTGAAAAATATCAACAGTAGCTTCCATTAAATAACTGTAATTTGTAAACTAATAATCCGATTGGGCTCACAATTTGACACGTTTCATTTGAGGGATAGTACTTTATAAAGGTTATATTGACTTTTTTTTAATTAGTGGAGCTATCTAAAGGTCCGGACAGGGACTTATTGAGTAATATGTTATAAACGGTTATTCACGTTTAATTGTGTTAAGTATAGGGGTGGGGGTAATTTTACACTAATACATACACACACACACACACACACACATATATATATATATATATATATATATATATATAAATATATATATATGATACTACTAATATTATTATTAGAGGAGAAATAAAGGGTCTACAATTGGTTTCAATCAAATTGAAATGATTTCTTCAGGACCCTACTCTACGTTAATTAAGTTGATGTAATTCCTTAGTTAAATTGGAAATATTTATCGGATAATAACGGTTGAACGCTATGTTATTTTTCTCTCAATCTTTCCGCTAATATTTATAATAAGAATGTTGGTAACATATATGTATACACACACACACACAAACACACACACACACTCATATATACATACATATTAGGGTAGGGAAGACATAAAGTCAACGACGCTAGAGTGTGTGCGCCTATGTTGGAACACATAGATACACACACATATACATATATATATATATATATATGTGTGTGTGTGTGTGTTTGTGTGTGTTTGTGTGTGTATGTGTGTATATATATAATATATATATATATATATTATATATATATATATATATAATGTATATATATATATATATATGTATATATATATGTATACATATGTGTGTGTGTGTGTGTGTGTGTGTGTGTGTGTGTGTGTGTGTGTGATTTGGACATAACAGATCCTTTTTTTTAAATAAAAATCGTAAATCATCAAATAAGGAATAAAATATATTTTATTTCGTAATATTACAGGTAATATATAAAATAAATTCTATATAAATTCTCTTATCAAAAAACCTCATTAATGTCAGTCTTTTTTTTTTCCGGCGCTAACATCCAAATAAGAAAACGGAATTTTCATCATTCGCCTGCATTTTTAACCATTTGTTTTCACCTTCGAAATATGGGGCTTTTTTTTTTTTTTTTTTTTTTTTTTTTTTTTTTGGTTTTACTTGACAACCATTCGGATTTCATAAGCAAACATTTTGGATAATATTTTATACGAATTTCAAGGAATTTCATCCAATCGTGAAATTTCGTTCAGAAAGATGGTCATTTTCTTATTTAAAAAAAAAATAGTAAATCTTATCCTTACGAAATCCATGAATAGTCCCCTTCGTTACCAGTTATTGTAACATGAGTCACCCATCCATGAATTCATGTAATGGTCCTGCGCGTCCATACCACGTCCTTGCCTATCCATTTCCCAGTTGGAACAGTCCATTCCGGGATAGTCATATCGGCCGTACCACTGATTATTCTGATAGGGATTGTACATGTTTCTTCCGTACCAGTTACACCAGTAAGGGTTATTGTAGCGTCCCTGCCTATCCATCCAGCGTCCCTGCATATCCATCTGCCAGTTGGACATATCAAAATGTCTCTCGGGGTAGTACATGTTTCTGTTGTAGTAGTTATTATAACCGGGATAGTTCCAATATCTACCGTAATAATTCATGTGCTGAGAGAACGGGTTGCAATGACGGCCCGATCTGTCCATGTAGCGTCCCTGCATATCCATGCAGTAGTTGGACATATCCATCCATCTCTCGGGGTAACACATGTTACGACCGTAGGAATAGCCAGGATAGTAACCGTGTCTGTTGTAGCTCCACTGATTGAAGGGGTTGCACTGGCGTCCGTACGAGTCCATCCAACGTCCGCACATGTCCATTTGGTAGCCGGACATGTCCATGTACCTCTCGGGGAAGTCCATACAACGGAAGTTCCTGTTGTATCTGTCACCGTTCATCATCCAGCCATAGTTAAACATGGACCTTCCGTAGTAACGGTCATAGTCGTTCCATCTTCCGTAGTAATCGTTGAATCTGGGATCGACCATTCTGCCCATGGAGTCCATGTATCTTCCTTGGAAGTCCATGGTCATTCTGGACATGGGTTCCATCATACCCCTGTTACTACCTCTGTTCATGTTGCCCCACATGTTGTTGGGTCGGTATCTGTTCATACAGTAGTTCATGATGATCTCGTATACAGCTGTGGTTGCTGAAAAATAAAACAAAAATTTTGTTACGAGTTTTAAAAAATCCAAATAAGAAGGAAAATGAAGGAAAACCGAAACGGAAAGAAAGAAAGAAAGAAAGAAAGAAAGAAAGAAAGAAAGAAAGAATTAAATACGGGTAAGAGAAAAAGAAGAGAAAATAAGAATAAAAGGAAGAGAAAAACAGGAGCAGAAGAAAAAGAAGAAGAAAGAATGAAAGAAAGAAAGAAATGAGAAAGAAGAAAAAATAAAAAGTTAAAAAAGAGTCGAAAGAGAAAATATGAATGAGAGAAAATAAGAATTAAAATAAGAATGAAAATCGGAGTTAGATTTGCCTTAAAACAGAGCATGTTATTAGGGTATTTGCCTCTCATCCCACTTCTGAGGGCACGATACAAGGACATTTTATGTGGGCCCACCCACAAGCCGAAGCTCATGGGTGGTAGGTACAAAGAAGTGTCGATCCCCTTATCCTTCCCCATCAAGGATGGTGCCACAGGCACTGGGCAATAAAACCCAGCCCTGTCCCTTTAAATTAAGGGGACAGGTATTGCCTTGGGGATAGCCCCGCTGGGATCACGCCATTAATATAACACTAATAGTTCAATGGCCGAAACCACCGGACCCACAGGCCTGGAAAGGCCCATGTTATTGTTACATCTAAAATCTTTCAATGAGTGTTATATATATCTAAAAAAATTAAATTCTTACATAATATATGCTGTGGTTAATTTGCATACTGTTTTTAACAAAACCTGATTTAATAAATAATTACTTGGTTTTGTTTATCTCAAATATTATTGTTTTATTCTCCAATGTATTAAAATCAATGCTATAAATGATTTTATACAGAAGCCAATTAAAATGTAATTGAAATATGTGTAATCTTTTCATATGAGTTGTTATTTCAATTTCATTAGATTTCTAATTTAATATATTTAATTACATTAAAAATTAAATATTTACGCCCGGAGGACGTATATTCTTGCTAATCTGTTTAAAAAATATTCTTATTTCATAGAACTGTGCCAAAAAAAGAACGTTCGAAAAGTATTTGTATTAGATAGGATTCCCCATGTTACAGTGCATAGTGGCTAACGTGTTGGACTTGGACATCGTAGTAAGCGAGTTCGAACTCCAGACGTCCTATTACGTTAGCTTTCGGACTAATTCATAGGGTAAATTATAAACCTCATTATTCTACATAAGATGATCGATTTTAAACTCTACAGAATGAAATACGTGCCACGTTTTAAATTATCACCTTTTTGGTTCAAGTGAACTTAGGCAAGTGGTAATGGTAGCTCCATTTTGTTAATGTCTTACCATTTTCTTGAAAGATACAATCAGTTATAATTATGCCTTGGACCAGGACACATCGTGCATTTGCTGTTGAACCTCATTTTGTTTAAAGACTAGGGAATCTGTAATTGCTACACATAGAGCATTTTATGCTCATTTCATCTTATTTCGGAATGATGCTGTTCTGGATAGAAAATCGATTTTGCTATGTGCTGAAAATTCTATCATAAGTAGCATCATTCTGAGTTAAAATGAAATGAGCGTGAAAAGCTATGTCTATGAATGAGAGATTAACAAGTCTTTAAAAACACAAATTGTGCACCAGTCCAAGCCATGATTGTAACAGATTGTATCTGAAAAGCACCCCACAAGGAAGCAGCTCTACGGCCACCTGCCCCATATCTCACAAACCATCCGCGTGAGACGGACAAGACATACTGGACACTGCTGGTGAAGTAAGGACGAACTCATAAGCGACGTTCTCCTGTGGAAGCAAGCACATGAACATGCTAACGTGGGCCGGCCAGAAAGGACCTACATTGACCAACTGCGCTGATACTGGATGCTGTGCAGAGAACGTCCCTGGGGCAATGAGTGATAGAGAAGTTTGGCGAGAGATTGTCAAGTATACCCGTGCTAATTCCGCGGCATGATGATGATGATGATAATGATGATGATGATGATGTATCTGAAAAAAAAAGTATATCATCGTATTAAACGGACTCAATGACCCTAGTTTACATCCCAGACCAGGTTGTTTGCGTTTAACTTTATGCTGGGAAAAATCTGTGGCGTACTGGCTAACATGCTGGGCTGCGATATCGTAGGAAGCAAGTTTGATCTCTAGTTGAGCTATTTTCGAATTAATCGCCTTCGGAAATGTATGAACCATCTCATCCGCCAACTATTGGTTAAATAGTACCACTACTGTTTTTTTACAAGGATATCTTCGGTATTAAATAAGTCACGAAGGTTGATATACTAATACAAATAAACCAAACCTTGATGTCATATAACTGTAATTTATTTGTATTAAGAATAGTTACCTGAATCTTTCACTCAATATTATCGATTTACCTCTGCCAGTAGAGTGTTCGGCTGGGGACCTCGAGGTTCCTGGTTCGATACTGACCCTTGTCAGCATATGAGTAGCACATGGATCTGTGCAGTAAAGTTAGGAGTTGTGGTAGATCTGACGCCCCGCATCAGACGCTAAAAACAAAAAAGCGCTAGTGAAAAAGGGATATACTCCCTCGCTGTCTGGCTGATACCGACTTTAGACCACGTCGACGACTTAACTTACGACTTATCATTATCATTATTAATATATTAGTATTATTATATCATCGGATACTTAGAAGTATATTTGCTTGCAAATTATTGGTGTTGGATAGGAATACTTCGAACCTTAAAACCTCTTACGAAACAAATGATTATTATTAAATAGAAATAGTTACTTTAAACACTATAATTGTGTATACATTATTTGTATTAGATAGGAATACTTAAAACCATATAATTGTGTATAGATTTTAGTATTAGATAGGAATACTTAAAGACATATAATTGCTTATAAATTATTACTATTAGACTGGAATACTTGAAACCAGTTAATTGTGTATAAATTATTAGTATTAGATAAGAATAGTTGATAGGACATTATTGTGAATAAATTATAAATATGAGAGAGGGATACTTGAAACTATATAATTGTGCGTAAATTATTAGGTAAATTATTGCTTATAATTATTACTATTAGATAGGAATACTTGAAGCGATATAATTGTGTATTAGTTATTAGTATTAGATAATAATATTTGATAGGATATAATTGTGCATAAATTATAGGTATTAGGGATACTTGAAACTATATAATTGTTTGTAAATTATTAGGTAAATTATTGCTTATAAAGTATTAGTATTAGATAGGAATACTTAATATCATATAATTATGTACAAATTATTTGTATTAGATAGGAATACATAATAGTATATATTTGTTTATAGATTATTACTTTTAGCTAGGAATACTTGATAAGATATTATTGTCTATGAACTATTAGTAATAGAAAGAAATACTTGAAACCATATAACTGAGTACAAATGATTTTTATAATATAGGAATACTTGAAATCATATAAGTATGTATGTTGTAGGGTCATTCATATTGATGAAATTTTCTTTATATTAAGTGTTTTTCAAAGAATAGGGTATCAATAAAAAAAAATAAGTAAAGTGAATCCGACAATAAATCAGAGAAGAACTTTGGAAAAAACACGCAGATGTTATTAATTAATGTTATATCTATTGGCTAATATTGCAATATTTCAATCTCTATAAGATCATCACCAATCGATCTGTTATGTAACGAAAGTCTCTTAAAGTCCTTTATTTCATGCTCTAAAACGTTATGTCTGTGTTCTTTAAAATTCTATGAGAATGTTAAATATCTTTTTTCTTAAAGTCCGTTATGAATTATTTCCCTTACAAACTGGTCATATATAATTATGTATGAATTATTAGTATTACAGAGGAATACTTCAAACCATATAAGTAAAGTAGTATATACAAATAGAAAAATTTGTTTCAATAAAAGTTGACGCAAATTTGTTAAAAAAAGATTTTACCATATTCTTTACGAACATTTAAAATTCTTATTGTGTGTCCCTTTAGACGAGTCAGATAAAAATAATGTAGTTTAATCAAAGTAGGTAACAAATGCTATTTTTCTTGCCAACTATTTAGAATTTGGTTTTAATTTGTAACTTTTCTGCACAGACGTAAGCATAGTTGTTAATAGACATAAACATCCAACTACAATTTCGTCAAATAGTGAGAGAATCTCCCTTTTCACTAGCACTAGACCAGGGGAATTGTTTTTTTTGTTTTTTGCGTCGGAGCTGGAGCGCCAAAACTACCATGAGCTCCCAACTTTACCACACAGAATCAAACTATGCTACTCATGTGCTGGGTAGGCTAGAACTGGTATCGAACCCAGACAGGTAATTGGATGACAGTCCGAATCAAACAGACTAGTTAGATTACGTGGCGAACTTCAGGAAGAGGATATGCAAAGCTAGCGAGTTAGCTAGAAAACACCTTGAACTGGCACAATAGAAGATGAAAGGACACTATGACAAAATAGAGTTTGAAGTGGAGAGTGAGGTCCTAGTGTTATTACCAATGAACATCCACCCCATCAAAGTTAAAGCTGAATTATGTGGTTAGCACCCCAGATCGTCGAAAGAAGACCCAGAGTTGCCACATTAAAATGCTTCTTTCTGGTTCTGAGGTGGGTGCTCTAATGACTGAATTAAACTGATATCTTTCAAATTATTAGAATTAGATATGTGTAACTAATGTATGAAACCAATTTATACAGTTCTTAAGAAATTACTGAACAAAAAACATAAATACAAATTTAAATGTACGTGATTCTCTAACCTTAAGGCATAGAATCAGTCGATCGATCACAGTCAATTAAACAGAATGTATTTACTAACTTAGCTAGGACTGCCACAAAACTTGTTGTATTGGTACTCTGTGAGAATCAAAGTCCTCAATTTAAAAAAAAAAAATTCATGTTCTAGAGTTTCTTTATAACACTGTTGCAGACAATATAACGGGAGGAATTTGCTGGTACCTTTCCGTCCACTAAGGACGATAGCTTAGTGTCCAAAATTTAAAAAGAATCAAAACATTTTTCAAATTTTTTAACAATTCTCTATTCTTATAAAGAGAGAAAAATGGAGGCGTGTGGTGTAATGGTTAGAGTCGTAGGAAACGGACTCGTCGACCCGAGTTCAAATCCTGGACAAAGCTGTTACTATTTCACATGTCGCTAACACCATTGGGAAAGGTAAGAATCCAATTCTCCTTCCAGCTATGGGCAAATGGTAGGGCAGACTGGGCTACCATGGATAGGTAACCAGTGTAGAATAAGGAAAACTCTGAATTCAAACCTGTTAAACTCAGCTTAAGAAATTTACCTTGTGTCACATCCAGTTCGTGCAGAGGGGTTGGTAAATATATATATATATATATATATATATATATATATATATATATATATATATAAAGTTATAAAACATTTGGCCCTTTACCATGATAACTTGGACTGGTATGAGGCCAAGAATATTGGTAACCGGTAAAAGTGACTTTTTTTAACATTGATGCAGATAGTAATCAGTTAGTAGGCTTAACTTAGTTTGGGTCAAGGCCAGTAGTATGGAGGTCCCAGTGAGAATCAATAACACAACCAATTTAACATTACACCACACCAGGAGCCGCCCGTTCCTAGAGCTCCTGTATAGCCATCTTAGAGTGGCACAAGGCCTTTTAATATAATAGAAGAATATGGTCAATTAGAAAATGAAGCTTAGTTTGGTCCAAGGCCAATACTATGGGGGTCTCAGTAAGGGTCAATCTCATTCAGCAATGGTCTACTAGTCTAGCTTGTTAGCCATCACATCACACCAAGAGCCTCCCTTTTTGAAAGCTCCTGTATGGACATATAGAGAAAACAGTTTCATTGCTGCTTTGAAAGAATATCACGAAAGAAATAAAGAAAATCTCACCTGAAGAAGGTTGGAAAGACGTTGGACTTCTTTGGCGAGAAGACGACAGACAAGTAATGAACAGTTGGAGTTCTCTGCAGAGACTGAATTTACAATCGTCGGCCGCTCTATATATACCAAAACCAGAAATTCCACGGTGTCCGGTCAAAGAACAAAATTAATTAGTAACAAATGCCAACAATTAGTGACCCATCAACCAATCGTTGAACTTCCACCCCGACCTGTAAGATTTACGTTCATTTTAGGAATTAATTAAATCGTCGTTTTTCTTCCTCACTTTGCGTTCAGTCTATAAGAAACTTTCATTTTAATTTTGATTTGATTGTCTTTTTGGAAATATAATTATTAACTCAATTAAGACGAATAGTTACTGACACAGATAAGATTTTTGATTATATATA
>CM042140.1:109977887-110005878 GCA_023376005.1 Doryteuthis pealeii
AGAGCTCCAGAATTGGAACCTCACCATCAGATAGATTTTAACGTCGTACCAAGGACATGAAGACCCTCAGCCAGAGCCTTTTAACACCATTATGATAAAAGGGGTTGGGGTTTGCCATAAGGGCAATAGGGTTGGGACTATCATATAGATGCTTGACGTGACGTGACGTGTCATCAATTACTCAGTCACTTGGGTTCCATCCTTTAGCATCACACCACATAGGGCCAACAGGTAAACCCATTGCGGCAGTCTTACCCCTCTGCAGAGGTGTAGTCGTTATATTCTAACGCCCCCACCGACAAAGCGGGTGTGTGTGTTTATGTGCGTGTACTATTAAATAGACAAACAAACAGATGACTGTTCCTTACTGTCACCTGTTTCAAACATTACCCCCAAAGTCACTGCTCACCACGCTAAGTAACCCCGTTGGCTTTACACGATGGTGGAAAGGATACACTACTTAGATTACGCGGGTAGGTTTTACGAGCCGGGGAGGTTTTTTAACAATTTCAGAACCGGTGAGAATTAAAATACGATAGCAAGAATGTGTTAATGGGATGCTAATTGGATAAGCATTATTACTAATTAATTTTGTGCCTTGACCCCACACCGTGGAATTTCTCGGTTGGTATATATAGAGCGGCCGTCGATTGTTAATTCACTCCCTGCAGAGAACTCCAGCTGTTCCTTGCTTGTTTGTCGTCTTCTCACAAAAGAAGTCCAACGTCTTTCCAACCTTCTTCAGGTGAGATTTTCTTTATTTCTTTTGTGATATTCATCCAAAGCAGGAATGAAACTGTTTTCTCTATATGTCCATACAGTAGTTCTAGAAACGGGAGGTTCCTGGTGTGTTGCGATGGCTAACGAGCTAGACTACTAGACCATTGTTGAATGAGATTGACCCTTACTGAGAACACCATAATATTGGCCTTGGGCTAAAGTAAACTAACTGTTCTAATTGACGACTCTTTTAATAATAATAATAATAATAACTTTTCTAATTGACCATAGGAATACATGAAACTATATAACTTTGTCCAAATAAATGATTATTAGTATTAGACAAGAATACTTAAAAAACATATAATTATGTTCAAATTATTAGTATTAGATAGGAATACTTGAAACTATATAACTTTGTGTGAATAAATGCTTCTTAAATAGTAATATTTACTTGAAACCATATTATTGTTTGAAATACTGAAAACCATATAATTACGTTCAAATTAGTAGTATTAGATAGGAATACTTAAAACTACATAACTGTATGGAAACAAATAATTATTGAATATGCGTAGAGGAGACTCTCTCGCTGTCAGGTTGATACTGACAATAGGACACTCCGCAAACGTTACTTACTTTATATAACTGCGTACAAATAAATGAATATTAAATAGGAATAGTTACTGGAAATCATATAATTGCTTGAATCTATACAATTGAACTATATAAGTATGTGCAAATTACGTGTAAATCATTAGTATTAACTAAATCTATTTGAAAATTATTAGTATTTGATAGGAATACTTGCAACAAAAAAACTATGTGCAAACAAATGTTTATTATTAAACGGAATTATTAATGTTAGCAAGAAATACTTAATACCATATAAAAAGTACTCGGCCGGGTAGCCTATTTTCGGTATCAGGTGACCAGTGAGGGAGTATTTACCCTTTGCAATATAGTACATAAATAATAATACTGGAATAGTCTTTTTTTTCTCTTTTCCCCCCTATGAATAATGTCTGACGAAACACCGTAAAGAAAAAATAACAATATCTCATAGGACTTGTTAATTCAACATACCAATGGCTGGTTACCATGTTAACCTTGTATATTTGCTTAGTAAAATGTTTCCCCACCCTTAATACGCTTTATGCGTCTCCCTATTATTTCTCTGTAAACTCTGATACTAGAGTTACAATACCTTTTACACCAGTGCTAGACCAGGGGTTGGAAAAAAATCAGAAAAAATTAAGTGGGTGGGTGACACTTTTACTTTTTCTGTGGGATTTGTAATGGAATTACCCATATATATATATATATATATATATATATATATATATATATATATATATATATGGGTAATTCCATTACAAATCCCACAGAAAAAAGTAAAAGTGTCACCCACCCACTTAATTTTTTCTGATTTTTTCCAACCCCTGGTCTAGCACTGGTGTAAAAGGTATTGTAACTCTAGTATCAGAGTTTACAGAGAAATAATAGGGAGACGCATAAAGCGTATTAAGGGTGGGGAAACATTTTACTAAGCAAATATACAAGGTTAACATGGTAACCAGCCATTGGTATGTTGAATTAACAAGTCCTATGAGATATTGTTATTTTTCTTTACGGTGTTTCGTCAGACATTATTCATAGGGGGAAAAGACACTTTTACTTTTTTCTGTGGATTTGTAATGGAATTACCCATATATATAATATATATATATATATATATATATATATATTATATGGGTATTCCATTACAAATCCCACAGAAAAAGTAAAAGTGTCACACACACACACACACACACACACATATATATATATATATATATATATATATATATATATATATATATATATATATATTATTATTATTATATTCTAAACCCCGACTGTATAGAAAAAACTCCCGGCTTTATATTTTGTAATTACACAATACAAACTTTTGCCCAGTGAAGAAAATAACAAAAAAAGAAAAGACCAAATCACATGCACCTCCTGAAAAAGTCAGATGGTACTATAAAAATGGCTAAAAGAAAAAATACTGTTTGAGTTGCCTAAGTTATATATACTAAAGTGCTCAATACAAAAGGTAGAGCTAATAAATAATAGAGTAAATCTAATGAGGATAATTAGAATAATTCAGAATTATCCTGATGATCTATTAGGAGAAACCTAGGTAGATATTCTCTGACTCATTACACTTACTCTATATATATATATATATATATATATATATATATATATATATATATCCAAAAGTCCAGAGAAGAAATCTTCCTTACGACATAGTTTTTTTTTTAAAACAACTTGTCGCAGTTTGAGAGCTCAATGTGTGTTCTTATTTTTAGAGTCACAGAGCAAATTTATAATTAAAGAAATAACAAAAGACTTAGAGATCCTGCATTATAGACTATTTCAGGGAGCTTATACAAACATGTTTGTCTAAGCTCCCTGAAATAGTCTATAATGCAGGATCTCTAAGTCTTTTGTTATTTCTTTTATTATATATATATATATATTATATATATATATATATATATATATATATATATATATATATATATATTTGTAGTAGGATTTGATACAAGATTAATTTCTTTAAGTGGTGTTTAACAGGATTTAATTCAGAGTTTTCTTTCTCCTTTACTGGTTCCCTAGTCAAGGTTAAAGAATACAGTCTTCCCTACAATTTACCCATAGGTGGAGGTAGAATAGCTGGATTGATGACTTTCCTAAGAGAATAAGCGCCATGTGAAATGCAAACATCCTCGCTGGATGCCCCATTTTTATAGCCTTGCGTCACATCCTCTCCGTGGCCAATGGGTGGTGTAAGTACCTAATTTCGAAACAGCAGGATGTCCCATCGTGGTTCAATTGGTTAGCAAGCTAGTTTCGCTGATGCATTACTACTGAATATCGAGTTCGATCCTCGCTGGATGTCTCATACTTGCGACCTTGTGTCACAGCCTACTCTTCTGTATATAGGGCGTCCCATCATGATGAAATGGTTAATCAGCTCGTTTCGCAGATCCACTACAACTGAATAGTGATTTCGATCCTCGCTGTATGCTCGATGCTTGCGAACTTGTATCACATACAACCCAGGATAAGGTTGATTAGATTATTCTATATATAAGAGTTTTAATGTTTCAAAACAAATAATAAACATTTTGTTTTATCTTTCAGCAACTACATCTGTATACGAGATCATTATGAACCTTTGTATGAACAGATACCAACCCAACAACATGTTGGGCAACATATCTAATAACAACATGTGGGACAACAACATGTGGGACAACACCTTCAACAACAACAACATGTCGTGCAACATGAACAGACGTAGATACAGGGGTATGATGGAACCCATGTCCAGAATGAGCATGGACTTCCAAGGAAGATACATGGACTCCATGGGAAGAATGGTCGATCCCAGATTCTACGACTACTACGGAAGATGGAACGACTATGACCGTTACTACGGAAGGTCCATGTTTAACTATGGCTGGATGATGAACGGTGACAGATACAACAGGAACTTCCGTAGTATGGACTTCCCCGAGAGGTACATGGACATGTCTGGCTACCAAATGGACATGTGCGGACGCTGGATGGACTCGTACGGACGCCAGTGCAACCCCTTCAATCAGTGGAGCTACAACATGCACGGTTACTATCCTGGCTATTCCTACGGTCGTAACATGTGTTACCCCGAGAGATGGATGGACATGTCCAACTACTGCATGGATATGCAGGGACGCTACATGGACAGATCGGGCCGACATTGCAATCCGTTCTCTCAGCACATGAATTATTACGGTAGATATTGGAACTATCCCGGTTATAATAACTACTACAACAGAAACATGTACTACCCCGAGAGACATTTTGATATGTCCAACTGGCAGATGGATATGCAGGGACGCTGGATTGATATGCAGGGAGACTACAATAACCCCTACTGCTGTAACTGGTACGAAAGAAACCTGTTCAACCCCTATCAGATTAATCAGTGGTACGGTCGATATGACTATCCCGGAATGGACTGTTCCAACTGGGAAATGGATACGCAAGGAGAGGGTATGAACATGCATGATGATTACATGAATTCATGGATGCGTGATTCATGATACTTTTTTAAAAATAAGAAACTTACCATCTTTCTGAACGAAATTTCACGATTGGATTAAATTCCTTGAAATTCGCTTTCTTTGGAAAATGTTTGAACCAAAATGTTCAAACCTGAAATAAAATATTATCCAAAATGTATGCCTATAAAATCCGAATGGTTTTCAAGTAAAAAAAAAAAAAATTTTTTTTAATATTTCGAAGTTGAAAACAAATGGCTAAAAAATGCAAACGAGTGATGAAAACATTCTATTTTCTTATGTTGATTTTGTCGCCAAAAACAAATAAAACAAAAAAAAGAAGAAAATACTGACATTTATGGGGTTTTTTATTCAAAGAATTTTTATATACTTTATTTTATATATTACCTGTAATATTACGAAATAAAATATATTTGTATTCCTTATTTGATGATTTGCGATTTTTTTAATGAGCATTGAGATAAATCTCTCTGTCCTTGTTTTTAAAAAATGGTTTGTTATGTCGAAATCACACACACACACACGTATATATATATATATATATATATATATATATATATATATATATATATATATATATATATATATATCCGACATACATATATATATATATATATGTATGTATGTGCATCTATGTATTCCAACATAGATGCACACGCCCTGGCGTCGTTAACTTTATGCCTTCCCTACCACAATATATATATATATATATATATATATATATATTATATATATATATATATATATATATATATATATATATATGTGTGTGTGTGTGTGTGTGTGTGTGTGTGTGTGTATACCTCTTTGTTACCGAAATAACATATATATACATAGATTTATATGTGTGTGTGGGTGGGTGTTTTTCGGTGTGTATGTTCCGACATATATATATATATATATATATATATATATATATATATATATATATATATATATATATATAGGTTATTTCCCATAATCTAACATAATCAAAGTGGAACCACTCTTGAATGATGAATTATTTATTTATTTACTGATCTACTAGGAAAAAAGAAGTCGGAGTTAAGGTTAATGTTAGGGTTTAGGGTTAAGGTTTAGGGTTCCGGTCAGTTTAATGGGAAAATAAAAAAATAATTTATCCGTCAAGAGTTGTTCCCCTTTGATCCTGTTAGACTTAAAGGAAATAATATATATATATATATATATATATATATATATATATATATATATATATATATAATAAAGTTTGTAGTATGTACGTGTTCACCTATTACTCAGAAAAGCGGAGTAACCCGGATTAGAAATTTTGCATATAGATTAATATCCTTCTATCTAAGAAACACACCAAATTTGGTTATTTATTTTTACTTATTAAGGGATATAATTAATTAATCAAACAAAAATCAAACGATTTTCGGAAACTATCACATAGTTGTTTCTGCTGATATGCCAACAGTGGCAGCTTGCCAGCTGCTAAAATCAGAAGTCATTCAAAGTGTCCGTTCTATTTCTACTAAGTCAACAGTATTGAATGCGATTGTTTTGATTGCAATGTTTTTGAATGTGATGTGATTGTTTTAACAGTAAGAACTGTTCATTTTTTTTTTGGGGGGGGGAACTAAAAAAATCAATTTTTCAACCCAAGTGTATCATTTTAAATTTAAAAAAGAAAAACTAAAACCTTTTTATCCATATTTTTTACGAATACTTAGAATAAAATATCTCCATTTTTAATCAGCGAATCAAATGAATTAATATGCGAAATATTCTACCAACAAAAAAGTTAATGTTTAGTTATTAGCAATTACAAAAACTGAATTTAAAATTGTCTTGAGAAAAAGTTTTAGAAAAAATAATTCAAGCGATTAAAAAAAGGGGATATAAATAAAAGTGGATACCCACACACTATTAATTTCATATTTCTTAGAATGAAATATGATTAAATATACCCATTAAATATATCCAGTGAAACTCAAAACATTTTTGAAAGAAGAATAACGAAATATAAATTAAAACGTGAAATATAATGTTTAGTTATCTTTGTTCCTTTTGATGCTCAAAGAAATAAATAAATTACTATGTTACATTTTATTTCTAACTCAACAAGCAATTAAAAACTGAATTTAAAATTGTCTTACGTACGAAAAAAGTTAAAATATTATTCTCAATGTTGTAAACAAACAAACAAACAAACAAACAAACAAAATCACAAATTATTAGCGCTAAAAAAAAGGGGGGTTTAAAAAAACACATACTATTATTATTTTCAAATTGCTAACTGGATTTATATTTAACACAATGAAATTTGAATAAAGGTTAATGTTATCTTCCAAATTTTTGGACCATTCCAAAGAAGAAACAGTAAAACAACTCCTGATGATTTTGTTTTTAAATTCAGCTTATGGAAATAATAAAAATTATGAACGAATACAATGTTTACCTTTTTGCACTGTTAAATCAATTTTAATTTAACGTATGACTTTAAAGTAATGACTACCGGATTTTTACAAAATTCTATGAAAAACCAACTAATAGTCAAATTTTCACGAGATGTTCAGTAATTATTCAGCTGTTGATGAAAATATGTTTGAAATAGTCTTTTCCTTAAAATATATTAGGGAAAATATTTTTACAGGTTCCCCACCCCCTATTTTAATTTATGAAATCTAAAAAAATGAACAGATAAAAAACGATTGTTTTCCAAAAAAGATTAGCGTTTGAATAATTATATCAGAATATTTTTATAAGTTTCTATACGGGCCTTTTTTTATTAAAAAAAACAAAAAAACAACAACCCCCCAAAAAAAAACCTGAATTATAAATTCTGCTTAAAAATGTCAATATTATTAGACACAATTCCGTTAGTATGTGACATCCAGCAAAGATTGAACTCACTATTCAGTAGAAATGGACTTACGAGACTAGCTTGCTAAATATTACACAATGATGGGACCTCATTTTCGTTACTCAACCTATTCGTCACTGGTAGGATATGGTACTAGGTCGAAAGCAAAGTGCATCTAGCGAGTATTAAAATCGCTATTCAGTAATAATATGAGTCTAACTTGCAAACCCTTACACCACAATGGGATGCTATTAATATTAAAATAATGTAAACATCTAAATAAACTAATATTATGAGACAAACTGTTAGCTTTGTTTCACATTAAATATCCAATAAACGAATAATTTTCGTTCAAATAAAAACTCATTTTTTTATCTAAACAGGTATTACAACTCTGGATCCAAATGGCAATGAAGGAGTATTTCACAATTCCCAGAGATCCAGAATTAGAACTTCACCATTAGATACACTTTAATGTCACACACCTTTTTTAGGAACACTCCCTGGTGATCTTAAAATGTTTTCGTCGGTCATAAACCGGGTATTTTTCTATATATATATATATATATATATATATATATATATATATATATTATATATATGTGTGTGTGTGTGTGTGTGTGTGTGTGTGTGTGTGTGTGTGTGTGTGTGTGTGTGTGTGTGTATGTATTGTATGTCTGAATATATATGTATGTGTATATTTATGTTAAACAATTTAACAATTAATACTTCTCTCGTGTTATACATCAATATTCATATAGAATACGTCACACCTTTTTAACTTCTACTCGTGGGCCATTCACGTTCGTCCTTTCACGTATTATGATCATTAATTTTCTATGTGAATAGGAGGCCAGTAATTGTTACTGATAAAGTCTTTAAAATTCTCTCCAGCCTGGGTTTGACCACAGTCTCCAGTACGACGTCACCGTCAGTGGAGACACACCCAAAGATCTTCGCAATTTGTGTTAACTTGGTTTTCATGATAGGTGGAACACCACATGCATTGAAGTCAAGCCACCTGTTATTGTGGCTGTTGTGCTATTGGTCATAGCGGGAATTCTTTTCAGCTGAGAAGAACCAGATCATCCGCAGCTCAACAGGGCCATTCGTTACATATTGATGGGCATACCACCGGCTTTAGACGGTTAGTGTATTTGAATTCAAATTAAAACGATATTATTTGAATTCAAATGCGGAGGATTAAATTTGATTGATATATAATAACCTTAATTTGACCCTTCTCTTCCTGTTCCGAGTTTGAACCGTTGGAAGAAGGCAGTCTGAGCTTGGCCGTTTAATGATAAAGACGGGTCGGCTCGGCTCCCACGCATGGTTATGGGCCGATGGTTATGAATAATTAATGAAATGTGAATTCACAGAAGAAGGACGTTGTGTTGTTTAATCAAAAACAAACCTCGCAGAGACATCTTAAGATGTAGAAAAAGCAGAACAAGAAAAACAACCAAGCTACTAATGCAGTATAAACTACAGATTCACAAAGAAAAAGTACAGAAGTAAAATATTACTTCTCATTATATATATATATATATATATAATATATATATATATATATATATACCGTGTATGTAATAGGCTATTTACGGAAGTATGGATATACAACAAACTCAGCTTGTTTAGGGGTTTCTTTGGCTTCCTATAACGGTTCATCAAATTCTTGGCTGTGAAAAGTACGAGTCAAAGCAAAGCTCCTCGTTCATATCCAACATTACAGTGGCGACTCTAACAGCAATCTTTCTTGTTAAAACCCGGATTTCCATTTTCTCAGATTTTCCATTACCTTGTTCTGCAGTCGCTGGATCAATTTCAACGTGCTGATGCAGACAAAACAGCCGTTGTGTCGTTTCCTGGTTGCCTTTGTTGTTGTTGCATATTGATAAACCGTTGGTTTTTGGACGGTTAGTGTAATTTGATTTTGAATTCAAAGTCGTTGAAATTCATAATCTCTAGGGTTAGATGATTGATAGTTAATAACCTTTAGGTGACCTTCCTTCCGGCGGCACAGACTGGCCTGGGAACGAAGGCTCTGATTTTAATCAGTTAGTTAGTTAAGCGATAGACGCCATGATGTTAGCATCTTGTCCGTTTGACGGTTGAGAAGTCAGGTTCAAAATTTTTTTAAAAATGTGATCACAAAAATATATATGAATATTCCTCGTCTTGTCAGTTAATTAGGAGATAAACGCCATGATGTTATCATCGTGTCCACTTGACTCCGCCACGGTTGAGAAGTCTGGTTCAAAAATTTAAAAAATGTGATCACAAAAAAAAACAAATATTATAAGCCTCGTGTTGTCTCTGCAGCCTTTGCAAACCAACTTTTACAGAACCAGATCGATTAGAAGAAATGAAGATTACAGAACTAAGAAAGACATGTAAAAAGAAATGAAGAGAACAAACCCGATCAGTTAGAAGAATGTCCTAACTACGCAATAAACGGAAGTGAGGTACCAGCCGAGCTACTCAAGTAAGTAAATAAGATAGACTTAACTATGCAGGAGATGTATATGAATGCTCTTATCTTCTCATAACCCTCCTAAGATCTCTCTCGTCATTTATATACCCATCAAAGGGGTATAAATTATGAGATGCACAATGCATTCAGCAGCAGGTGTCAAGATGTCGGCATTTTGATACCTGGTATGAATCATCATTAATGCAGGTAAGTCTTTTCTAATATTCTGATTGCTTCCAGTCCTCCATGTTTTTCTCGGCGACAACTTTAATCTGTACTAGCCAAAAACATGCACCCTCCGGGCACAAGTATTTAAATTCTAATATAATTAAATATCACTTGCAAAAAAGTGTGTGTGTGTGTGTGTGTGTGTGTGTGTGTGTGTGTGTGTGTGTGTTCGGGCAGCATTCTTTCATTTATACATGTAGAATTAAACAGACACATCTCCTGTTTCACAATTTTATTTTTGATGTTTTCGAGTTTTCTGGCCAACTTTTAATGTTTGGGTGGAATTCGTGGATAAGTCAACCAAAGTTCAGGTCCCGAGTACTTTCGGCACTTCGAAGTGCCGTCATCAGTTCCATTTTTTATTTTTTTAATTAGTACCGAAAGTACTCCGGACCTGAACTTTGGTGGACTTATCCACGAATTCCACCCAAATATTAAAAAGACAACCCTAAAAGATCAAAAATAAAATTGTTAAGCAGGATATATATATATATATATATATATATATATATATATATATATAATATATATATAAGTTTTAACTTAGCTGACTTGTGGACTTATAATAATTCATGACATAATCGCTATTTCATTCGAAACTTTAATCTGTACTAGCCAAAATCATTCACGCTCCGGGCACAAGTATTTAAATTCTAATATAATTAAATACCACTTGCAAAAAAAAAAAATACACCGGGCGGTGTAAAAATAAAATTTATGAAAGATGTGCATATATATATATATATATATATTATATATATTTCTGAAATATTTCTGAAATATATATATATATATATATATATATATATCATGTGTGTGTTGTGTGTGTGTGTGTGTGCGCGCGCGTTCACGCGTGAGCATATATATGAAAATATGTATATGAACTTTATTTTGGTGTACGTTTAACTAATCAATTTTAGTTGAATCCTATTCCGGGAAATATTTGATATTATTCCCACACACACATACACACACACACACACACACACACGCATACACACACACACACACACACACACACACACATATATATATATATATATATATGTTTGTGTGTGTGTGTGTGTTTGTGTGTGTATGTGTGTATGTGTGTGCGTGTGTGCGTGTGTGTGTACTTGTGTACCAGCAGAAATTCTTACTCCATGACCGAATTAAAGGGATTTAAGGTACACCAGGTAGTGAGAGAGAAAGGAAAAAGAGAGAAGTAAGAAAAGGCGTAAGAGGAAAATTGTTTAGCAAATTCCTTATCAAATTGAAATGAATCGTTAAAAATTCGTGCATTACAATCTGTGAGTATAGACAACAACAAAAACAACAACAACAGCAAAAAACATATACTATGGTTTCTGTTGAGTCATCTCCCTTTTCATAATATTCGGTCGCGGGAAACGTAAATTCTATATGTCAAGTTTTGACAATGTTGTTTGGATATGTTAATAACTTGAAGAATGTTAATAATTTTTGTCGATGATTGATATTTTTTTTACTTACTTTCTTACTTTCTTTCTTTCTTTCTTTTTCTTTCTTTCTTTTTCTTTCTTTCTTTCTCTTTCTTTCTTTTTTCTCTTTTTCTTCCTTTCTATCATTCTTTTTCTTTCTTATTTAGTCTTATTATTTTCATTCTTTTTTTCTTTTTCTGGTAATTTCGACCAATTCAACGCAGAAAGCATATCCCGATTACGAACACATGTTATTAATGCAAAACAAAAAACAGAGTAAATTATGTTGTTCCTGTTCGTGTAGATTGATAGATAGACCAATTGATAGATATATAGATAGATATCGGAAAATTGATTCCTTTCTCGGTTTAATGTTAATATTCTATTTTATATTGTTCTTATCGATAATATTCGTATTCAATCTTTAAGAAATACCGGTTAAAACCATGTCACCTCCCCAAAACAATTATTATATTCAGAAATAAAACTAATAAGAAAAACACATATATATTATTGATAAAAAAGATTTAAAAAGTCCCGCCGTCAAATTAGTAACGTTTTTAACGTATGTTTATTTTGTGTGTTCACGAAATCCGACATACAAAAATTAAAATTCTGGCTACTCGTTTGTGAATTTTTTCTGTTGTTGTTAAAAACTTCAAACTTTTATGAAATAATATTGTTTAAGAACTCTAGAAAACTACTTAATAAATGCAATGAACTGAAGTCCAAGTGCAGGCACAAAGTGAAATTCCAGATAAAAAACTTATTAAATCCCCAATAGCCTATAGTAGCCCTTAATTGTTATTATTATTATTTACTCCTTTTGAGTTTTCACATCAGTGTTAGCTGATGGTCTTTCACTGGAGTCTGAGTGACAGCAAGTCTCCTCAGGTCTCCAGGACTCTTCTGAGTATTCTGGCAGATTGCAGCAGTGCAGTGTTCTGAATGGTTTCAATCCTTCCTCTGATATCCAACTTTCCAAACCCTTTTCTAATGCTTTTGGGACTGTTCCAAGTGCACCAACTACAATTGGTATAACTTTCACTTTCATATTCCATAACTTTTTCAGTTCTCTGGCAAGGTCCAGATATTTGTCAATTTTTTCATTTTCCTTTAACTTCACCCTGTGATCCGCTGGCACTGCAAAATCACCCATTGACAAGTTCTTTCTTTTTGTTAATCAACACTAGGTCTGGTCTTCTTGCTGGGATAAGGTGATCCGTTTTAATTTCAAAGTCCCAGAGAATTTTGTGCGTTTCGTTCTCAAGAACAGATTCTGGTTTATGCATATACCATTTTGTTGTGTGGTCAAAATTTAATTTCTTGCATAATTCCAGTGGATCACCTTCCCAACCCAGTCGTGTCTAGTTTTGTATTCTCGTTGTGCTAGTTTGCTACATTCGCAGAGTATATGGTTAACAGTCTCATCTCTATTACCGCAAAGTCTACATTTACTATTTGTTGGGTCTTATCAATTTTCGCTTTGATGTAGTTTGTCCTTATGGCATTATTTTGTGCAGCAATTATAAGTGATTCTGTTTCTCTTTTGAGGTTTCCCTTTCTTAACCATGTCCAAGTCTTTCCATGTGCAACCTCATCTATTTTGTCGTTTGAAGCGTCCATATAATTGTTTTCTTCCCATTTTGTTTTCTAGTCTTTGTCGTTCTTCTGTTTGTCCATCTGCCGTTTCTACTATTGTTGGTCGCCATAAGTAATTTGTCTTTGCTCTTCCTTGTGTAATTATTATTATTATTATTATTATTTTATTATTATTATTATTATTTTTATAGTGATATATATATATATATATATATATATATATATATATATTATATATATATATACACGGGGTGAGTCAAACGACATGCCATTTTGTTGAGAACAGGTATAATTACCAACAGATGAACATATATCATACATCAAGATGAAGCTGGTCTTCTATGGATCACATCCTACATCTCCACATAGTTACCGTTTCTCTCAATAGCAATGTTCTACTTCGAATAAGCGCATGTATCCCCCGTAAAATTCTGTTCACTGTTTTTTTAGCCACTTCTTCACTACAGATTCACTCCGCGTTGTCAGATGGGGAGTTAGAATACATCGACTACATCTCAGCAAGAGAATAGGACTCTCCAAATGGCGCCACCTGTTGGTGGTGGGTGCGACCTGTGATGCTTAAGGGGTGGAACCCAGATGGAAAGCAGCCCATGCCCTGCAACGCTCCACTTTGTCCTTACTTGGGCTAGAACGGGTGGTCGGAGAGGCCCTCCAATCAATCGGCTGGTCACGTCAGCCCTAGCACTATATGATTCCCCCAACTCTATGCTCTTCTGGCAAGCCCCAGCCCTTTTTCTCATATGGGTGTAGGAAGGCGGTGGCTGAGGGTCTTCATGTCCTGAGAATGACGTTAAACTCTCTCTGATGGTAATGTTCCAGTTCATGGGGTTTGGGGAATGTGGAGCACCCTTCATCACCATTACTCCTGGTCCACTCTGACTCGGAGTGATAGTACCTGTAGGGTCCCATTTATGGGTTAAATAGAAAAATGTGTTCATAAAAATGAGTATTCATTAAGAATGAATTTTCACAAATTCGTCAGAAGGGCATACTAAATTAGAAAAGAAACCAATAAAAAATGAAATAACACAAACCAACTTATAGTTAATTACTTTATTTACCTAATTTTGTATGTTCAATAATTATTCTTTATTATACATTAATTTTATATATTTTATCTTTATAATTATTTATTGTTATTTTTCAATTTTTTGTTTGAATTTTATTGTACAAGAAGCCAGGCTTTTCTATGCCTACTTTATTTAAAGACTTCGTTCTTCAGTTAGAAATACATATATAATATAATATATATATATATTATAATATATAATATATATATATATATAATATATAAGGAAGTTTGGTGTGTACGTGTTGACGTATAACTCCAAAACGGGTGGTCACTCGGATTTGAATCTTATATGGTTGGAATGAAAAGAAAATAATCTTTCTAAATATGGAGTGTGTATGTGTTTTAATCCATTGAATTATTTTTTTACAGAGTGTTAGAAATTATTTTTGGCATCGGACAGCTGATATGTATGAACTTTTTTAAGACTAAAATTTAACGAAAAATCAAATTCTTTTTTCTCGCCTATTTATGGTTAAATCTTTCAAATATTTATATAGTTAGAAAGAAAAGAAAATAATCTTTCTAAATATGTAATTTGTATGTGTAATCTGTATGTATTTTAACCATTGCATTATTTTTTACAGAGAGTTAAAAAATAGTATTTTCCTTCAGACAGCCAAAAATTCATAGTATGATAATTTTCATACTAAATTTAACGTAAAATCAAATCTTATTCTTCGCATATTTCTGTTCTCATCATAAAAATATTCATTCAGTTAGAAGAAAATAAATTAATCTTTTTAAATATGTAATTAGTATGTCTTTTCATATATTGAATCATTTTTTACAGCGAATTAAATGACAAATCAAATGAAAACATTTAGTGATAACTGAACTTTTATTATTAATACATTCATTTTAGAATAATCAGTATAACTAAAAAATTTTTTTTAAGAAACTGTTCATGAAATAAGCATCTTTCTATCGATAGAGGTCTGAGCACTATCTTTTATTTAAAAATTGAAATTTACATAATTATGTAGTAAGTAAGGTCGATTGTCCGTCAATTTGAGACACTCGAGTTACATCGGACAAGTGGGTTAGAATAAGACTCCTTCGAGAGTTTCTGTAATCTAATGATATTTATTCGTAAAATACGATTGTAATGATATTATCTATTGCGCGCTATTCCGTATTTGTATCAAAATCAGAACTGTAATTTGATTTTTAACTTTTAAGCGATTTCAAAATTCTTTTTAAAAAAGTATGTATCATATTTTTTTATTTAGTTTTCTTTTCTTTTCGTAATGTTTTCAATATTTTCAAGTCAGTGCACTATGTTATAATTTTTCAAGATTATTTATCGTTTTACATAAATTTGATTACTTTATTCAATTTTCTTCTTTTTTTATTCTTGAAATATTAATTTGAAATTTAGCAAACCGCATCATTTATATTTTATGTAAAAAATATAGCTAACCATTGATTAAAATTTCTTACCATATCATTATGGGATGTCATTCCCTCAAATCTGAAGGAAAGAAAATTCCCTGACCTCCCACCAGGCCGGACTAAATTAAAATCTTTTTACGTAGTGATTTTTATGGTTCATCCTGCGATGAACGAATTTGCTATTCAGTAGTAATAGATCTGCAAACGATTACTAAAGCATGTTTTATCTCTTCCTTCACGCTTCGCCGGGTAGCCGCTGCTAGTTGTCAATATATCAACATTTGATAATGTATGGGTTCTTTCCATACAGGAATAAATAGTTCACCGGGTAGCGCTGCTAGTATATATATATATATATATATATATATATATATATATATATATATATATACTCATAGTGTTTAGTATCATTCCATGCGGAGAGTAGTGATATAGCTCATTCGTAGTGAGTTATGGGTCCAACGGGAAAAAATTAAATATTTTATAAAAAAAAGGTCTGCAAAATGGATTATGATTCTTTATTTTTAATATCATAATCAAATTTTGCGGACCTTCTTTTTATATATATATATATATATATATATATATATATATATATATATATTGTGTGTTGTGTGTGTGTGTGTGTGTGCTACCCCGGAAAATACACACCGACAAACACATTATATATATATATATATATATATATATATATATAATATATATATATATATGTGTGTGTGTGTGTGTGTGTGTGTGTGTGTGTGTGTGTGTGTGTGGTCTGTGCGTCTGTGTGTGGGTGTGTGTGTGCGTGCGTGTGATTTCGACATAACAGACCGTTTTTTTAAAAGGACATAGAGATTTACCCAATCCTCATTAAAAATCTTAAACCATCAAATAAAGAATAAAAATATATTTTATTTCGTGATATTACAGGTAATAAATAAAATAAATTATATAAAAATTCTTTAATTAAAAAAACCCATAAATGTCAGTCTTTTTTTTTTGTTCTTTTATTTGTTTTTGGCGCCAATAGGCAGACATTTTATTAGCAGACATTTTGGATAACATTTTTCTTTTTTTTTCTATTCTCTCAAGTTTAAACGTTTTGGTTCAAACTTTTTCCTAAGAAAATGAATTTCGTAAAGTTCCGTTCAGAACGATGGTCATTTTCTTATTCAGGTCCTTGCATATCCATTTCCCAGTTGGAACAGTCCATTCCGGGATAGTCATATCGGCCGTACCACTGATTATTCTGATAGGGGTTGTACATGTTTCTTCCGTACCAGTTACACCAGTAAGGGTTATTGTAGCGTCCCTGCCTATCCATCCAGCGTCCCTGCATATCCATCTGCCAGTTGGACATATCAAAATGTCTCTCGGTAGTACATTTTCTGTTGTAGTAGTTATTATAACCGGGATAGTTCCAATATCTACCGTAATAATTCATGTGCTGAGAGAAGGGTTGCAATGACGGCCCGATCTGTCCATGTAGCGTCCCTGCATATCCATGCAGTAGTTGGACATGTCCATCCATCTCTCGGGGTAACACGTGTTACGACCGTACGAGTAGCCAGGATAGTAACCGTGTCTGCTGTAGCTCCACTGATTGAAGGGGTTGCACTGGCGTCCGTACGAGTCCATCCAGCGTCCGCACATGTCCATTTGGTAGCCAGACATGTCCATGTACCTCTCGGGGAAGTCCATACAACGGAAGTTCCTGTTATATCTGTCACCGTTCATCATCCAGCCATAGTTAAACATGGACCTTCCGTAGTAACGGTCATAGTCGTTCCATCTTCCGTAGTAGTCGTAGAATCTGGGATCGACCATTCTTCCCATGGAGTCCATGTATCTTCCTTGGAAGTCCATGCTCATTCTGGACATGGGTTCCATCATACCCCTGTAACTACCTCTGTTCATGTTGCCCCACGTGTTGTTGTTGAACGTGTTTCCCCACATGTTGTTGTTAGACCTGTTGCCCCACATGTTGGGTCGGTATCTGTTCATACAGCGGTTCATGATGATCTCGTAATGTGGTTGCTGAAAAATAAAACAAAAAGTTTGTTATGAGTTTAAAAAAAAAAGAAATAAGAATGAAAATAAAGAAAAAACGGAAAATTGAAAGAAAGAAAGAAAGAAAGGTAAGAGAAAAAGAAGAGAAAATAAGAATAAAAGGAAGAAAAAAACAGGGGCAAAAGAAGAAAAAAAGAAAGAAAAAAGAAAGAATAAAATATAAAAAGGTAAAAAAGACGCAAAAGAGAAAATATGAAAGAGAGAAAATAAGAATTAAAATAAGAATGAAAATCTGAGTTCGATTTGTCTCAAAACCGTCTATGGTATTCGGGTATTTGCTTCTCATCTCACTTATGAGGGCACGACACAAGGACATTTTTATGTGAGCCCAACCACAATTCGAAGCTCATGGGTGGTATGCACAAAAGTGTGTTGATCCTGTTGGCATTCCCACTCAAGAGGGGTGCCTCAGACACTGGGCAATAAACCCAGCCCTGCCCCTTTAAATTAAGGGAGCAGGAATTGCCTTTGGATAGTCCCGTGGGATCAGGCCATTAATATACACAAATAGTCCAGTGACGAAGCCACTGCACCCACAGGCCTCGAAAAGGCCCATGTTATGGTATCTGGAATTAACTCGCACCCCACGTGTACGGGTGAGGCACAGGCCCTATTAACGTGGGACACCCACGAACCGAAGCTCATGCATGGTGGGTGAAAGATTGCGTTCATCCCGTTTATATTCTCCTTAAGGGGAGTGCCTCAGGCACTGGACAATAAAACCCATCCCTGCCCCTTTAAATCAAAGGGGTGGTATTGCCTGGGATAGCTTCTGGATCACGCCATTAATATAACATTAATAGTCTAGTGGCTGAAACCACCGGACTCACAGGCCTCAAGCCCCTGGTATTGGTGCATCTAAAATCTTGCAATGTGCTATATATATGGTGTGGGTAAATATATGGTGTGGATAATTTGCATGCTGTTTTTAACAAAACTGGATTTAATAAATAATTACTTGCTGTTGCTAATCTCTAATATTATTGTTTTATTCTCCAATGTATTAAAATCAATCCTATGAATGATTTTATACAGAAACCAATTTAAAATATGATTGAAATATGTAATCTTTTTAAATGAGTTTAATTTGATTTAGTTAGACTCTCTAGTTTGATATATTTCATTACATTAAAACTTAAATATTTACGCCCGAGGAAGCATATTCTTGCTAATATGTTTTTAAAATATTCTTATTTCATAGAACTGTGCCCCCCAAAAAAACTATTTGAAAAGTATTTGTATTAGATAGGATTCCCCATGTTACAGTACATAGTGGCTAACGTATTGGACTTGGATATCGTAGTAAGCGAGTTCGAACTCCAGACGTCCTTTTACGTTAGCTTTCGGACTAATTCCTAGGGTAAGTTATAAACCTCACCATTCTATATACGATTATCGATTTTAAACTCTACAGACTGCGACAGAAATACGTGCCACCTTTCAAATGATCACCTGTTTGGTTCAAGGGCGCTTAGGCAAGTGGTAATGGTAACTCCATTTTGTTAATGTCTTACCATTTTCTTGGAAGATACAATCAGTTATAATTATGCCTTGGACCGGGGCACACTGTACATTTGCTGTTGAACCTCATTTTGTTTAAAGACTGGGGGACCTGTAATTGCTACAGAGAGAGCATTTTATGCTCATTTCATCTTATTTCGGAATGGTGCTGTTCTGGATAGAAAATTCATATTGCTACGGGTTGAAAATTCTATCCTAAACAGCATCATTCTGAGATAATACGAAATGACCGTGAAAAGCTACCTGCCTATGAATTAGAGTTTAACCAGTCTTTAAAAAACACAAATTGTGCACCAGTCCAAGCCATGATTGTAACAGATTGTATCTGAAAAGCACCCCACAAGGAAGCAGCTGTACGGCCACATGCCCCCTATCTCACCATCAGAGTGGGACGGACAAGACATGCTGGACACTGCTGGAGAATTACAGAGGAATTCTTCAAACCATATGAGTAAAGTAGGTGGAGAGAACTATATACAAATAGAACATTATTGTTTCAATAACAACATATAACAGAAGAAATTTGTTGGCACATTTCCGTTCACTAAGGACGATGGCGTAGTGTCCAAAATAAAGAATTAAATTTAAAAAAATAAATAAATGAATAAATAGATAATGAATTATCTTCATCTGCGCAAGTGACTGTGCAGGTCAATTCCTGAGTGGCAGTCTTTGGTGCACTGACTGCACACAAAATGTGATGCTTTGTGAGGCTGCTGTCTTTTCTCCCTCTCTAAGTCTCTCTTTGCTGTTGAGACTACTCTACTCTCCGCCTCACCCTTCTTCGTGCTTCGCTTAACGTTAAGGTGCCAGGCCGCTCGATTTTTTGCATCTAACCCCCACGTGTTTGTGTCAATATGAAATATCCTCACGTCTCTCCCTCAGACATCTTTAATTAGTAAGCGTGGTCTACCTACAGATCGGTAAATAAGGAAATAAAGATCAGAAAATCGAACTCACTACCAATGATCTTCGTTGTTGCCCGTTACACGACACCAGGTAGTCCCTCTCGGGAATTTCTCTTTTGTTATATAAAGAAAAAATGGAGGCGCGTGGTCTAATGGTCAAAGTCATAGGAAATGGACTCGTCGACCTGAATTCAATTCCTGGACGAAGCTGTTAGCATTTCACATGTCACTAACACACTTGGGAAAGGTATGAATACAATTCTGCCTCCAACTATGGGCAAATGGTTGCGCAGACTGAGCTGTTTAACCATGGATAGGTAACCAGTCTAGAAGAAGGAAAACTCTGAATTCAAACTTGTTAAACTCCGCTTTTGAAATTGACCTTTTGTCACATCATGCGAAGGTGTTGATATATATATATATATATATATATATATATATAATATAATAGGTATAAAACATTTGGCCTTTTACCAGATTAACTTAGACTGGTAAGAGGCCAAGAATATTGGTAACCAGTAAAAGTGGCTTTTTAACATTTATGTAGATCTAATCAGTTAGTAGGCTTAACTTAGTTTGGCTCAAGGCCAATAGTATGGAAGTCCCAATGAGAATCAATAACACCACCACATTAAACATTACACCACACCAGTAGCCGCCCGTTTTGAGAGCTCCTGTATAGATTTCTATGGTACAAGGCATTTTAATATCATAGAAGAGAGTGAGCAATTAGGAAATTTAGCTTAGTTAGGTCCATGGCCAATATTATGGTGGTCTCAATAAGGGTCAATCTCATTCAACAATGGTCTACTAGTCTAGATCGTTAGCCATCACACCACACCAAGAGCCTCCCGTTTCTAGAATTCCGGTTTGGACATATAAATAAAACAGTTTCATTGCTGCTTTGAAAGAGTATCACGAAAGAAATAAAGAAAATCTCACCTGAAGAAGGTTGGAAAGACGTTGGACTTCTTTTGCGAGAAGACGACAAACAAGCAAGGAACAGTTGGAGTTCTCTGCAGAGACTGAATTTACAATCGTCGGTCGCTCTATATATACCAAAACCAGAAATTCCACGGTGTCCGGTCAAAGAACGAAATGAATTAGTAACAAACGCCCCAATTAGCGACCCATCAACCAATCATTGAACTTCCACCCCCGTCCTTTAAGATTTACCTCCGAATTCTGATGGTTTCTGATCTGTGAAAATTACGTTTTACTTTAGGAATTAATTAAATCGTAGTTTGTCTTCCTCACTTTGCGTTTACTGTCTAAAAAAACTTTCATTTTAATTTTGACTTGATTGTCTTTTCGGAAATATAATTATTAACTCAATTAAGACGAATAGTTACTGACACATATGAGATTTTTGATTATATATATATATATATATATATATATATATATATATATAGAGATAGAGAGAAGAGAGAGAAGAAAGGAGAATGTGATAACTGTGGCATTTGATGTTAAATACAAGGGATGGTGTAAAGTTGTCGGCCAGACCAGAGGAATAAAATGCAAAAATTTCATATATTTACAAAGAAATAAATAAATAAAGATAGAAATATATTATATTCAACGCTTCCTAACCGAATTGGTGGTGTGCTGGTATGACATGGGCATACAAACTACACCAGCGCTATAAAAAATCATCGAATGAAATAGCGATTATGTCGTGAATTATTATAAGTCCAAAATCAGCTAAGTTAAACTTAGATATCTAAAAACAAACAAACTGGCATTTTCAGCAGATATGTCTTTGATTATCTTGTGAGGACGGTGAGTAAATACCAGCATTAATAAAAAATGCCAGGTGCTAAAAAAGAGCGGACGATCTCTAGGGGCGCCAACGGCCATCCACACGGTCAGTAATATAATTGGGGTTCTTACTACCCACACAAATGTGTATGAAACGGCTCCTTGGCCATTGTCGCCAATCCATACAGGACAAGGAAGAGTGTTATAAAACCACCGCTTTACATGATCCAGAGGAAAGTCTAGGGGAGTAAACCCCGAAAACAAATCTGTAGCCGTAGTCCCTAACATTGAGTAACGCAGAATTTCAGTGGCCACACAACACTTCTGCAACATTGCCGTTGCCAAACTGCCTTGGTTTCTTACCTTTTCTTTTGGACGACAGTGGCATTTTAGAGAAGAGGGATCTAATGCTTAGGCAACAGCACATCCTCCATATCAATCAATCCAGGCTACATAGTGATCTGTAAAGATTATGTCATTGCATATATATATATATATATATATATTATATATATATATATTATATATATTATATATTATATATGTATATATATATATATTCAATAAATGAAAGAAAAAACTTTAAATTTCCCCACTACAATAATTTATTTTAACCCCATTACTACAGCATCTTCAGATATGAGCAAAGTCATGGATATTACTGAAAAATTCCCAACAGACAATGGTTCAAATCTATCATTTTTTTTTTTGGGGGGGATTGCTATTTTTCGAGCGTAGAAGGGGCGAGGCTAGGAAATTTGAATGAAGTGGGATGGAGGGCCTACGTGAGGAATAGGGTATATGTTAAGTGATTAATTCTCTGGTTTAACAGGCAAAGGCACATTGAGCTCTCAAACTGTTTATCTGCATCATTTGGTTAAACCAGACATGGAAATATCCTAACTATCAGGAAACACACAATGTGTGTGTGTGTGTGTGTGTGTGTGTGTGTGTGTGTTTGTGTGTGTGAGTGTGTGTGTGTGTGTGTTTCCTGGTAATTAGGATTTGTCATATATATATATATATATATATATTATATATATATATATCCCGTTAGAGTTCTCTGGAGGAAACTCTAATTCGACTTTCAGCGTTTAGCGGAAGGCATTTACTCGTCCGTTGTTTACAGACTGTAGATCTCTGATGATCGTAAGCATACATCTCCGTAACTCTGTATCATTTAATTGTTTGCGTCTTACTTACAGTTGCCGTTGCCGTGATGGTAAGGAGCCCGACAGACGAAAATTCAGTCGGGTTTCGCTCCCGGCTAGAAGTAGCGTTTAAAGGCGAGCCGCACTCAAGTGTAACACCTACGGCGGCCGGGAGGGGTCATTTGCACGTTATTACAGCATCGATCCTGCATTCCTGCACTTATCTCGCTGGCCATGATCTCGTGTTGTCTGCTAACAACCTTTTTAGGACCACTACACGTTGTGACTGTGCTAAAAGCGCCTCCGCAGGGGCCCCCTGTCGAAAAGTGCACAAACCAACAAATATCACAAAGAGAGAAAGAGAGGAACAACAAACAAAGTCAAGTCAGGTGAACATCAATAAAAATGGCAGAGATGAGGCATATGGTGCTTGATATATATATATATATTTATATATATATATATATATATATATTATATACACCTGTAGATGCACACCTTTTGACAAAGCTTTGTGAAGCTTTGAAAAAAGGTGCGCATCTACAGGTTCAAGCTCTGACACGGCATTTGAAAAATAAGATACAGAACCCCAAAAACATCATTTAATGAATGACTTTGTTAAAGCTTCGCAAAATAGCAAGGTGAAATATCATTTGAATTTAGTTGTTGTGTTTGTTTTATCCGCATTTTCCTTCAAAAGTTCAAACTTTTAAATGATGGAAACATCATTGATAATAAACAATAAACATTTCCGTGATTTCTGAATATTTTGAAGACCCTACCTTTGAGATTCCCCTCGTAGATATACGATCAGATAGATAAATAGACGAACGTTGTGAATTTCTTTAACCAACGCCTCCGCTCAAGTAGGATGCGTCACATGGTCAATTTTTAAACGAAGGTAAACATGTTTAAATTCAGAGTTTTCCCATTCTTTGACCGGTTGCCACACCAAGGTTAATGAACCCAGTCTCCCCCACTATTCTGTCAAGCGAAAATAGTTGCATTCATACCTTTCCCAATGGTATTAGCGCTCTGTGAAATGCAACCAGTCTCAGTCGGGATTTGAACTCGTGTCGCTGTGTTCGTTACCAATGACGATCATCAGAGAGAGAGAGAGAGAGAGAGAGAGAGAGAGAGAGAGAGAGAGAGAGAGAGAGAGAGAGTAAGTAAGTGAGAGGGGATATAGGTAATAAAACAGATAGATAGGAATAGATAACATTACATTTGTTATACACACACGCATATATATATATATATATATATATATATATATATATATATATATATATATATATATATATATATAGAGAGAGAGAGAGAGAGAGAGAGAGAGAGAGAGATAGAAAGATAGATAGATAGATAGATGTCCTCAGGCGCGCGTGCGTGCATGTATGTGTGTGTGTGTGTGTGTGTGTGTATATATGTGTGTGTGTGTGTTGTGTGTGTGTGTGTGTGTGTGTGTTTGTAAAAATAAAAAATATGATAAACAAGGAATTCAGGGAATGATTTTATAGTTGGAGTATTTTTCAACACTAAACGTTTCGTTTGTTTTTTTTTTAATTTTTTCATTTTTTATATCAAATATCATGTGACATTTGTAGCATTCTGTTTCAAAATTATGTGACGTAATTCGTGTTTGAAATAACTTTAAAAATATACATAGATAATAGATATAATTTAAAACTAAGTCGACGGGCAGATACCGTCTTTAGACGGTATCAGCCAGACAGCGAGGGAATCTATCACTTTTCAAAAGCGCAAGACAAAGAAGATTGTTTAGGCGTCTGAAGTGTAGCGAGACACCTACCATTACCCCTTCACTTCACCACAAATATGTAATGAACGACTCCTGTTACAAAAAGGTGTTTTATATCATGTACAACGTTAAGTTTTCAAGTGTCCAAAAATACTTTGTGTTATGAAAGACCCCATGTTACAAAAAGGGATTTTATAATATGAACAACGGTAGATTTTGAAATGTTCAAAAACATTTTATGTAATGAACGAACACCTGTTATTGAGGTGAAAAAAAGGACTTCATTACAGTAGTTATATTACATTACACTAGTTATATAGTTATAGTGGTATAGAAGTGTTTTCTCTTATATATTTATATATACCAAGGATATATATATATATATATATATATATATATATATATATATATATATGTGTGTGTGTGTGTGTGTGTGTGTGTGTGTGTGTGTGTGTGTGTGTGTGATGATTATACAGGAAAGCTGATTAACAAACCGAAACAATGGATTAATTTAATATTTCTTCTCCCTTAGCTCTGAAACGTCTTTTGAAACGAACATACACAGACTAAACACACACAAACACACACACACACGCGCGCTCGCGCATGCGCAGGCACGCACTCACACAAATGATATTTAGACCAGAACTACTCAAAATGGTAGTCCGTGTACCCGCGCGAATGCCAGTACGTGGCCAGTTTCCAGTTTCACTTGATCCAGTATAGTGGTAACTTGTCTAACGAGTGGAATTCGTTCCACTCGTAACTCAAGTTTGTCGTATATCAAATAAGTTTTCACCATTGAAATAAACGGGAACACCATTAATCCGTTCCTGTGCACCCCCGCCCAAATCTATATGATAAAGATGACTCCTCGCGGTCAAAATCATAGAAAATGGATATGTTTTCCAAATCTGACAAATTGCCTCGGTAGCATAAAGTACAGTGTTATCTTAACTTGCATGTTGAATCCTGTGCTCGTAACTCAAGTTTCTCGTATATCAAATCAAGTTTCCCCATGGAAATAAACGGAAATTCTTTCCAGAAAAAGAAACTCATTTTTTTTTTAAACGCTTTACCTCACATTTTATCTTAATCTGTTGTTTCTTCATATATATATATATATATATATATATATATATATATATATATATATATATATATATATGAACAAAAAGTGATCAGACAAACAGGCATATTTCTTATGTGCTTATTATTCTCAACTAGTTTTGACCTTAGGTCATCGTCAGGAGAAAATTTCTTGTTTGAAGAAATTGCTTTTAGAGAGTTATATATATATATATATATATATATATATATATATATATATATAATATATATATATATTTCAAAATGATATATATATATATATGTGTGTGTGTGTGTGTGTGTGTGTGTGAGTGTTGTGTGTGTGTGTGTGTGTGTTGTGTGTGTGTGTATGTGAACATATATATTTCAACTTATCCAACATATATATGAACATATATATTTCAACATATTGTCGGATTCATTCCCTTTTTTCAACTTACACATATTTATGTGCGTGTGTATGTGCTATTATGTAAGTACTACCACTCCGGACCCGAGTGGAACTGGGAGCAATGATGATGAAGGGGTGCTCCACATTCCCCAGAGTTTCAGAATTGGAACCTCACCATCAGATAGAGTTTAACGTCATTCGCAGGACATGATTATCCTCAGACACTGCCTTCTAGCACATTTATGATAAAAAGTGTTGGGGTTTGCCGTAAGGGCAATAGGATTGGGACAATCTTATAGATCATAGAGCTTGACGTGATCAGCCGTTTGATTAGAGGGGGCCTCTCCAACCGCCCGCCAAGCCCAAGTAAGGGCCAAAGTGGAGTTTTGCATGTCATAGACTGCTCATTCACTTCGGTTCCATCCTTCAGCATCACGGGTCGACACCCACAGCCAACAGGTGAACCCCATTGCGGTAGTCTTATCCCTCTACAGAGGTGCAGTTCCTGTATTCTAACGCGACAGCCGACAGGGTGGGTGTGTGTATTTATGTGCATGTACTATTACATACACACACAAACAGATAGCTGTTCCTTACTGTTACCTCTTTCAAACCATATCCCCAGAGTCGCTGCTCTCCACGCTAAGTAACCCCGTTTGTTATACACGATGGTGGAAAGGATACACTAGTTAAAATTACGCGGATAGCTTTTACGGGTCGGGGTAGAATTTAACAATTCATGAGAATTGAAATACAATAACAAGAATGTGTTAATGGGATGCTAATTGGATAGGCTTTATTACTAATTAATTTTGTGCCTTGACCCTACACCGTGGAATTTCTGGTTTTGGTATATATAGAGCGGCCGTTGATTATAAATTCACTCCCTGCAGAGAACTCCAGCTGTTCCTTGCTTGTTTGTCATCTTCTCACAAAAGAAGTCCAACGTCTTTCCAACCTTCTTCAGGTGAGATTTTCTTTATTTCTTTCGCGATATTCTTTCAAAGCAGCAATGAGACTCTTTTCTCTATATGTCCAAACAGGAGTTCTAGAAACGGGAGGCTTTTGGTGTGGTGTGATGGCTAACGAGCTAGACTAGTAGACCATTGTTTAATGAGATTGACCCTTACTGAGACCACCATAATATTGGCCTTGGGCCAAACTAAACTAACTTTTCTAATTGACAACTTTCTTCAGTGATATTAAAGTTTAATAATACTATACGGGTGGGATGCGATGGCTAACGAGCTATAGTCCAACGTCTTTCCAACCTTCTTTAGGTGACATTTTCTTCATTCTTGTTTCATGATATACTTTTGAGGCAGGAATGAAAGACATAATCCTATAGAGAATTAATATGGTATAATGTTTTTTTTTAAACAATTTGAATAGTGTCCATCTATTAACAACAGGTACCGGCCCTCACTAACTCAACGTATGGGTAGCACGATTCTCTCTCTC
>CM042140.1:110005978-110010978 GCA_023376005.1 Doryteuthis pealeii
TCCCCTCCCCCCTCCAAATTAAAAAAAGATCAAACATTTTTAATTTTTAACAATTTCTATTCTTTTATAGAGACGAAAAATGGAGGCGTGTGGTGTATGGTTGGAGCGGGAAACGGACTCGTCGAACTCGAGTTCAATCCTGGACAGCTGTTACTATTTTCACATGTCGCTAACACCATTGGGAAAGGTAAGAATCAATTCTCCTTGCCAGCTATAGAGACATGGTAGGCAGCACTGGCTACCATGGATAGGTAACGCAGTGTAGAAGGAAGGAAAACTCTGATTCAAACCTGTTAAACTCCGCTTAAGAAATTGACCTTTGTCAGATCATTTCGTGAGAGGGGTTGGTAAATATATATATAATATATATATATATATATATTATATATATAATATATAATTATAATATAATAAAGTTATAAAACATTTGGCCTTTACCAGGATAACTTGGACTGGTTATGAGGCAGATATTGGTAACCGGTAAAAAGTGACTTTTTAACATTGATGCAGATAGTAATCAGTTAGTAGGCTTCAACTTAGTTTGGTTCAAGGCTAGTAGTTGGAGTCCAGTAGAATCAATAACACAACCAAATTTAACATTACACCACACAGGAGCCGCCCGTTCCTAGAGCTCCTGTATTAGCCATCTAGAGTGGCACAAGGGCCTTTTATATAATAGAAGATATGGTAATTAGAAAATGAATCTTTAGTTTGGGTCCAAGGAATACTATGGGGGCTGCAGTAAAGGGTCAATCTCATTCAACAATGGTCCTACCCAGTCTAGCTGTTAGCCATCACATCACACCAAGGAGCCTCCCTTTTGAAAGCTCCTGTATTGGACATACAGAGAAAACGTTTCATTGCTGATTTGAAAGAAATCACGAAAGAAATAAAGAAATTCTCACCTGAAGAAGGTTGGAAATGACGTTGGATCTTCTTTCGAGAAGAAACGACAGAGCAAGTATGAAAGTTGGAAGTTCTCTGCAGAGACTGAATTTACATCGTCGGCCTCTATATATACCAAAACCAGAAATTCCACGTGTCCGGTCAAAGAACAAATTAATTAGTAACAAATGCCAACAATTAGTGACCTACAACCAATCGTTGAACTTCCACCCGACTGTAAGATTTACGTTCATTTTAGGAATTAATTAAATCGTCGTTTTTCTTCCTCACTTTGCGTTCAGTCTATAAGAAACTTTCATTTTAATTTTGATTTGATTGTCTTTTTGGAATATAATTATTAACTCAATTAAGACGAATAGTTACTGACACAGATAGATTTTTGATTATATAATATATATATATATATAGAGAGAGAAGAGAGGAGAGAGAGAAAGAGCGAGGGGAGAGGGGAGAGAGATAGTGAGGGGGATGGTGATACTGCTGAATTTTTAAGTAATTACAAGGATGTTGCAAAGTTCGCGGCCAGAGAAATGAATACACACAATTTCATATATTCACAAAGAAAGAAATAATGGAAGATAACAAATATATTATGCATAGATTAATGGTCAATAGATAGATAGATAGATATAGAAGCAGACTGACGAAGATGTATAATAGATAGATAGATACATGCCTACATATATATAATCAAAAATAATATATATATACATGCATATATTATATATATTATATGTAATATTATATATATATATATATATATATATATATACATATATATATATGTATATAATACATAATATATGTATATTATATTATTATATATACATGCATATATATATATATATTATATGTATATATATATAGAGAGAGACAGAGAGACAGAGAGACAGAGAGAAAGAGAGAGCGGGAGAGAGAGGAGAGTGAGGGAGAGGGAATGATGAAAATGTGGAATTTTTGATGTAAATACAACGCTTTTGTAAAGTTCGCGGCCAGCCCAGAGGAATGAAATACAAACAATTTCATATATTCACAAAGAAAGAAAGGACAGAAAGATAGAAAGATATTATTCAAAGATGGATAGATAGATATATACATACATACGTACATATATATATATATATATATATATATATATATATATATATATATATATATATATATATATATAGATAGATAGATAGATAGATAGATAGATAGCAATAGCATAATTTTTACTGCCTTCGCGCAAATGCGATTGCTATCTATCCATCACAATAAGTTCATATGTATGTACGTACGTATGTATGTATGTTTCTGTGTATCTATGTATCTGTCTATTATATATCTATGGATCTATGTATAATATATTTCTATCTTTCTTTATTTCTTTCTTCGTGAGTATATGAAATTGTTTGTATTTCATTCCTCTGGTCTGGATAGATAGATAGATGGATAGATAACTACACATACAAACAATCTCATATATTCACAAAAAAAGAAATAAAGAAAGATAGAAAGATATTATGCATAGATAGATAGATAGATAGATAGATATTGGACGGACTGGTATATATATATATATATATATATATATATATATATATATATATATATATATATATGAACAGATTGTGATATATAGATAGATGGATAGATGGATAGATAGATATTGAACAGACTGGCAAAGTTATATATATAAATATATATATATATAATATATATATATATATATATATATATATATATATAGATAGATAGATAGATAGATAGATAAATAGATAGATAGATATATAGATACATACATACATACATATGTACATAGATATGAAAAGATTATGATAGATAGATAGATAAATAGATTGATATATAGAAATAGAATAATCTTTACATATGAATGCCGTCCGTAAATGCTATTACTATCTATCTTTCTATCTATCTATCACAATCAGTTCATATGTATGTACGTATGTATCTATGCATGTATCTATGTATCTATCTATTATATATCTATGTATCTGTGCATAATATCTTTCTATCTTTCTTTATTTGTTTCTTTGTGAGTATATGAAATTGTATGTATTTCATTTCTCTGGTCTGGATAGATAGATGGATGGATAGATATATACATGTATAAATATAATTATTGATATTGAACGTAACCTTTTGTCAGGTGACTGCCATTCCTTCCTTCATTGTCTGTTTGTGAGCTTGTTCATGATTTTTCAATCCAACCAAGTCTTTCATAACTTAGAACATATCTGGCACACATAACGATCGGTGTTGACTGAGTCGACAGGCGTCGTATACGCATCACTGCGAACTCTCATGTGAAATTTGAGACCCCCAGCTTCTGTGCTGCATAAACATATTTTTTTTTACATACATACATACATACATACGTACATACAAATGTACATAGATGGATCGATTGATAAACAGACGGACATATACATATATATATATATATATATATATATATATATATATATATATATATATATATATAGAGAGAGAGAGAGAGAGAGAGAGAGAGAGAGAGAGAGAGATAGAGGGTAATCCCAAAATAAGGTCACAATGTGTGGGGGACACAGGAAACTGATCGTGCGGCTATTGACAACACTGATATATCTGTTGTGCATGTACCTGTTCCTGTCCCTCTGCGCACCTCTCTGCCACGTTCAGTCTTGGCTTAGCTGTCGTTTCTGATGGAGCTCCCGATTGACAGTACCACCTAATGTCTAATTTGCGCAGTTTTTAGATTTTTTAACACAATAGGCTTTAAACAGATTAAAATTCATCGCTAATTAACCAAACTTAATGGCAAGACGTGCATGGATGTCAAAAACATCCGCAAGTGACACGAGGCTCAACGTCCACAAGGAGGCAAGGTAAAATGCTTCCTCAACGAGATGGTGGTATGCTGGTATAACATAGACATACAAAAACTACACCAGCGCCTATAAAATGCACCGACTGAAATAGCGATTAAGTAGTGAATTATTATAAGTCCACAAGTCAGCTAAGTTAAAACTTCGATATCTAAGAACAATCAAACTGGCATTTTTAGCAGATATGTCTTGATTGTCTAGTGAGGACGGTGATTAAATACCAGTATTAAGTTTTAAAAAAATAGGAGCGGGAAAAGAGCGGACGATCTCTAGGGGAGGCAACGACCATCCACAAGGTCAGTAATATAATTGGTGTACTTACTATACACATAAACCCCCAAATGTGTATGAAACGGCTCCTTGGCCCTTGTCACCAATCCATTCAGAACAAGGGAATGTGTTATAAAACCACCGCTTTACATGATCATGAGGAAAGGCTAGGGGAGTAAACCCGGAAAACAAATACCTGACGCTGTATCCTAAAAATTCTAACATTCAAGTGACATTAGTAGCGTTCTGTTTTAAAATTATGTGATGTAATTCGTACATGAAATTAATTTAAAAATATAGATAGATAATAGACATAATTTAAAACTACAGTCGTCCGGGTGGCCTAAAGACGGTATCACCCAGACAGCGTGGGAATCTATCACTTTTCAAAACTCAAGTTCCTCGTATATCAAATCAAATTTCCCCATTGAAATAAAGGGAAATGCTCTCCACAAAAAGAAACTATTTTTTTTCAAAACTCTTTACTGTATATTTTATCTCAATCTGTTGTTTTCTTCATATATATATATATATATATATATATATATATATATATATATATATGAACAAAAAGAGAAACAGGAATATTTCTTTTATGTTTATTATTCTCAATTAGTTTCGACCATAGGTCATCGTCAGGAGAAAATTTTTTGTTTGAAGAAATTGCTTTTAGAGAGCCAATATATATTTTATAGATACACGTTGGGGTTCCTTTTGTCCCCCTCAACGTAAAATTAACTTAATCAAAACCTTAATTCATCGAGCCTTTATGATTTGTTCCAAATCTAAACTCCAGCAAGAATTTTCCTTCATTAAAACCACTTTAATTAAGAACGGTTACCCTGAGAACTTGGTTAATGCCACTATAAGATACAAATGTGCGCAGCTTTCAACTCTTCCTAAACTTGGTCCCGAAAAATGCCCAGTCTACCTAAGACTTCCTTGGTTGGGCAA
>CM042140.1:110013478-110038478 GCA_023376005.1 Doryteuthis pealeii
ACTTGAAACTATATTATTGTGTGTGAATAAATGATTCTTAAATAGTAATATTTACTTGAAACCATATTATTGTTTGAAATACTGAAAACCATATAATTACGTTCAAATTAGTAGTATTAGTTAGGAATACTTAAAACTACATAACTGTATGGAGACAAATAATAACAGTAGGGGAGATTCACACGCTGTGAGGTTGATACCGACAATAGGTCACTCGGCAAACGTTACTTACTTTATATAACTGCGTACAAACAAATGAATATTAAATATGAATAGTTACTGGAATTCATATAATTGCTTGAATCTATACAATTGAACTATATAATTATGTGCAAATTACGTGTAAATCATTAGTATTAGCTAAATCTATTTGAAAATTATTAGTATTCGATAGGAATACTTCCAACAAAAAAAAAACTATGTGCAAACAAATGTTTATTATTACACAGAATTATTAATGTTAGCGAGAAATACTTAATACCATATAAAAAGTACTCGGCCGGGTAGCCTATTTTCGGTATCAGCTGAGCAGTGAGGGAGTATTTACCCTTTGCAATATAGTACATAAATAATAATACTGGAATAGTCTTTTTTTCACTTTTCCCCCCTATGAATAATGTCTGACGAAACACCGTAAAGGAAAAATAACAATATCTCATAGGACTTGTTAATTCAACATACCAATGGCTGGTTACCATGTTTACCTTGTATATTTGCTTAGTAAAATGTTTCCCCACCCTTAATACGCTTTATGCGTCTCCCTATTATTTCTCTGTAAACTCTGATACTAGAGTTACAATACCTTTTACACTAGTGCTAGACCAGGGGCTGGAAAAAAAATCAGAAAAAATGAAGTGGGTGTGTGACACTTTTACTTTTTTCTGTGGGATTTGTAATGGAATTACCCATATATATATATATATATATATATATATATATATATATATATATATATATTTCTAAACCCCGACTGTATAGAAAAAACTCCCGGCTTTATATTTTGTAATTACACAATACAAACTTTTGCCCAGTGAAAAAAATATAAAAAAAAGAAAAGACCAAATCACATGCACCTCCTGAAAAAGTCAGATGGTACTATAAAAATGGCTAAAAGAAAAAATACTGTTCGAGTTGCCTAAGTTATATATACTAAAGTGCTCAATACAAAAGGTAGAGCTAATAAATAATAGAGTAAATCTAATGAGGATAATTAGAATAATTCATAATTATCCTGATGATCTATTAGGAGAAACCTAGGTAGATATTCTCTGACTCATTACACTTACTCTATTATATATATATATATATATATATATATATATATATATATATATATATGAAGGAAGGGTGTATGGGTTTAGGATCCGACGATATATATATATATATATATATATATATATATATATATATATAATCCAGAAGAAATCTTCCTTACGACATAGTTTGTTTTTTTTAAACTTGTCGCAGTTTGAGAGCTCAATGTGTGTTCTTATTTTTAGAGTCACAGAGCAAATTTATAATTAAAGAAATAACAAAAGACTTAGAGATCCTGCATTATAGACTATTTCAGGGAGCTTAGACAAGCATTTTTGTATAAGCTCCCTGAAATAGTCTATAATGCAGGATCTCTAAGTCTTTTGTTATTTCTTTAATTATATATATATATATATATATATATATATATATATATATATATATATATAGTAGGATTTGATACAAGTTTAATTTCTTTAAGTGGTGTTTAACAGGATTTAATTCAGAGTTTTCTTTCTCCTTTACTGGTTGCCTAGTCAAGGTTAAAGAATCCAGTCTTCCCTACAATTTACCCATAGGTGGAGGGAGAATAGTTGGATTGATGACTTTCCTAAGAGAATAAGCGCCATGTGAAATGCAAACATCCTCGCTGGATGCCCCATATTTATAGCCTTGTGTCACATCCTCTCCGTGGCGAATGGGTGGTGTAAGTACCTAATTTCGAAACAGCAGGATGTCCCATCGTGGTTCAATTGGTTAGCAAGCTAGTTTCGCTGATGCATTACTACTGAATATCGAGTTCGATCCTCGCTGTATGTCTCATCCTTGCGACCTTGTGTTACAGCCTACTCTTCTGTATATAGGGCGTCCCATCATGATGTAATGGTTAATCAGCTCGTTTCGCAGATCCACTACAACTGAATAGTGATTTCGATCCTCGCTGTATGCTCGATGCTTGCAAACTTGTATTACATACTACCCGGGAACAGGTTGATTAGATTATTCTATATGTAAGAGTTTTAATGTTTCAAAACAAATAATAAACATTTTGTTTTATCTTTCAGCAACTACATCTGTATACGAGATCATTATGAACCGTTGTATGAACAGATATCAACCAAACAACAGGTGGGGCAACATATCTAACAACAACATGTGGGACACCAACATGTGGGACAACACCTTCAACAACAACAACATGTCGTGCAGCATGAACAGACGTAGATACAGGGGTATGATGGAACCCATGTCCAGAATGACCATGGACTTCCAAGGAAGATACATGGACTCCATGGGAAGAATGGTCGATCCCAGATTCTACGACTACTACGGAAGATGGAACGACTATGACCGTTACTACGGAAGGTCCATGTTTAACTATGGCTGGATGATGAACGGTGACAGATACAACAGGAACTTCCGTTGTATGGACTTCCCCGAGAGGTACATGGACATGTCCGGCTACCAAATGGATATGTGCGGACGTTGGATGGACTCGTACGGACGCCAGTGCAACCCCTTCAATCAGTGGAGCGACAACAGAGACGGTTACTATCCTGGCTATTCCTACGGTCGTAACATGTGTTACCCCGAGAGATGGATGGACATGTCCAACTACTGCATGGATATGCAGGGACGCTACATGGATAGATCGGGCCGTCATTGCAACCCGTTCTCTCAGCACATGAATTATTACGGTAGATATTGGAACTATCCCGGTTATAATAACTACTACAACAGAAACATGTACTACCCCGAGAGACATTTTGATATGTCCAACTGGCAGATGGATATGCAGGGACGCTGGATTGATATGCAGGGAGACTACAATAACCCCTACTGCTGTAACTGGTACGAAAGAAACATGTACAGCCCCTATCAGATTAATCAGTGGTACGGCCGATATGACTATCCCGGAATGGACTGTTCCAACTGGGAAATGGATACGCAAGGAGAGGGTATGGACATGCATGGTGATTACATGAATTCATGGATGCGTGATTCATGATACTTTTTTTTAAATAAGAAACTTACCATCTTTCTGAACGAAATTTCACGATTGGATTAAATTCCTTGAAATTCGCTTTCTTTGGAAAATAATTGAACCAAAATGTAAAAACATGAGAGAACAGAAAATAAAAGAAAAATATTATCCAAAATGTATGCCTATAAAATCCGAATGGTTTTCAAGTAAAAAAAAAAAAAAAAAAAAATATTTCGAAGTTGAAAACAATGGCTAAAAAATGCAAACGAGTGATGAAAACATTCTATTTTCTTATTTTGATTTTGTCGCCAAAAACAAATAAAAAAAAAAAAAGAAAGAAAATACTGACATTTATGGGTTTTTTTATTCAAAGAATTTTTATATACTTTATTTTATATATTACCTGTAATATTACGAAATAAATATATTTGTATTCCTTATTTGATGATTTGCGATTTTTTTAATGAGCATTGAGATAAATCTCTCTGTCCTTGTTTTAAAAAAAGGGTTTGTTATGTCGAAATCACACACACACACACGTATCTATATATATATATATATATATATATATATATATATATATATATATATCCGACATACATATATATATATATAATGTATGTATGTGCATCTATGTATTCCAACATAGATGCACACGCCTGGCGTCGTTAACTTTATGCCTTCCCTACCACAATATATATATATAATATATATATATATATATATGTGTGTGTGTGTGTGTGTGTGTGTGTGTGTGTGTGTGCTCGCGCGTGTGTGTGTGTATACCTCTTTGTTACCGACATAACATATATATACATAGATTTATATGTGTGTGTGGGTGTGTGTTTTTCGGTGTGTATGTTCCGACATATATATATATATATATATATATATATATATATATATATATGGTTATTTCCCATAATCTAACATAATCAAAGTGGAACCACTCTTGAATGATGAATTATTTATTTATTTACTGATCTACTAGGAAAAAAGAAGTCGGAGTTAAGGTTAATGTTAGGGTTTAGGGTTACGGTTTAGGGTTCCGGTCAGTTTAATGGGAAATAAAAAAATAATTTATCCGTCAAGAGTTGTTCCCCTTTGATCCTGTTAGACTTAAAGGAAATAATATATATATATTATATATATATATATATATATATATATATATATAATAAAGTTTTGTAAGGTTGTGGCGTTCGTTACACAGTATCGATTAGGAATATGTTACGTACGGTACCAGTTCGTAATATGTAACGTTATGTTGTGGGGCTCACCGCGTCTTCAAAACACACGGTACTGTTAAGACTCGTACAGCCGTGTATTAGGGGTTGGCACGTTGATCAGCACACACAGAATTCCAGCAGTCCCCAAAATTCTTCCACCCTCCTTTCGTTTATGGTCAAGCGAAAGATATCACTTACGCACGCCGCGTGCTCCTCGTTACGGCCAATTTGACGTGTTGACAAGTTTACACTTTAATGACTTTCATTCATGAGTACGATTTCTTTGCGATAGTGACTTTACTATCTTGTTTGCGTCGTGAGTCCATTCATAAAAAGATTTCTTTCGTTGTAAATAGAGCAGACTAATAACACCGGGTTTACTTCTCAGAAGTTTATTATATTCCAAACTTCCTATAACTTTTGAGAGAGAGAGATGGTCAGCTTCCTTAAATATGGTTTTAACTTCGTCCAGTTTAAAATATTACATCTCGGGTTTCACACATCAGCGACCTCAGTTCATTAACTGCCAACTGCCACACACGCCTCCTGGCTCTAACTGCCTCTGACTCTCGGACCCTCACTGCTCTGATCGCAGACCCTAACTGACCCCTCGTGATTCTATTCGCGGGTCTTAAATAGTATTTCTAAATAATCTTCTAGAAGATTCTTTCTCTAGAATTTTCGATTCTTTCTATTCGTTCCAATCTCACTGGTCAACCAGAGTTCACCAACCTAAAAGATCAAAGATTTCTTGGAGTCCAAAAGACTGTGTTTTTCTTAATCCTAGACTTATCGTCTGCTTTCTCTCGTTAAAAAGATGTTATCTATCCTAACTACTTTTTCGGTGATTCCACAAAGACCACCCACTAATGTAATATAATCGGTAGTACATTTTTCTAAGGTTCTTTTCCAAGTCTGGCACAAGGCCACAAATATAGGTGCTGGGCGGCGATTACGTAACAGTTTGTAGTATGTACGTGTCCACCTATTACTCAGAAAAGCGGAGTAACCCGGATTAGAAATTTTGCATATAGATTAATATCCTTCTATCTAAGAAACACACCAAATTTGGTTATTTATTTTTACTTATTAAGGGATATAATTAATTAATCAAACAAAAATCAAACGATTTTCGGAAACTATCACATAGTTGTTTCTGCTGATATGCCAACAGTGGCAGCTTGCCAGCTGCTAAAATCAGAAGTCATTCAAAGTGTCCGTTCTATTTCTACTAATAAGTCAACAGTATTGAATGCGATTGTTTTGATTGCAATGTTTTTGAATGTGATGTGATTGTTTTAACAGTAAGAACTGTTCATTTTTTTTTGGGGGGGGGACTAAAAACATCAACTTTTCAAACCAAGTGTATCATTTTAAATTTAAAAAAGAATAATTAAAACCTTTTTATCCATATTTTTTACGAATACTTAGAATAAAATATCTCCATTTTTAATCAGCGAATCAAATGAATTAATATGCGAAATATTCTACCAACAAAAAAGTTAATGTTTAGTTATTAGCAATTACAAAAACTGAATTTAAAATTGTCTTGCGCCCCAAAAAGTTTTAGAAAATATAATTCAAGCGATTAAAAAAAAAGGGGATATAAATAAAAGTGGATACCCACACACTATTATTTTCATATTTCTTAGAATGAAATATGATTAGATATACCCATTAAATATATCCAGTGAAACTCAAAACATTTTTGAAAGAAGAATAACGAAATATAAATTAAAACGTGCAATATAATGTTTAGTTATCTTCTTTATTCCTTTTGATGCTCAAAGAAATAAATAAATTACTATGTTACATTTTATTTCTAACTCAACAAGCAATTAAAAACTGAATTTAAAATTGTCTTACGTACGAAAAAGTTAAAATATTATTCTCAATGTTGTAAACAAACAAACAAACAAACAAATAAACAAAATCACAAATTATTAGCGTTAAAAAGGGGGTTTAAAAAAACACATACTATTATTATTTTCAAATTGCTAACTGGATTTATATTTAACACAATGAAATTTGAATAAAGGTTAATGTTATCTTCCAAATTTTTGGACCATTCCAAAGAAGAAACAGTAAAACAACTCCTGATGATTTTGTTTTTAAATTCAGCTTATGGAAATAATAAAAATTATGAACGAATACAATGTTTACCTTTTTGCACTGTTAAATCAATTTTAATTTAACGTATGACTTTAAAGTAATGACTACCGGATTTTTACAAAATTCTATGAAAAAACCAACTAATAGTCAAATTTTCACGAGATTTTCAGTAATTATTCAGCTGTTGATGAAAATATGTTTGAAATAGTCTTTTCCTTAAAATATATTAGGGGAAATATTTTTACGAGCTCCCCACCCCCTATTTTAATTTATGAAATCTAAAAAAATGAACAGATAAAAAACGATTGTTTTCCAAAAAAGATTAGCGTTTGAATAATTATATCAGAATATTTTTATAAGTTTCTATACGGGCCTTTTTTTATTAAAAAAAAACAAAAAAACAACAACCCCCCCAAAAAACCTGAATTATAAATTCTGCTTAAAAATGTCAATATCATTAGACACAATTCCGTAAGTATGTGACATCCAGCAAGGATTGAACTCACTATTCAGTAGTAATGGATTTACAAGACTAACTTTCTAATCATAACACAATGATGGGACCTCATTTTCTTTACTCAACCTGTTCGTCACTGGTAGGATATGGTACTAGGTTGAAAGCAAAGTGCATCTAGCGAGTATTAAAATCGCTATTCAGTAATAATATGAGTCTAACTTGCAAACCCTTACACCACAATGGGATGCTATTAATATTAAAAAGATGTAAAAATCTAAATAAACTAATATTATAAGACACAAACTGTTAGCTTTGTTTCACATTAAATATCCAATAAACGAATAATTTTCGTTCAAATAAAAGCTCATTTTTTAATCTAAACAGGTATTACAACTCCGGATCAAAATGGCAATGAAGGAGTATTTCACAATTCCCAGAGATCCAGAATTAGAACTTCACCATTAGATACACTTTAATGTCACACCCTTTTTAGGAACACTCCCTGGTGATCTTAAAAATGTTTTCGTCCGGTCATAAACCGGGTACTTTTGCTATATATATATATATATATATATATATATATATATATATGTATGTATGTATGTATGTGTGTGTGTGTGTGTGTGTATTGTATGTCTGAATATATATGTATGTGTATATTTATGTTAAACAACTTAACAATTAATACTTCTCTCGTTTTATACATCAATATTCATATAGAATACGTCACACCTTTTTAACTTCTACTCGTGGGCCATTCACGTTCGTCCTTTCACGTATTATGATCATTAATTTTCCATGTGAATAGGAGGCCAGTAATTGTTACTGATAAAGTCTTTGAAATTCTCTCCAGCCTGGGTTTGACCACAGTCTCCAGTAGCTCAGTACGACGTCACCGTCAGTGGAGACACACCCAAAGATCTTCGCAATTTGTGTTAACTTGGTTTTCATGATAGGTGGAACACCACATGCATTGAAGTCAAGCCACCTGTTATTGTGGCTTTTGTGCTATTGGTCATAGCGGGAATTCTTTTCAGCTGACAAGAACCAGATCATCCGCAGCTCAACAGGGCCATTCGTTACATATTGATGGGCATACCACCGGCTTTAGACGGTTAGTGTATTTGAATTCAAATGCGGACGATTAGATTTGATTGATATATAATAACCTTAATTTGACCCTTCTCTTCCTGTTCCGAGTTTGAACCGTTGGAAGAAGGCAGTCTGAGCTTGGCCGTTTAATGATAAAGACGGGTCGGCTCGACTCCCACGCATGGTTATGGGCCGATGGTTATGAATAATTAATGAAATGTGAATTCACAGAAGAAGGACGTTGTGTTGTTTAATCAAAAACAAACCTCGCAGAGCCATCTTAAGATGGAGAAAAAGCAGAACAAGAAAAACAACCAAGCTACTAGTGCAGTATAAACTACAGATTCACAAAGAAAAGTACAGAAGTAAAATATTACTTCTCATGATATATATATATATATATATATATATATATATATATATATAATATATATATATATATATCCGTGTATGTAATAGGCTATTTACGGAAGTATGGATATACAACAAATTCAGCTTGTTTAGGGGTTTCTTTGGCTTCATCAAATTATTGGCGGTGAAAGGTACGTGTCAAAGCAAACCTCCTCGTTCATATCCAACATTACAGTGGCGACTCTAACACCAATCTCTCTTGTTAAAACCCGGATTTTCCACTACCTTGTTCTGCAGTCGCTGGATCAATTTCAACGTGCTAATGCAGACAAAACACTTGTTGTGTCGTTTCCTGGTTGCCTTTGTTATTGTTGCATATTGATAAACCGTTGGTTTTTGGACGGTTAGTGTAATTTGATTTTGAATTCAAAGTCGTTGAAATTCATAATCTCTAGGGTTAGATGATTGATAGTTAATAACCTTTAGGTGACCTTCCTTCCGGCGGCACAGACTGGCCTGGGAACGAAGGCTCTGATTTTAGTCAGTTAGTTAGTTAAGCGATAGACGCCATGATGCTAGCATCTTGTCCGTTTAACGGTTGAGAAGTCAGGTTCAAAATTTTTTTTAAAATGTGATCACAAAAATATATATAAATATTCCTCGTGTTGTCAGTTAATTAGGAGATAAACGCCATGATGTTATCATCGTGTCCACTTGACTCCGCCACGGTTGAGAAGTCTGGTTCAAAAATTTAAAAAATGTGATCACAAAAAACCAAACATTATAAGCCTCGTGTTGTCTCTGCTAATGGCAGCCTTTGCGAACCGACTTTTACAGAACCAGACCGATTAGAAGAAATGAAGATTACAGATCTAAGAAAGACATGTAAAAAGAAATGAAGAGAACAAACCCGATCAGTTAGAAGAATGTCCTAACTACGCAATAAACGGAAGTGAGGTACCAGCCGAGCTACTCAAGTAAGTAAATAAGATAGACTTAACTATGCAGGAGATGTATACGAATGCTCTTATCTTCTCATAACCCTCCTAAGATCTCTCTCGTCATTTATATACCCATCAAAGGGGTATAAATTATGAGATGCACAATGCATTCAGCAGCAGGTGTCAAGATGTCGGCATTTTGATACCTGGTATGAATCATCATTAATGCAGGTAAGTCTTTTCTAATATTCTGATTGCTTCCAGTCCTCCATGTTTTTCTCGGCGACAACTTTAATCTGTACTAGCCAAAAACATGCACCCTCCGGGCACAAGTATTTAAATTCTAATATAATTAAATATCACTTGCAAAAAAGTGTGTGTTTGTATGTGTGTGTGTGTGTGTGTGTGTGTGTGTGTGTGTGTTGTGTTCGGGCAGCATTCTTTCATTTATACATGTAGAATTAAACAGACACATCTCCTGTTGCACAATTTTATTTTTGATGTTTTCGAGTTTTCTGGCCAACTTTTTAATGTTTGGGTGGAATTCGTGGATAAGTCAACCAAAGTTCAGGTCCCGAGTACTTTCGGCACTTCGAAGTGCCATCATCAGTTCCATTTTTTTATTTTTTTTATTAGTACCGCAAGTACTCGGGACCTGAACTTTGGTGGACTTATCCACGAATTCCACCCAAATATTAAAAAGACAACCCGAAAAGATCAAAAATAAAATTGTAAAGCAGGAGATATATATATATATATGTTTTAACTTAGCTGACTTGTGGACTTATAATAATTCATGACATAATCGCTATTTCATTCGAAACTTTAATCTGTACTAGCCAAAAACATTCACCCTCCGGGCACAAGTATTTAAATTCTAATATAATTAAATTCCACTTGCAAAGAAAAAAAAATACACCGGGCGGTGTAAAAATAAATTTATGAAAGATGTGCCTATATATATATATAATATATATATATATATATATATATATATATATCCATTCTGAATATATATATATATATATAATATATATATATATATACATGTGTGTGTGTGTGGTGTGTGTGTGTGTGGTGTGTGTGCGCGCGCGCTCACGCGTGAGCATATATATGAAAATATGTATATGAACTTTATTTTGGGTGTACGTTTAACTAATCAATTTTAGTTGAATCCTATTCGGGAAATATTTGATATTATTCCCCACACACACATACACACACACACACACACGCATACACACACACACACACACACACATATATATATATATATATATATATATATATATATATATATGTTTGTGTGTGTGTGTGTGTTTGTGTGTGTATGTGTGTATGTGTGTGCGTGTGTGCGTGTGTGTGTACTTGTGTACCAGCAGAATTTCTTACTCCATGACCGAATTAAAGGGATTTAAGGTACACCAGGTAGTGAGAGAGAAAGGGGAAAGAGAGAAGTAAGAAAAGGCGTAAGAGGAAAATTGTTTAGCAAATTCCTTATCAAATTGAAATGAATCGTTAAAAATTCGTGCATTACAATCTGTGAGTATAGACAACAACAAAAACAACAACAACAGCAAAAAAACATATGCTATGGTTTCTGTTGAGTCATCTCCCTTTTCATAATATTCGTTCGCGGGAAACGTAAATTCTATATGTCAAGTTCTGACAATGTTCTTTGGATATGTTAATAACTTGTAGAATGTTAATAATTTTTGTCGATGGTTGATATTATTTTTACTTACTTTCTTACTTTCTTTCTTTCTTTCTTTTTCTTTCCTTCTTTCTCTTTCTTTCTTTTTTCTCTTTTTCTTCCTTTCTATCATTCTTTTTCTTTCTTATTTAGTCTTATTATTTTCATTCTTTTTTTCTTTTTCTGGTAATTTCGACCAATTCAACGCAGAAAGCATATCCCGGTTACGAACACATGTTATTAATGCAAAACAAAAAACAGAGTAAATTATGTTGTTCCTGTTCGTGTAGATTGATAGATAGACCAATTGATAGATAGATAGATAGATAGATAGATATCGGAAAATTGATTCCTTTCTCGGTTTAATGTTAATATTCTATTTTAAATTGTTCTTATCGATAATATTCGTATTCAATCTTTAAGAAATACCGGTTAAAACCATGACACCTCCCCAAAACAATTATTATATTCAGAAATAAAACTAATAAGAAAAACACATATATATTATTGATAAAAAAGATTTAAAAAGTCCCGTCGTCAAATTAGTAACGTTTGTTAAAAACGTTACTAATTTGACGACGGGACTTTTATGTGTATTTTGTGTGTTCAGGAAATCCGACATTCAAAAATTAAAATTCTGGCTACTCGTTTGTGAATTTTTTCTGTTGTTGTTAAAAACTTCAAACTTTTATGAAATAATATTGTTTAAGAACTCTAGAAAACTACTTAATAAACGCAATGAACTGAAGTCCAAGTGCAGGCACAAGGTTAAATTCCAGATAAAACCTTATTAAATCCCCAATAGCCTATAGTAGCCCTTAATTGTTATTATTATTATTATTATTATTATTATTATTATTATTATATAGTGATATATATATATATATATATATATATATATATACATATATATATATATATATACGAGGGTGAGTCAAACGACATGCCATTTTGTTGAGAACAGGTATAATTACCAACAGATGAACATATATCATACATCAAGATGAAGCTGGTCTTCTATGGATCACATCCCTACATCTCCACATAGTTACCGTTTCTCTCAATAGCAATGTTCTACCTTCGAATAAGCGCATGTATCCCTGCCCCGTAAAATTCTGTTTACTGTTTTTTTGAGCCACTTCTTCACTACAGATTTCACTCCGCGTTGTCAGATGGGGAGTTAGAATACATCGACTACATCTCAGCAGAAGAATAGGACTCTCCCAAATGGCGCCACCTGTTGGTGGTGGGTGGCAACATGTGATGCTTAAGGGTGGAACCCAGATGGAAGAGCAGCCCATGCCCTGCAACGCTCCACTTTGGCCCTTACTTGGGCTAGAACGGGTGGTCGGAGAGGCCCCCTCCAATCAATCGGCTGGTCACGTCAAGCCCTAGCACCTATATGATTCCCCAACTCTATTGCTCTTCTGGCAAGCCCCAGCCCTTTTTCTCATATGGGTGTAGGAAGGCGGTGTCTGAGGGTTTTCATGTCCTGAGAATGACGTTAAACTCTCTCTGATGGTAATGTTCCAGTTCATGGGGTTTGGGGAATGTGGAGCACCCCTTCATCACCATTACTCCCTGGTCCACTCTGACTCGGAGTGATAGTACCTGTTAGGGTCCCATCTATGGGTTAAATAGAAAAATGTGTTCATAAAAAAATGAGTATTCATTAAGAATGAATTTATTTCACAAATTCGTCAGAAGGGCATACTAAATTAGCATAAAAGAAACCAATAAAAAATGAAATAACCACAAACCAAACTTATAGTTAATTACTTTATTTACCTAATTTTTTATGTTCAATTATTATTCTTTATTATACATCATTTTTATATATTTTATCTTTATAATTATTTATTATTATTTTTCAAATTTTTTGTTTGAATTTTATTGTACAAGAAGCCAGGCTTTTCTATGCCTACATTTATTTAAGACCTTCGTTCTTCCGTTAGAAATACAAATATATATATATATATATATATATATATATATATATATATATATATATATATATATATATATATATAAGTTAAAAGAAAGGAAATGAATCCGACAATGGGAGTGAATGAGCTCTGATGATGATTTTTGTAAAATCGAAATATTGATCAATATCAGCTATGATTATATTATAAATTGTTTTCTTCTTTAACAGCATTGTGTGATGTTTTCATTCCACCTTTTCTTACTCATATATATATATATATATATATATATATATATATATATATATATATATAAAGGAAGTTTGGTGTGTACGTGTTGACGTATAACTCCAAAACGGGTGGTCACTCGGATTTGAAATCTTTATATGGTTGGAATGAAAAGAAAATAATCTTTCTAAATATGGAATTTGTATGTGTTTTAATCCATTGAATTATTTTTTTACAGCGTGTTAGAAATTATTTTTGGCTTCGGACAGCTGATATGTATGTATTTTTTTAAGACTAAAATTTAACGAAAAATCAAATTCTTTTTTCTCGCCTATTTATGGTTAAATCTTTCAAATATTTATATAGTTAGAAAGAAAAGAAAATAATCTTTCTAAATATGTAATTTGTATGTGTAATCTGTATGTATTTTTATCCATAGCATTATTTTTTACTGAGAGTTAAAAAATAGTATTTTCCTTCAGACAGCCAAGAATTCATAGTATGATAATTTTCATACTAAATTTTAACGTAAAATCAAATCTTATTCTTCGCATATTTCTGTTCTTATCATAAAAATATTCATTCAGTTAGAAAGAAAATAAATTAATCTTTTTAAATATGTAATTAGTATGTCTTTTCATACATTGAATAATTTTTTACAGCGAATTAAATGACAAATCAAATGAAAACATTTAGTGATAACTCAACTTTTAGTATTAATACATTCATTTTAGAATAATCAGTATAACTAAAAAAAAAATTTGTAAGAAACTGTTCATGAAATAAGCATCTTTCTATCGACAGAGGTCTGAGCACTATTTTTTTTATTTAAAAATTGAAATTTTCATAATTATGTAGTAAGTAAGGTCGATTGTCCGTCAATTTGAGACACTCGAGTTACATCGGACAAGTGGGTTAGAATAAGACTCCTTCGCGAGTTTCTGTAATCTAATGATATTTATTCGTAAAATACGATTTTAATGATATTATCTATTGCGCGCTATTCCGTATTTGTATCAAAATCAGAACTGTAATTTGATTGTTAACTTTTAAGCGAATTCAAAATTCTTTTTAAAAAAGTATGTATCATATTTTTTTTATTTAGTTTTCTTTTCTTTTCGTAATGTTTTCAATATTTTCAGTGCACTATGTTATTATTATTCAAGATTATTTATCGTTTTACATTAATTTGATTACTTTATTCAATTTTCTTCTTTTTTTATTCTTGAAATATTAATTTGAAATTTAGCAAACCGCATCATTTATATTTTATGTAAAAAATATAGTTAACCATTGATTAAAATTTCTTACCATATCATTATGGGATGTCATTCCCTCAAATCTGAAGGAAAGAAAATTCCCTGACCTCCCACCAGGCCGGATTAAATTAAAATCTTTTTACGTGGTGATTTTTATGGTTCATCCTGCGATGAACGAATTTGCTATTCAGTAGTAATAGATCTGCAAACGATTACTAAAGCATATTTTTATCTCTTCCTTCACGCTTCGCCGGGTAGCCGCTGCTAGTTGTCAAATATATCAACATTTGATAATGTATGGGGTTCTTTCCATACAGGAATAAAATAGTTCACCGGGTAGCCGCTGCTAGTATATATATATATATATATATATATATATATATATATATATACTCTTAGTGTTTAGTATCATTCCATGCGGAGTTAATCTGTAGTGATATAGCTCATTCGTAATGAGTGTTATGGGTCCAACGGGAAAAAATGAAATATTTTATAAAAAAAAGGTCCGCAAAATGGATTATGATTCTTATTTTTTTAATCAATTTTGCGGACCTTATATATATATATATATATATATATATATATATATATATATATTATATATATATATATATATATATATATGTCTGTGTGTGTGTGTGTATGTGTGTGTTTACACCGGAAAATACACACCGACGAACACATATATATATATATATATATATATATATATATATATATATATATATATTGTGTGTGTGTGTGTGTGTGTGTGTGTGTGTGTGTGTGTGATTTCGACATAACAGACCGTTTTTTTAAAAGGACAGAGAGATTTACCCCAATCCTCATTAAAAATCTTAAACCATCAAATAAAGAATAAAAATATATTTTATTTCGTGATATTACAGGTAATAAATAAAATAAATTATATAAAAATTCTTTGATTAAAAAAACCCATAAATGTCAGTCTTTTCTTTTTGTTTTTCTTTTATTTGTTTTTGGCGCCAAGAGGCAGACATTTTATTAGCAGACATTTTGGATAACATTTTTCTTTTTTTTTTTCTATTCTCTTAAGTTTAAAGGTTTTGGTTCAAACTTTTTCCTAAGAAAATGAATTTCGTGAAATTTCGTTCAGAAAGATGGTCATTTTCTTATTCAGGTCCTTGCATATCCATTTCCCAGTTGGAACAGTCCATTCCGGGATAGTCATATCGGCCGTACCACTGATTATTCTGATAGGGATTGTACATGTTTCTTCCGTACCAGTTACACCAGTAGGGTTATTGTAGCGTCCCTGCCTATCCATCCAGCGTCCCTGCATATCCATCTGCCAGTTGGACATATCAAAATGTCTCTCGGGGTAGTACATGTTTCTGTTGTAGTAGTTATTATAACCGGGATAGTTCCAATATCTACCGTAATAATTCATGTGCTGAGAGAACGGGTTGCAATGACGGCCCGATCTGTCCATGTAGCGTCCCTGCATATCCATGCAGTAGTTGGACATGTCCATCCATCTCTCGGGGTAACACATGTTACGACCGTACGAGTAGCCAGGATAGTAACCGTGCCTGCTGTAGCTCCACTGATTGAAGGGGTTGCACTGGCGTCCGTACGAGTCCATCCAGCGTCCGCACATGTCCATTTGGTAGCCAGACATGTCCATGTACCTCTCGGGGAAATCCATACTACGGAAGTTCCTGTTGTATCTGTCACCGTTCATCATCCAGCCATAGTTAAACATGGACCTTCCGTAGTAACGGTCATAGTCGTTCCATCTTCCGTAGTAGTCGTAGAATCTGGGGTCGACCATTCTTCCCATGGAGTCCATGTATCTTCCTTGGAAGTCCATGCTCATTCTGGACATGGGTTCCATCATACCCCTGAAACTACCTCTGTTCATGTTACCCCACGTGTTGTTGTTGAACGTGTTTCCCCACATGCTGTTGTTAGACCTGTTACCCCACATGTTGGGTCGGTATCTGTTCATACAGCGGTTCATGATGATCTCGTATACAGATGTGGTTGCTGAAAAATAAAACAAAAAGTTTGTTATGAGTTTAAAAAAAGAAATAAGAATGAAAATAAAGAAAAAACGGAAAATTGAAAGAAAGAAAGAATGAATGAATGAAATACGGGTAAGAGAAAAAGAAGAGAAAATAAGAATAAAAGGAAGAAAAAAACAGGGGCAAAAGAAAAAAAGAAAGAAAAAAGAAAGAATGAAATATAAAAAGGAAAAAAAGACGCAAAAGAGAAAATATTAAAGAGAGAAAATAAGAATTAAAATAAGAATGAAAATCTGAGTTCGATTTGTCTCAAAACCGTCTATGGTATTCGGGTATTTGCTTCTCATCTCACTTATAAGGGCACGACACAAGGACATTTTTATGTGGGCCCAACCACAATTCGAAGCTCATGGATGGTATGCACAAAAATGTGTTGATCCTGTTGGCATTCCCACTCAAGAGGGGTGCCTCAGACACTGGGCAATAAACCCAGCCCTGCCCCTTTAAATTAGGGGAGCAGGAATTGCCTTTGGATAGTCCCGTGGGATCAGGCCATTAATATAACACAAATAGTCCAGTGGACGAAGCCACTGCACCCACAGGCCTCGAAAGGCCCATGTTATTGGTATCTGGAATTAACCTCGCACCCCACGTGCACGGGTGAGGCACAGGGCCCTATTAACGTGGGACACTCCACGAACCGAAGCTCATGTAGGTGGGTGAAAGATTGCGTTCATCCCATTTATATTCCCCTCAAGGGGAGTGCCTCAGGCACTGGACAATAAACCCAGCCCTGCCCCTTTAAATCAAGGGGGTAGGTATTGCCTGGGGGATAGCTCCCTGGGATCACGCCATTAATATAACATTAATAGTCTGGTGGCTGAAACCACCGGACTCACAGGCCTCGAAAGGCCCCTGGTATTGGTACATCTAAAATCTTGCAATGTGCTATATATATGGGGTGGGTAAATATATATGGTGTGGATAATTTGCATGCTGTTTTTAACAAAACTGGATTTAATAAATAATTACTTGGTGTTGCTAATCTCTAATATTATAGTTTTATTCTCCAATGTATTAAAATCAATCCTATGAATGATTTTATACAGAAACCAATTAAAATATGATTGAAATATGTAATCTTTTTAAATGAGTTCTTAATTTAATTTAGTTAGACTCTCTAGTTTGATATATTTCATTACATTAAAAGTTAAATATTTACGCCCGGAGGAAGCATATTCTTGCTAATATGTTTTTAAAATATTCTTATTTCATAGAACTGTGCAAAAAAAAAAACTGTTTGAAAAGTATTTGTATTAGATAGGATTCCCCAGGTTACAGTGCATAGTGGCTAACGTGCTGGACTTGGATATCGTAGTAAGCGAGTTCGAACTCCAGACGTCCTTTTACGTTAGCTTTCGGACTAATTCCTAGGGTAAGTTATAAACCTCATCATTCTATATACGATTATCGATTTTAAACTCTACAGACTGCGACAGAAATACGTGCCACGTTTTAAATGATCACCTGTTTGGTTCAAGTGAACTCAGGCAAGTGATAATGGTAGCTCCATTTTGTTAATGTCTTACCATTTTCTTGAAAGATACAGTCAGTTATAATTATGCCTTGGACCGGAGCACACTGTGCATTTGCTGTTGAACCTCATTTTGTTTAAAGACTGGGGGACCTGTAATTGCTACACAGAGAGCATTTTATGCTCATTTCATCTTATTTCGGAATGGTGCTGTTCTGGATAGAAAATTCATATTGCTACGGGTTGAAAATTCTATCCTAAACAACATAATTCTGAGATAATACGAAATGACCGTGAAAAGATATCTGCCTATGAGATAGAGTTTAACAAGTCTTTAAAAAACAAAAATTGTGCACCAGTCCAAGCCATGATTGTAACAGATTGTATCTGAAAAGCACCCCACAAGGAAGCAGCTGTACGGCCACATGCCCCCTATCTCACCATCAGAGTGGGACGGACAAGACATGCTGTACACTGCTGGAGAATTACAGAGGAATTATTCAAACCATATGAGTAAAGTAGGTGGAGAGAACTATATACAAATAGAAAATTATTGTTTCAATAAAAACATATAACAGAATAAATTTGTTGGCACATTTCCGTCCACTAAGGACGATGGCGTAGTGTCCAAAATAAAAAATTAAATTAAAAAAAAAAAAAAATAAATAAATAGATAATGAATTATCTTCATCTGCGCAAGGTCAATTCCTGAGTGGCAGTCTTTGGTGCACTGACTGCACACAAATGTGATGCTTTGTGAGGCTGCTGTCTTTTCTCCCTCTCTAAGTCTCTCTTTGCTGTTGAGACTACTCTACTCTCCGCCTCACCCTTCTTCGTGCCTCGCTTAACGTTAAGGTGCTATATATATATATAGGTTATAAAACATTTGGCCTTTTACCAGATTAACTTAGACTGGTAAGAGGCCAAAAATATTGGTAACCAGTAAAAGTGGCTTTTTAACATTTATGCAGATCTAATCAGTTAGTAGGCTTAACTTAGTTTGGCTCAAGGCCAATAGTATGAAAGTCCCAGTGAGAATCAATAACACCACCACATTAAACATTACACCACACCAGTAGCCGCCCGTTTTGAGAGCTCCTGTATAGATTTCTATGGCACAAGGCATTTTAATATCATAGAAGAGAGTGAGCAATTAGGAAATTTAGCTTAGTTAGGTCCAAGGCCAATATTATGGTGGTCTCAATAAGGGTCAATCTCATTCAACAATGGTATACTAGTCTAGATCGTTAGCCATCACGCCACACCAAGAGCCTCCCGTTTCTAGAATTCCTGTTTGGACATATAGATAAAACAGTTTCATTGCTGCTTTGAAAGAGTATCACGAAAGAAATAAAGAAAATCTCACCTGAAGAAGGTTGGAAAGACGTTGGACTTCTTTTGTGAGAAGACGACAAACAAGCAAGGAACAGTTGGAGTTCTCTGCAGAGACTGAATTTACAATCGTCGGCCGCTCTATATATACCAAAACCAGAAATTCCACGGTGTCCGGTCAAAGAACGAAATGAATTAGTAACAAACGCCCCCAATTAGCGACCCATCAACCAATCTTTGAACTTCCACCCCGACCTGTAAGATTTACCTCCGAATTCTGATGCCTTTTGATCTGTGAAAATTACGTTTTACTTTAGGAATTAATTAAATCGTAGTTTGTCTTCCTCACTTTGCGTTTACTGTCTAAAAAACTTTCATTTTAATTTTGACTTGATTGTCTTCTCGGAAATATAATTATTAACTCAATTAAGACGAATAGTTACTGACACATATGAGATTTTTGATTATATATATATATATATATATATATATATTATATATATATATATATATATATAAGAGAGAGAGAGAGAGAGAGAGAGAGAGAGAGAGAAGAAAGAGAATGGTGATAACTGTGGCATTTTGATGTAAATACAAGGGATGGTGTAAAGTTGTCGGCCAGACCAGAGGAATAAAATGCAAAAATTTCATATATTTACAAAGAAATAAATAAAGAACGATAGAAATATATTATATTCAACGCTTCCTAACCGAATTGGTGGTGTGCTGGTATGACATGGGCATACAAAAACTACACCAGCACCTATAAAAATCATCGAATGAAATAGCGATTATGTCGTGAATTATTATAAGTCCAAAAGTCAGCTAAGTTAAAACTTTGATATCTAAAAACAAACAAACTGGCATTTTCAGCAGATATGTCTTGATTATTTTGTGAGGACGGTGAGTAAATACCAGCATTAATAAAAAATGCCAGGAGCTAAAAAAGAGCGGACGATCTCTAGGGGCGCCAACGGCCATCCACACGGTCAGTGATATAATTGGGGTTCTTACTACCCACCCAAATGTGTATGAAACGGCTCCTTGGCCATTGTCGCCAATCCATACAGGACAAGGAAGAGTGTTATAAAACCACCGCTTTACATGATCCAGAGGAAAGTCTAGGGGAGTAAACCCCGAAAACAAATCTGTAGCCGTAGTCCCTAACATTGAGTAACGCAGAATTTCAGTGCCACACAACAACTTCTGCAACATTGCCGTTGCCAAACTGCCTTGGTTTCTTACCTTTCTTTTGGACGACAGTGGCATTTTAGAGAAGAGGGATCTAATGCTTAGGCAACAGCACATCCTCCATATCAATCAACCCAGGCTACATAGTGATCTGTAAAGATTATGTCATTGCTATATATATATATATATATATATATATTCAATAAATGAAAGAAAAAACTTTAAATTTCCCCCACTACAATAATTTATTTTAACCGCATTACTACAGCATCTTCAGATATGAGCAAAGTCATGGATATTACTGAAAAAATTCCCAAGAAACAATGGTTCAAAATCTACCAATTTTTTTTTTTTTTTGGGGGGGGATTGCTATTTTTCGAGCGTAGAAGGGGCGAGGCTAGGAAATTTGAATGAAGTGGGATGGAGGGCCTATGTGAGGGATAGGGTTTATGTTAAGTGATTAATTCTCTGGGTTAACAGGCAAAGGCACATTGAGCTCTCAAACGGTTTATCTGCATCATTTGGTTAAATCAGACATGGAAATATCCTAACTATCAGGAAACACACAATGTGTGTGTGTGTGTTTGTGTGTGTGAGTGTGTGTGTGCGTGCGTGTGTGTTTCCTGGTAATTAGGATTTGTCCATATATATATATATATATATATATATATATATATCCCGGTAGAGTTCTCTAGAGGAAACGCTAATTCGACTTTCAGCGTTTAGCGGAAGGCATTTACTCGTCCGTTGTTTACAGACTGTAGATCTCAGGTGATCGTAAGCATACATCTCCGTAAGTTTGTATCATTTAATTGTTTGCATCTTACTTACAGTTGCCGATAGCCGTGGTGGTAAGGAGCCCGACAGACGAAAATTCAGTCGGGTTTCGCTCCCGGCTAGAAGTAGCGTTTAAAGGCGAGCCGCACTCAAGTGTAACACCTACGGCGGCCGGGAGGGGTCATTTGCACGTTATTACAGCATCGATCCTGCATTCCTGCACTTATCTCGCTGGCCATGATCTCGTGTCGTCTGCTAACAACCTTTTAGGACCACTACACGTTGTGACTGTGCTAAAAGCGCCTCCGCAGGGGCCCCCTGCCGAAAAGTGCACAAACCAACAAATATTACAAAAAGATAAAGAGAGGAACAACAAAACAATGTCAAGTCAGGTAAACATCAATAAATGGCAGAGATGAGGCATATGGTACTTGATATATATATATATATATATATATATTATATATATATACCTGTAGATGCACACCTTTTGACAAAGCTTTGTGAAGCTTTGAAAAAGGGTGCGCATCTACAGGTTCAGGCTCTGACACGGCGTTTGAAAAATAAGATACAGAACCCAAAAAACATCATTTAATGAATGACTTTGTTAAAGCTTCGCAAAATAGCAAGGTGAAATATCATTTGAATTTAGTTGTTGTGTTTGTTTTATCCGCATTTTCCTCTATTTTCAACCTGATTTTATTCAAAGTTCAAACTTTTAAATGATGGAAACATCATTGATAATAAACAATAAACATTTCCGTGATTTCTGAATATTTTGGAGACCCTACCTTTGAGATTCCCCTCGTAGATATACGATCAGATAGATAAATAGACGAACGTTGTGAATTTCTTTAACCAACGCCTCCGCTCGAGTAGGATGCGTCACATGGTCAATCTTTAAACGAAGGCAAACATGTTTAAATTCAGAGTTTTCCCATTCTTGGACCGGTTGCCACACCAAGGTTAACGAACCCAGTCTCCCCCACTATTCTGTCAAGCGAAAATAGTTGCATTCATACCTTTCCCAATGGTATTAGCGCTCTGTGAAATGCAACCAGTCTAAGTCGGGATTTGAACTCGTGTCGCTGTGTTCGTTACCAATGACGATCATCATCAGAGAGAGAGAGAGAGAGAGAGAGAGAAAGAGGAGAGAGAGAGAGAGAGAGTAAGTAAGTAAGAGGGGATATAGGTAATAAACAGATAGATAGGAATAGATAACATTACATTTGTTATGCACACACGCGCAATATATATATATATATATATATAGAGAGAGAGAGAGAGAGATAGATAGATAGATGTCCTCAGGCGCACGTGCGTGCGTGTATGTGTGTGTGTGTGTGTGTGTGTGTGTGTGTGTGTGTGTGTGTGTGTGTGTGTGTGTAAAAATATAAGATATGATAAACAAGGAATTCAGGGAATGATTTTATAGTTGGAGTATTTTTCAACGCTAAACGTTTCGTTTGTTTTTTTTGTTTTTTTCATTTTCTATATCAAATATCATGTGACATTTGTAGTATTCTGTTTCAAAATTATGTGACGTAATTCGTGTTTGAAATAACTTTAAAAATATACATACATAATAGATATAATTTAAAACTAAGTGGACGGGCAGATACCGTCTTTAGCCGGTATCAGCCAGACAGCGAGGGAATCTATCACTTTTCAAAAGCGCAAGACAAAGAGGATTGTTTAGGCGTCTGAAGTGTAGCGAGACACCTACCATTACCCCTTCACTTCACCACAAATATGTAATGAACGACTCCTGTTACAAAAAGGTGTTTTATATCATGTACAACGTTACGTTTTCAAGTGTCCAAAAACACTTTGTGTTATGAAAGACCCCGTGTTACAAAAAGGGATTTTATAATATGAACAACGGTAGGTTTTGAAATGTTCAAAAACATTTTATGTAATGAACGAACACCTGTTATTGAGGTGAAAAAAAGGACTTCATTACAGTAGTTATATTATATTACACTAGCTATATAGTTATAGTGGTACAGAAGTGTTTTCTCTTATATATTTATATATACCAAAGATATATATATATATATATATATATATATATATATATATATATATATATATATGTGTGTGTGTGTGTGTGTGTGTGTGTGTGTGTGTGTGTGTGATGATTATACAGGAAAGCTGATTAACAAACCGAAACAATGGATTAATTTAATATTTCTTCTCCCTTAGCTCTGAAACGTCTTTTGAAACGAACATACACAGACTAAAACACACACACACACACACACACAGAGAGACACGCGCGCGCGCGCGCATGCGCAGGCACGCACTCACACAAATGATATTTAGACCAGAACTACTCAAAATGGTAGTCCGTGTACCCGCGCGAATGCCAGTACGTGGCCAGTTTCCAGTTTCACTTGATCATAGTATAGTGGTAACTTGTCTAACGAGTGGAATTCGTTCCACTCGTAACTCAAGTTTGTCGTTTATCAAATAAGTTTTCACCATTGAAATAAACGGGAACACCATTAATCCGTTCCTGTGCAGCCCCGCGCAAATCTTTATGATAAAGATGACTCCTCGCAGTCTACAACCATAGAAATTGAATATGTTTTCCAAATCTGACAAATTGTCTGGGTAGCATAAAGTACAGTGGTATCTTAACTTGCATGTTGAATCCTGTGCTCGTAACTCAAGTTTCTCGTATATCAAATCAAGTTTCCCCATGGAAATAAACGGAAACTCTTTCAAGAAAAAGAAACTCATTTTTTTTAAACGCTTTATCTCACATTTTATCTTAATCTGTTGTTTTCTTCATATATATATATATATATATATATATATATATTATATATATATATATATATATATATTTATATGAACAAAAAGTGATCAGACAAACAGGCATATTTCTTATGTGCTTATTATTCTCAACTAGTTTCGACCTTAGATCATCGTCAGGAGAAAATTTCTTGTTTGAAGAAATTGCTTTTAGAGAGTTATATATACATATATATATATATATAATATATATATATATATATATATATATATTTCAAAATAATATATATATATATATATATATGTGTGTGTGTGTGTGTGTGTGTGTGTGTGTGTGGGTGTGAACATATATATTTCAACATATCCAACATATATATGAACATATATATTTCAACATATTGTCGGATTCATTCCCTTTTTTCAACTTACACATATTTATGTGCGTGTGTGTGTGCTATTATGTAAGTACTACCACTCTGGACCCGAGTGGAACTGGGAGTAATGATGATGAAGGGGTGCTCCACATTCCCCAGAGTTTCAGAATTTGAACCTCACCATCAGATAGAGTTTAACGTCATTCCCAGGACATGATTATCCTCAGCCACTGCCTTCTAGCACATTTATGATAAAAAGGGTTGGGGTTTGCCGTAAGGGCAATAGGATTGGGACAATCTTATAGATCATAGAGCTTGACGTGACCAGCCGTTTGATTAGAGGGGGCCTCTCCAACCGCCCGCCAGGCCCAAGTAGGGGCTAAAGTGGAGTGTTGCATGTCATGGACTGCTCATTCAATTCGGTTCCATCCTTCAGCATCACGAGTCGACACCCACAGCCAACAGGTGAACCCCATTGCGGTTGTCTTACCCCTCTACAGAGGTGCAGTTCCTGTATTCTAA
>CM042140.1:110045978-110089546 GCA_023376005.1 Doryteuthis pealeii
TTGTGTCACATCCTCTCCGCGGCGAATGGGTGGTGTAAGTACCTAATTTCTAAATAGCAGAATGTCCCATCGTGGTGAAATGGTTAGCAAGCTAGTTTCGCTGATGCATTACTATTGAATACCGAGTCCGATACTCGCTGCATGTCTCATACTTCCGACATTATGTCACAGCCTAACTTTCAGTATATAGGGCGTCCCATCGTGATGCAATGGTTAGCCAACTCGTTTCGCAGATCCACTACAACTGAATAGTGATTTCAATCCGCGCTGTATGCACGATGCGTATCACATCCTACCCGGAAACAGTCTGATTAGATTATTCAATATGTAGCAGTGGTACTGTTTCAGAACAAATAATAACGATTTTATTTTATTTTTCAGGAGCCACATCTGTATACGAGATCATCATGAACCGCTGTATGAACAGATACCAACCCAACAACATGTGGGACAACATGTCTACTAACAACATGTGGGGAAACATGTTCAACAACAACATGTGGGGCAACATTAGCAGAGATAGATACAGGGGTATGATGGAACCCATGTCCAGAATGACCATGGACTTCCAAGGAAGATACATGGACTCTATGGGAAGAATGGTCGATCCCAGATTCAACGACTACTACGGAAGATGGATCGACTATGACCGTTACTACGGACGGTCATGTTTAAACTATGGCTGGATGGTGAACGGTGACAGAAATAACAAATAGGAAAACTTCGCGTTGTTGGACATTCCCGAGAGGTACTGGACATGTCTGGCTACCAAATGGCATGTGCGGACGCTGGATGGCTCATACGGACGCCAGTGCAACCCTTCAACCAGTGGAGCTACAATAGGACACGGTTACTATCCTGGCTACTCGTACGGTCGTAACATGTGTTACCCGAGAGTATGGATGGACATGTCCAACTACTGCATGGATATGCAGGGACGCTACATGGACAGATCGGGCCGTATTGCACCCGTTCTCTCAGCACATGAATTATAGGTAGATATGGAACTATCCCGGTTATATAACTACTACAACAGAAACATGTACTACCCGAGAGACATTTTGATATGTCCAACTGGCAGATGGATATGCAGGGACGCTGGATGGATATGCAGGGACGTACAATAACCCTTACTGGTGTAACTGGTACGAAAAAACTGTACAACCCCATTCGCATTACTCATGGTCGGCCGATGGGACTATCCGGAATGGACTGTTCCAACTGGGAAATGGATATGGACGGATGTGGTATGGACATGCAGGATGATTACATGAATTCATGGATAGATGACTCATTTTACATAACCAATATGAAGGGGCTATTTATAGCTTTCTTAAGGATAAAGTTTACTTTTTTAAAATAAGAAAATACCATCTTTCTGAACGAATTTCATGATTGGATTAAATTCCTTGAAATTCCTTTCTTTGGAAAAAGTTTAAACCAAAACATCTAAACCTGAGAGAATAGAAAATAAAAATAAAATTACCAAAATGTCTGCCTATAAAATCCGAATGGTTTTAAGTACCCCCCCCCATCATATTTCGAAGGTGAAAACAAATGGTAAAAAATGCAGACGAGTGATGAAACAATTCTATTTTCTTATTTTGATTTTGGTGCCAAAACAAATGGAACAAAAGCAAAAAGAAAAAAAAACTGATATTTATGTTGTTTTTTTTTTAATCAGAGAATTTTTATATAATTTATTTTATATATTACCTGTAATATTACGAAATAAAATATATTATTTCCTTATTTGATGATTTACGATTTTTTAATGAGCATTGAGATAAATCTTTCTGTCCTTGTTTTTCAAAAAGATATGATATGCACAAAACACACACACACACACACACACACATAATATAATTATATTATATATATATATATAATATATATATAAAGTTTTTATAGTGTATTCGAGCATTTGCGTAATTGTAATATTTTTTGAAGCAGCAAAATAATGCGATGTATGTTGGAAAAACATATTTATATTACTTCTTTTGTTTTTTTTTTTTTTTTTTTTTTTCTTTAAACATACTTATATTTCGGATAAAATCCATCATCAGAGTAGTAAAATCTGAAATTTGAAAGATCTGAAATCTGATTTGCCGTTCTTTCAAATTTAATTTCAGCGTTCATCAACGTATTAATAACAACTGTTTTTTACCAACATGAATGGGATGAAGACTTCTTTACTACTCTGATGATAGATTTTATCCGAAAATTAAAGTATTTTTAGAAAAAAACAAAAAAACAAAAGAAGTAAATAAATATGTTTTTTCCAACATACTCACATTATTTTGCTGCCTTCAAAAAACAAATTATATATATATATATATATATATATATATATATATATATATATATTATATATATATATATATATATATAAGCAAAAGTACCGGTCCATGACCGGACATTTAAAAAAATTGGGAACACCTGAGAGGGAGGGAGAAAGAGAAAACGGGAGTAAGAGGGAGAATATAATTTATCATATTTTTTAAAAAAGAGAGGAAATTGATTAATGAAATTTTAAAAATCCCGATGATAAATCGTAAATTATAATGTTTGTTTATTTAAGGAGAAATTTTTCTTATTGTTTACATTTAAAATATAATTTTTTAAGATGTATTCCTTAACTTGAGTGTTTGAAATATTCTTATTTTAAAACATTTTTGTATATATGACAAAAACTTGAATTCAATTGCTTGTTGCGTTAAAGTGATAAAAATAAATTCGTTTTGTTTATTTTCTTTTTTACTCCTAAAAAATAACAATTTTAAGGAGCTACGTATTAAACTTCCTTATTTATTTAGGTCTGTTGTCTGGGACTGTATAATACGCCGACTGCACCTCTGTTGAAGAGTAAGAATTATATATTTACAATTGTCCGTATTCCATTTTTTTGTTTATAATAGTGTTTTATCTATTTATTTATTTATTTATTTTCTAAAACTCTTTTGTACATACGAATTTAGCAGTTTGATTTATTTCCTTGATTAACCCCGAAAAGTAACAAAGTAGCTAATAAGTAAACATGACTTAATTTCGTGTGTTTATTTAACAATGTCTATTTCATGAATAGTTTCTTACAAACATTTTAAAAATTATATTGATTATTCTAAAATGAAAGTATTAATAAAGAAAATTGAGTAATCGTTAAAAGTTTTCGTTTGATTTGTTATTTAATTCGCTGTAACAAATAATTCAATGCCTGAAAACACATACAAATCACATATTTAGAAAGATTATTGTACTTCATTGCTAACCAAATGAATATCTTCAAGATAGGAATAAAATGATTGCGATAAATAAGTTTTGATTTTACGTTAAAATTTAGTATGAAAAAAAATCAGGCTGTCCGAAGGAAAATATTTTTTTAACTCGCTGTAAAAAATACAAATTTTATATTTAGAAATATTATTTTCTTTTCTTTCTAACCATATAAATATTTTAAAGATTGGACTATAAATAGGCGAGAGATTCTGCGCTGAATGGCATAGATTGCGTTTTTGTCAACATCGCTATAATAGAAAGCGGCTGTCCGAAGCAAATTTCTTATATATTTTTTAACGCGCTGTAAAAAATAATTCAATGGATAAAAACTCATACATGGCCTCTCTTAATAATCGACTTGGATTTTTCGAACATATCACCGTTTTTAGCATAAGTAGTTTTCAATTGCAAAAGAATACCAGGCTTTATTTAATTATTTAGTTATCTTTTCCAACTTTGTTCCCATTGTTCTCATGAAATCAATCCATTAATACTTCTTCTCATCTTTTGTTGAATGCATTTCTTCGAGTTACGTCAGGCGTCATGACACCTTCGCGTCTGTGGATCGCGTTTCGTCTTTCAAAAAATATAACACTGAACAAATACAGTTACAATTTTTTATAAATATTTTCTAACTCCTGTCATTTACAAAACATCCATCAATGACTTTATCCAATAATCAATCCTGATGAAGGTTTAAATAAACCGAAACATTTAAGCATCGATAAATAAATTCATCTTATTTTCGGAAGACTTCATTTTTCAAATTACCTCATATATATATATATATATATATATATATATATATATATATATATATATTTGTAGGATGGAAAGGTTAGAAAAATAACAAAGATGTTTTTTTTCCTTGTTTTTCTCTTTTTTTCCCCTTGTTTTTTTTTTTTTTCGAATAAGAAAGAGGAATCAAGAGGGATTACAAACCGTGAGGGGGTGGGGTCAAAAATTCCTAGTCCCACCGTTCGAAAGTTTGAGGCTTGAGGTGTTGAAAAGAAGCAGTTGGTGGAATTGTTTCTGTACACAAAGGATTGGTTGGATGAGGGAAATATATAGAGACTCAAGGATTTGCAATTGAAGATCACTGCTAGAACCGTAGAGGTTAGAAAACATGGCTGGGTGGTATGCCTGACTCTGTAAGTGTTGTCCAATGGCGGACGGAGAGTTTATATCAGCAGTGGTGGGACAGTCCAAGTTGCTAGAACGAATATTAGAGGGTATGTGTTGTTTAATCCAGGATTCTAATCTCAGGGTGGTTCGGCCAACATATCAAATTTCACATTTGCAGGTATATTTATAAATTAGGTGACTTTTATGGTGGGAGGCCACTTTATCCCTGAGATTAGGAGGGAATAGGACATTAGACTTAAGGATGATACGTGGATTGGCAGCGTTGTAGCAACGAAGGATAGATTTTTAAAATTTTGTCAAGTATAAGGATTGAGGATTTGCCCAGCCAAGGAAGTCTTAGGTAGACTGGGCATTTCTCAGGACCGAATTTTGGAAGAGAGGAAAGTTGCGCACATTTGTATCTGATTGTGGCATTGACTAAATTTTCGGGATAACCATTTTTTATTACAATGGTTTTAATGAAATTGAATCCATTCTCAAGTTTGGATTTGGAACAAATCATAAAGGCACGATGGATAAGGATCTTAATCAGGTTGATTTTACGTTGAGGGGGGTACAGAAGGAACCCCAGCGTGTATAAGGACCAGTGAAAGTTGGTTTACGGAAAACTGAAGTAAGAATAGTATTATCAGTACGCTCGACAAGAACATCGAGGAATGGGAGACAATTATTATTCTCAAACTCACACGTAAAAGAAAGGTAAGGGTGTAAGTTGTTTAGACGACGAAAGAAACGTTTGCATTCAGACCTGGTTAAAATTATATTTTACAGCGATTTAAATAACAATTATAAACGGAAACATTTAACGATTAATAATAACTCAACTTTTTATTATTAATACTTTCATTTAAAATAAAATATATGCATTTTTAATCAGTATAACTCAATCCTTTTTTGAAACTATTCATGAAATAAACATTATTAAATTAATATGCGCTTCTTTGTTACTTCCTTTGTTAATTTGAGTGGTCGAAAAAAGAAATAAATTAAACTGATAAATTTCTCCAAGAAGGAATTAAGAACTTAATTAAATTTTTTCGTATATACAGAAGAGTTTTAGAAGAATAAAAAAGAAATTGTAATACTACCAATTGTACGTATTTAATTCTTAGCATTTTATTGTTACATTTTAATACGATGAAAAACGAAGGAATTAAACGAATATATTTAATTTCTACCATTTGAAATCAACAGGCAAGAAAGATCACTTAAAAAAATAAAATTGTTTCAAAAATGTAAACAATAAAAAGAGACTATTCTTAGAATAAACGAATATTATAATACACTAATTCTTAGCTTTGTTTATCGTCACATCTTTAATAATGTTTAGGAATGCATTTTGAATAATACCTTAAATTTAAACAAAAAAAACCAAACATTTCCTAAAATAACCAAACATTCTACTATACAAATTCTCATTTGATCAATCCTTTTTCTTTTATTTTCTCTCTTACTCATGTTTTCCCTCCTCACTCACTGTCTGGTGTTCCTATTTTTTAGTTTGGTTATGGACCGGGGTACTTTTGCTAGTAATATATATATATATATATATTATAATATATATATATATATATAATATACTTTTTTGCTGATGTTGTACCCAGCTATGGTTATTATATAATATATTATATATATATATATATTATATATATATATATATACTTTTTCTGATGTGTTACCCCAGCTATGGTTTATATATATATATATATATATATATATATATATATATATATATATTATATATATATATACTTTTTGCTGATGTTGTACCCAGCTATGGTTATATAATATATATATATATATATATATATATATATATATATATATACTCATACGCTGAGTTGGCGGGGTATATATATATATATATATATAATATTATATATATATATATATATATATATATATATACCCACCAAGTCAGCGTATGAGCTGCACAGATTGGTTAATCTGATCTGTGCGGTAATTTTTTTTGGGGGGATAGCGGTAGCTGGGCGTTCCACATCAGCAAAACAATATCCCATATCTACCACTAGAGAAAGGGGGATAGACTCCCTCGCGATTCTGCTGATAACGAAAATAAGCCTCTCCGCTTTATTATCAAATTTAAACTTAATTATATTCTTAATCAGATTACATATTTTATTCAATTTTAACTATTATTATTACTATTAATACTTTTTCTAACCGATCCAATATAAAATTAAAAAAAAACACGTGACAACTAGTCTACTGATATTTACCCAATTTACTTTTGTCTTAATGAAAAACAACAGAAAATAATCACACCTTATCTTATTTTATCATAACAATAATTTAACAATAATCGCTAAGACTTTTTTGATGAATAAATACACCAATATGAATACACACATTCTATTACATTAATAAACAAATAATTAAGCGTACATTAGCAAAACCTTATGTATATATATTATATATATATATATATATATATATAATATATATATATATATATTTAAAAAATTGTTTTGGGATGAAACAAAGAAATCACAGTTCTCAACCACAAATTTGTAGTAGCTTTATTTATTTGTTGATTTTTTTAGATATAAAAGTTTTTCATAAGCAACTACCCAGGTTTCAGGTTATTTCACCATCGTCAGGTTGCTCAATCTCCTTGTATTTATTTGAAGAGATTTTGTGTTGTTATGTTTATGGACCGTCGGTTGATTATTGCGGACGCTCTTTATGTATTCGATTATATATTTGATTTTTTTAATTCCTGTATTTCATTTAAAAAATCATAAAGTTATCTCCCTTTAACCCTTTGAAAATTTGTTTTTAATTGTGATTATTTTAATCAATTTAATCACCAGGAGATTTTCGGTACTTATTTACCACTCGAGCAGATTCCTTAAAAAAAAAAACGGTTTTGGCTAATGCCAAACGGGGTAAGTTACAATTAATGTTCCTCCACAGTGCTCAATCATGGGAGTGGGAAGCATATATATATATTATATATATATATATATATATATATATATATATATATATATATATATATATACACACACGCAAATGACCGGATACGTTAGTGGTGGGAATGAATCTATTCATATATACATATATATAATATATATATATGTTGTGTGTGTGTGTATGTGTGTGTATGTGTGTAATATTTTAAACATATAGTTACATTAGAAAAATGGTTTTTATTCCAGTTATAGAGCACAATGTATGATGATTTTTTAAATTATAAACAGAGCGATAATTGCAAAATTAGAATAAGAAAAACTTAAAATTTAGTCACGTTGTGAGTTATAAATTTATTTCAACAAGAATTCTCGAAAACTTAGAATTCTAATGTAAAAGTAATTGATCATCTATAACATATATAATGGGTAATTGTGTAAATCTGTGTATCTGGAGGAAACTTCGAAAATTAAACAATTAACGACAAAGTAAATATATATATATATATATATATATATATATATATATATATATATATATATATACCCATTAAATATCAACTGGGTATGGTTTTTTGAGTAAAGATAATGTAGATTTGATTTATATTGTATATTATATTATTATTTAACTTCTTATCCTCTGGGTGATCATATGCACCAACGAGAACGAGACAGAATTTAGTTGATAAATACATACATAGGTATACATATCAAGGTCGCCAGAGATCCATTTTCGTTTAATAGGAGAGTTGCTATTTTCAGCGTGCACGATGATTGTCATTTAAATTCCCTTTTAAGAGCTCTACCAGAATTAGGAGCGTATATTTAGTCATCCACAGATACCATGTTTCGACGTATCACGTTTCCTCAGAGTGGCTAGACTTCGCAGGCTACCTCCAGTCCGGATCGAAACCCGAATGATCAGTCAGTTCTGATTATATATGTACGAGTGTGCGCCAATATCTGTATATATTTCCGTGATTCTCGTGTAAACGTACATTATAGATGAATGTCTACGTCAAGATGTATCCAGTTCCATTGAAAAAAATACAAAATATATGTTTTAATATCTGATATATTTTAACAAATTTTGTTTTATTATATTTATTTGATTTTTAGGGCAAATTGATGTATAGGAGCACAATAGATGTATAATAACGAGAAATTGTGTATCTGTTTGTGCAAGAGAAAGATAGAGTAAATATATATGCGCGCGCACACACACACGCACACACACACACACACACACAACAATATATATATATATATATATATATATAATAATATATATAAGATAAATACGTTGTTTATATTTCGAGAAAATGTTTCACTAATTAGCGATTCATTATTTTCCAATTCAAAAGTGGTGATACATATTTTATAAGAAAGTATCAATATTGATATGAATTCTAAACTTAGGCGTTGGATTCAATTAACAATCTTAACTGTTATTTCCCAGTAACGTATACTCAGTAATCGAACTTCCATTCTGTATGTTTTGAATAGGTTTCTCTATCACTGCCTTAAAAATTCAAATATAGCCAGATGTTGTTTACACCACTGTTCAAGAAATAAACAAAGAAGGCTGAGAAAATACTCTATGCCATGGTAAAGCGTGCGTTCTCGGTACTCTTCTCTACAGTAGCAGAGCCTGGACCGCATATTCAAACCACTAGAGGAAACTGGACATTTTCCACCTCAGATGCCTTCAACGAAACTTACGCATACGCTCACAGGACACGGTGTACAATAAAGACGTGCTGGAACGAGCAAACATGAACAGAATGTTCGCTATTATCTGCGAGACACGCTTGCGCTGACTTGGCCATGTCAGGAGGATGGACAAAGACGCATCCCTTTATACCTACTGTATAGCGAATTAGTTGAAGGCACCCGACCGGTAGAGAGACCACGCTTATGCTTTAAAGACGTCTGCAAGAAGGACATGAAAACATGCGACATCAACCCCAACACATTGGAGGTTGGTGCAGAAAACCGAGCAGCCTGAGGCATCTATGTCAGTAAAAAAGAGGAGATAAACCGCCACAGAAAAGAGAGCCAGAAGGAAAGAGAGACAACAGCAACTTCAGCAAACATCATTGTTTGTTTGCAGTTACTGCATCAGAGACTGTCGTTCAAAAATCGGCCTGTTCAGCCACTCGCGTAGATGGAGGTAAAATGGACACTATGCCATCTTCTTTATCAGGCGGAAGGATGCCAACAATACAATCGTAATCTCTTTAATGGCATATCATCTATAGTGGGCTAGTTAATTCCTAATCCATTTTAATAATAGTATTTATGGTACTATCTAAGGCATATCTGGGGATAAGGGCCGCTATATCTTTGCTAAGAGTATTAGTCCGAATGTCAACGTAATAGCAAGTCAAACTCTGGGACATTCTTGTCAAACTCAGGAACTTACTCGTCAAAATCAGGAATCTTCTTGTCAAATTCAGCAGGTTTCGTGTCGTAACCAGGAACCTTCACGGATCTTCGAACCTAACCCTTTAAATACCAATTTTAAATACTAATTAAATACATTAAATTATAATTCAAATACCCCGGTCTAGCCTACTTTCATTGTGCTAACCATGACTGGCTAAAAGTGTTAAGCTATGTTAAGTATTCGATGTGATTATCGTCAAGGGTCAGATTTGAACCTGCAATCTACTAATGATTGTCATTAGAACAGTATTAACTCAAACCTTATATCTTAAGTGACATTGGTCCAACTAGACCCACATTGGCTGAAAAAACTGTGTATATGAAAATAAAGATGTCCGAAAAATCAGAATAATACAATTACGAAGCCACATCAAAAATTTCAGACAAATAGGAAATATTTGTTATTCTGACCATCTCGCCTGTTATTTACATGTATAAATATAACAACATTCACGGTGATTTTGTTTTAGATTTTATGAAGTTAATTGAAAATGGTTGATCATAGATATTACCATTTATAAAGTATAAAGTAATCTGTATTTACTAAATTAAATGGAGTCCGTGGTGTAATGGTTAGCGTCGTAGGATACGGATTCGTCGACACGAGTTCAAATCCTGCAAGAAGCTGTTTGAATTTCACATAGCGCTAATACCCTTGGAAAATATATGAATCCAACATCTCCCCCTCCAGCTATGGGTAAAATAGTAGGGGAAACTGAGCTCTTTGACCTTGGTTAGGCAACCAGTCTAGGAGAAGGAAAACTCTGAATTCGAACCAGCTAAACTCAGCTTGGGTTGGTCACTACTAGAATAGGCTCAGTCTTAATTAGTGATCTCTTTCAGTAATTAATTTAATTAATTAATTGGTTAATTAATTTAATATCCCAAAGGTATTAATCCGGGAGTAAACATAATTGATTTCGGCTAGAGTTTGAACCGTGTATTCTGCATAAAAATCGCCCTTTGTTTCGCATTTTTTTTTGCATGCGGAAGAGGGGTTGGGTAAGTGCATATTTCATAAATTGTTATGATTTCTCATGTCCTCGGAAAAGGCATGAATCCATCTCTTCGTCCCTTAGATATAGGTGAATAGTAGGGCATATTGGTTTCTTAGTCTTGAATCGGTGTAGGATAAGAAAAACTCGGAATTTAATCCACGTATACACCGCTTAAATATTGATCTTGTGTCGCCTCCTCCCGGTGGGAGAATGGTTGCATTGATACATACTTTCGTATTTAGATAATGTTTTGTAGATATTCTGAAAAGTTAGGTTAAAGCTGATTTGAAATGTCCGTTTTAAACTCGCTCTTAAAATTCTAGACTAGATATATCAGCCAGAAACGGAGGCAATCGTGGTGTAATGGTTATCGTCGTAGAAAATGGACAGGATCACTAGAGTTAAAATCCTGAACGATGTTGTTCACATAGAGCTAATCCCCTTGGGAAAGGTATGAATCTAACTATTCTCTGGCAGCTATTGGAAAATAGTTTGTCCGACTGGTGTTTTTAAACTTGGTATGGCAAGCGGTCCAGGAGACGGAAAACTCTAAATTTCAAATATGTTAAACTCCACTTAAAAATTGACCTTGTGACCGAGGGGTTGGGTAAATATATATTTGAGCCAGTATTAATGTGACATTTACATATTTACGAATGTCTATAGAAATAATTTATTATACAAAGGATTAAGTTGGTTTGATTGTACGGCATATCAAATCTTGGATTTACTCATGCCAAATACATTTTTCATTCATTATTGTAAGGTATTCCCGTTTTAACAATTTCTTTAATACATTTTAACTCATTTCTTTCTATTTAACCTAAAGATGGGATCCTAACATGTATTACTAATTCAGATCAGCATGGACCTTGATGTAATGTCAATGAATGGCTATTTCATAATCCCCAGAGTTCCAGAACTAGGACCTCACCACTAGATGCAGTTTAACGTCATACCCAGGAGAGTAAAAACTTAAACAAAACTTAAGATAAATAGATAGATAGATAGATAGAGAGAGAGAGAGAGAGAGAGAGAGAGAGAGAGAGGAGGGGGAGGGAGAGAGAGAAATATTATGTATCTTTATATATTTCTGTGTCACATTTCCATTAACCTATTCATTGCTTCTTTAAACTATATATTTAAAATTTAGTTTCTTGAAAGCCTTACTATAATTGTACAGTCGTCTATCGAGAATACAAAATATTAGTTTTCTTATATGATTAGCAAAGTAAGCGCTCTCCTCATTGTGGTCTTCCTATTTCAAGATCTCGTAACATTCACTTTTTCAACACACTTGAATATACACTACTTATTAACAAACTTATCCGAGGATAATTAAACATAATATTCCACATTCTCAGGAAAAAGATGAAGAATTTTCTAAAATATAATCTACCCGGTATCGTAGAATATAGGATAAAGATGTTATAGCAACGTTCATTTACACTGATGTATATTGGCTACAGATAATGAATGTTTCTCTTTACGATATTTAATACAACACTTCCAGTCTTCTAAGTTTTGATGTAAAGATAATTATTATCACTAGCAAAACGAAAACACCCTCCGGGCGGTGTAAAAACTAATTTTTAAAAGATAGTATCTGAGCGAGGTGGAAGTTAAACATTCAATGTTAGAGGGTTTGTAGCATAAGTAAGGAAAAATCAAATATATTAAAGAGTAAAAACAATAAAACAATTTTAAGTAGAAACTTGAAATTTGTACACATAAATTAAACACAATAATAAGTATTTATTTATTTTAACTTTTGTAAACCTCTTGTTACTGAAAAAAAAACCTGGTGAGCGTAAAAAAATATCAACTGATTAGTGAGTCGATTATTTATTCTATGTTTTGACGATTTTTCGTATTGAGACGTAAGCAGTGGATGTAGTTTTGTTACAGACAAATGGAGACCAAATCTCCATTATTAATAGATTGTATGGCCTTACATAACATATGAGTTTGCTTCTCAATATATCTAAAAAAATTCAACTTTACTGCTATAGTCTGTATCCCAACATATCATACCATTTGGGAATCAGGCAGACTCCCTGAGCAAATTTAAAAGAAAAAAATTCCGACGAATCCGAACTCGCAATTCTCCAAGTGTGGATTCGCAAAGTTTTTAAGTTCTACTAGTGTTTTCGGCAATTTTTACGTGGTGTTTTACCGACATTTTTTTTTTTTTGTACAATAACAATTTTTATAATTAGGCAATCATTTGGGGATAATCGAAATTAGCTTTGAAATCCAGCGAAAGTCACACATGAAAAGGAAATAATTCTTTGTAAGGAAAGTAAGAAACTACGTCAAACAGATTGTCTTTAAATTGAATGGCAGCAGATAAATTATCATCGAAATTTTAAAAGGTTAGATTAAATAACAATGCGATACTTAAACGCAGCAATCAATTTTGAGTTCTTCTTTAGTTTATTGTTGCCTATCGCATAGATATCTTATAAAAACACAAATGGGAAAATAAATACGTTTGTTATCACACAATTTGCCTTAAGCTCCAAATAGACAAATTATAACATTGTTTTGAGGAAAAACTGTTAATTGCTTGAAAAAATATTGTTCAAGTTTTAATAAATTTAATATGTAGGTAATTCCATGTCAAATCATCCAACCCCTTCAATCTTTCTGAAGTTTTGTACTGTTATGGACTATGTTAAAGTTAGATAATCCCCACAATTTGAGCTTCCAATTCCAAAAATTGTCGATATTTAGCTACCCAAATTTGAGGGTGGGTCGCGAAAAATGGCAACTTTTTCATACCTATTTGTGTCTGTAGAATGAGTTCTAGAACTTCCCTACTCCTAAAAATTGGTTTATAATAGCATTTCTGACCAAGGAATCCTAAAATGCTATCAACGCATCTTCCTTGAATGCAACCAATTTTACGTTATTATGATTTCTGATTGTTTCATAGCAACATCAATATCCCAATGTGGTTCTGCATCTAAGAATTTTTTTCTATTATTATTCATATATTGAACATGATTTGTACCCAAAAAGATAGTTTGGTTTTTGCTCAGAACCGAAGCTACAACATTTTTCAAAGATTTCTTAAATTTTACACTTCAATTTTTCTGAAATTTGGTCTAGATGTGGAATATGTTAAAGTTAGATAATCCTCAAAATTGGATCTTCCAATTCTAAGAATTAACGGAGTTATTTTGATTTTCACATTTTCAAATTTGGGTGGAGGGGCGCGAAAAATGACAACTTTTTTTGTAATCTATTTTTGTGTGTAAAAATGAATTTAGCTGTACACATCTTAGAAAGATTGAAGGGTGTGGGTGACAATTTTACTTTTTTCTGGATGATTTGACATGGAATTACCCATGTACTGAATTAATGAAGTGTAATTGTTGGACCAAAGTTGCAATCAAGACCCCTGCCACATGAGCTAGCTTAATTGCAGTCCAGTAGGAAGGCCTTTAAGATAGTCTTCAAAATTTTCTTGGTTTATTTTATATCCAGTCCCGTTTTAGACAAAAATTAAATAGATATTTATCTATTCTATTCCAATTCCTCACGAGTAGGATGTGACATAAGATTGAAAGCATGTAGCATCTAGCAAGGATCAGAATCCCTTTTATTAAGTAATGGGTCATTCATAATAGCTTGCAAACGATTAGACGACAATGGGACGCCTTAACCCTAAATTCGAGATTATATCAAACTCATCGAGACAAAATGAAATAATCGATATATTCATTGCATACAACAAATTCGTTCAATACGACCGTTTTCCAACTCGTCGCATAAGTAGCACATATTGAATGTGGGGGTAAGTGGAGAGCTGATGGTATATGTGTAACAAAATAGATAGGGGGCAGGGATGTAACAGTGACGTAAATTAGCATGGAATAGTTATTAGGAAAGAATTACATATAGATTCGAATGGAAAAAGTTTGATGATGATCATAAATCCACATGGTACTTTACCATTGGATGAAAGTGAGACGTGGCGACGTGGGAGAGAGGAAGAGTGAGAGGTGATAATGTTAGAAGAGTTTAGAATGATGCCATGACGGAGTGAGTGGTGGGCTCTTCCCTCTCAATGGTTGTGACTTGGAGGAAAATAAAAATCCCATGATAAAAAAGTGGCCTAGTGTTATTGCTAAAAACTATAAATGACACAAGGCAAGATGTCCCCCAGCAACCCAAGTTGGTGTTCAGACACCAAACATAAGCGAATTACCAGTCACATTAACATCAGCCTAGCAACCGGATTCAAGCCTCTCCAAGTAGACATAAAAGAGAAGGTAAGTATATTCTTTTATTTCAATTCAAACACGTAAATCACTCCATTCCGACATAGGAGCGATTAATATAACAGTGAGTCCGCCCCACCTCAGACGTAAATAAATAATAACCTTGGTCTAGCACTTGTGAAAGGGGATAGATTCCCTCGCTTTTCGGCTGATTACCAACAAGAGGCCACTCCGCTGTCTTTACTAAGTATTCACATCACTACAGGTGAATACAATTAGCGTATTTTAAGCCCCACCGACAAGACGATGATTTTAGATGAGTCAGTGTTAATTATCGATACTTTTTTATTAGGATTCTCCATAGTTGTGTTCGTTGAAAACACCGGAAATATACAAGAGCAACATCGGCCATCCTCCTCAAACATAAAATATGGGATACGCTACTTGTTTCTAAACTGAATTACTGACCAGTATTGTGGACAGAAGAAGCTGAGGAAAAACATCGTGCTAGAAGGGAGCCGGTACTATTTGCCCGGGTGAATGTGAAACGTGGATATTTGGTAGGACATGTCCCAATCTCCAAATCACCGTCCATCAGTGAAATAAAACAAAACAGAATTTATCAATACAAACCACCAGTAGGAGAAATCACAACAAAAACTTGTGTTTTCTGATAAACCTTGTAGGTGTAGAACATTTGCCCCCTGAAATAAGGATCAAGAAACACGGGAGAAAACTTGTTAGTTGTTGTGCTTATTTATGGTGATGAACTGTATTATAAAAATTAAAACAGCAAGAATGCAAAACTGGAGGACATTAAAAGAAATCTAACTGTAAAGAATTCACCATATTCAGTATAAATTATATGTAAGGGAGGGGAAGAGGATATCTCAAAAAAGTTTTTGAATAACGAGAAGAGAGAACATTTGGTTTTAATTCAGAATTTCCTTCCTCCCAGGCCGGCTACCATATTAAGGTTAAAGAACCCAGTCTGTCCTACTATTTTCTCCAGCTATTTGAATTCGTACCTTTTCCCAATGGTATTTGTGCTATGTGAAATGCAATCAGCCGTGTCCAGGACTTGGAATTATCTCGCCATATCCATCTCCTACGGTGACGTAATAACCCAGTTCAAGTTGTAAATCAAAGTTCCCTAATTTAGCTTACGTTGCACGTTCATCTGCGCAGCTTTTCAAAGGAGATTCATAAACGGTTTGCTTTTGAAAAAGAAACTGAAACAATTGATTTGAATGCCAAAGGGACTAACTTGAATGAAATAAGGTTTCACTCAATTTTTTATCATGTAAATACAGCTCCAGTATCTATCCCAGTTTTAACTATGCTCCCTAAAATTGCTAATTATCAGATCTTGCGCTCACAGCACAAAATGTTTATTCTCAGAGAATTCATTAATTGATAGATATTAAAACGGCAACGTCAACCGTTTTGGTTTATTTTAACCTGGATTGTTTGAATTACGTACATTTTATAGAGGGGTCGGGTTAGCTAGTCGATAGAGGGGTTCGGCTAGAAACCACAAGGTTCCTGGTTCGATACTGGTCCCGCCAACTCAGCGTATGAGTAGCACAGGGATCTGTGCGTTAAAGTAAGGAGCTGATGGTAGGTGTGGCGCTCCACCTCAGATGCTAACAATCTTCTTTGTCTAGAGCTATTGAAAAGGGGGTAGACTCCCTCGCTAACTGCTGATACCGACTTTAAGGCCGCCCGTCGACTTTACTTTACTTATATTTTATATTATTGTGTAGTGTAATCAACATTAGGCAAATCGAAGTCAGTAAGTGAGTCGAGTAAACTGCTGATATCAGGTCAAGTAGAACTTTACACTTGATTAATGAATCCTTTGGGCGATCTGACAAGAGAAGAGGACGAATTTACATAACAGCAACGCACATTTTATTCAGGAAACAGTAATCGAAGAGTCAACCAAAGCGTTTCTGGCTAACCAAGGTCCCTGTGGAATACAAATCACCGCCCCTAAGTCGGTGTTAATGAGCTGTTGATGACAATATGATATATTCATATAATTTGTCCGCCTGATATATTTCATCCCATGTGTGTTTGTAGACGAAAGTCAGTTATATCTATCTTATTATGTGCCCAGCCACAAGTGATGATATAAGATGCTGCATCCACAAGATGCTGGTCTAAGACAACATGGCTACACATTTTTTGTAGATTTACAGTAAGTATTCCCATTTTAATACAAATAATTGCAAACAGATGTAATTGACCAATAGATGGTATCTTAATAGGTACTACCACTCTAGATAAGAGTGTACCTGAGAGAAGCAATGAAAGTTGTACTTCACACTCCTTAGTGTTCCAGAAGGGAAGCCAGACCACCAGATACAGTTTAGTGTCATTCACATGAGACCGCTTTTTGGGGGTATGAGTTTTCCCTTGAATGGGGATATTGTCGGTATATTTTATGGGGGCGTATGGTTAGAGTCGTAGAAATGGAATCGTCAATCCAAGATCAAATCCTTGACGCGACTGTTTACATTTCACATTGCGGTAATACCCTTGGGAAAGGTAAGAATCCACTATTCTCTCTCCAGTATGATACCACTCCTCTGAGTTTTCTAAGTAATTACTACAGATGAATAGAGTCAGCGTATTTTTAGCTCCACCGACTGTATGGGGATATTGTCGGTATATTTCATGGGGCAACGTGGTGCAATGGTTAGAGTCGTAGAAAATAGACTCGTCAATCCAAGATCAAATACTTGACGAGACTGTTCCCATTTCACATTGCGCTAATAACCTTGGGAACGGTAGGAATCCAACTTTCTCCTTCTAGCTATGGTCAATAGTAGGGTGGATTGGCATAATTTAACCTTGGTTGGGCAACCTATCTAGGAAAAGGAAAACCCTGAATTCAAGCCTGTTAAACTCGCTTAATGAATTGACTTGTGTTGCATCCTTCTCATGCGGCGCAGTTGGTAAATATATTCTATGCCACATGTATAAGGGCGTGCATAAACCTAGAAGATACTCATTCATAAGAATGTTGGTACACAATCTTCTTAATACGTCACTATTACTATTTTGTATGTGATGTTGCAATATACGCTTGAAATGTTTTTGTGTCAGTGTTTTCTCTTTTCAATATTTTCATCTGCAGATGAAACAAACTTAAAAAATAATAGTAAAAAAAATAGTCGCATCGATGAAACAATGTATGTAGAATTCGTTTATCTTGGGATTATTATACATGTATCAACAAATTTGGTATTATGGAAGGTAAAAAAAGATACAAAAAAATGTTTTGAACAAATACTGAAAATATAATAAAATCTTCATTATTTTTGCTTTAGAACCGAGCCATGTGATATTTAATACGTATATCTATTTACTTTTTCGTTAATTGTTTTATCTTCGAAGATTCCTCTAGACAAACTAATCTGAAATTCCTTATATATAAATAGATAGATATATCAACAATTGCGGAATATTATAGAAGATAAAAATACAAAATATATAAAAAGAATGCTGATGCTATTGACACTTTGTTCAATAGACGTCATTGTTCTACTTCGCATCGGTAACACGTGGCGTTCACTTGAAAATGTCAGTTACAGAACAAAGGCGACGCGATTGTTGTGAGAAAACAGTGTACGGAATAAAAGAGCAGAAGTTTTATTTGGGGGTATTTCCCCTTCTCCGAAAAGACAATAGCTATTATCAAAATCCTATTCAAAGTAGAAAACAAACTTAATATTTTTTTAATAAAAAAATATACCCGATACAAAAATGATTCGAACAAGAAATATACTTGTGTTTTCTTTAGATGTTTACGAACTGGTCAAAACACACATCATCATATAACAATAATAATACATAAATACATGAAAATTAATAATAGAATGGTAAGATAAGTTAAATCTTATTATAATGGAGATTATGTAAGTCTGTGTTTCCACTCGATGGACTTTACAGCATAGTCTCCTAGAAGCAAACCCAAGGGTTAGCTAATATTTTAAACATCTACCACAAGAGAAGGTTGTGACACAATGGGCAATTACTTAATTGGAGTTTTAACAGGTTTAAAATCAGTTTTCCTTCTTTGAGGGTGGATGCCTAAGGTTAATGTTCTCCCTCACTATTTACTGATAGCTTAAAGAGAATAGTTGGATGCAACATTCCTAAGTTATTAGCTTCTGTGAAATGCAAACAGCTTCGTCCGGGCTTTGAAAGGCGTTCCACAGTGTCCTTTTTCCTATAGCATTACCATTATACCACGCGCCTCCTCTTAAAGTTTAAGAATTAGCTTTCTAACTCAGTGCTGGCCGATATATATATAAAAAAGCAATGGTGTATAAGTTGGGTATCCCTTTACACTTTCCTTGTATCATCTCCATCACTTACCGAGAAACATGTTAATTCCAAATCCAAAGGTACTTAGATAGACGGTATTTTATAGATGGGGTAACGGTTATTGTGTAAGTATAAACTGTGTTCAAATCCGGTTAAGGTGTTGGTATTTCATGTAACGCAATTAACATAAGGGAAAAGTATGAATGCAACAATTCTAATCCAGCATTTGATTCCCATAAAAACTCATTTCTCTTGCTCCAGGCTAATATTGCAGTGATTCAACTTGGGCAATACATTGTTAGAAGCGGTAGATCATCACCGTAGTTTGGCATCTGTAATAGCTTCATTCAGTATATTGTCTGATTCTTACTTTTTAGAGTAGGCAACTTTCGAGTCATTCCAGAAGAAAATGGAGAAGAAAGCTGTCAAGGAGAAGTAAAACTCTGAATTCAAGCCAGTTTTACTACGTTTTGAAATTGAATTTGTATTCCATCCTACCCGTTTGTGAGGAGTTGGGTAAAATATTTGGGGTGGATCAAAATGTTTACATATTTTTTGTAACGTGAGGCACAATTCGTATCTGCGTATTATTTTGACGATTTCAATGAATGTGACGAACCACACTAATATTTCAGAGTTTTACTCGCTGTATTTGCAATGTATGGCTTGGGGCAACAGGCACGGTTTGCACTGTTTTTTTAAGCTACTGACGTAGCCTGATTGTCGGGTCATTGCAACCCGGGTGAAATTTATTGAGCCATCTGGTTACTGTAATGTGATTCAACCTCACTTTGACCTTTTGCACCACAGATGTTTTTTTTGTGTGTGGTTTTCGGTGGCGATATGCCTAGGTCAAACTCGTAAATCATAATTCCCGAATTAGACTATGTTGCACACTATTTTCCTCTTTTGAATAAAACACGGAGAAAAGCATTGTATATTGTATATTGTATATTGTATCAGCACACCGACTACCGACCAAAGTGATTACGTACGATGTCTCTAACAGCTTCCATCATGTGATATATACGCCACAAAATAACTCATTAAAAGTATTGTGAAATCATAGACTCGCCGCGGCTTTGTATTAATTTTCATTGAAATTTTCATGTCAGGGGAACATCAAGAGACACATATGGGGCTTTGGTGAATAGAGCTGAATAGTCTGAAACAAGAATATTCTGTCATTAAATTGCATTTCATAATTTAATTTTCTTTATAAATTTATATTGATTTAAGTTGAAAATCTTACAAGTGATTCTCTTACCTGACTTTGAGATTAAGTAATACTTCCTGAAAATATATACACACACAGACACACGGATATATATATATATATATGTATATTATATATGTATATATATATATATATATATATATATATATATATATAGAGAGAGAGAGAGACACACACACACACACAAAAACAAACACACACACACACACACCACATTCACATATATAATATATATATATATATATATATATATATATATATATTATATATATATATATATCAATAGAAGGATTGTATTCTTAATATCATTAAAGAAGATTTCAATCACTGTGATATCGCAGAATCCAATACAACATGTGAAAGAAGATGAAAAGAAAAATTAGGGAAAAAATCACAGAAAATTACAGTATTAGACTACCTTTTACATTAATCTCTTACAGACCACGTTAGCAGAATGTATAATTATAAAGTTTTTTTTATAAAAAATTAGTTTTATTCTTACCTTTTCTAAATCCAACACACACATAACACACACAATCGCACATGGTCAAGAACCACACACACGGACACAGACACTCGCACACACACACACAACTTAATAAACATACACACACATGGAAGACAAAGGCAATATGTATGTAATATTTAAATACACATAACACAATATATATATTTAATATAAAGAAATAAATAAAAAAATATATCAGAATCTATAATTATAATTGTTGATTAAAATTTAGTATCATTTTAACCTTTTCTATATCCAACACACACATAGACACAATTAATCGCATATGAGCAAGACACACACACAATATAAAACAACACAACACACATATGGGCCATGCACACACATACACACACACACACATATGGGCCATGCACACACATACACACACTAAATACCACAAACCCATGGCAGACAAGTAACTGTAATTCATATATATATATATATATATATATATAATATATATATATATATATACACACAATATTTTTAATTTTTTTATTCATAAGAAAATCACACACACACACATACACAGGCGCGCGCGCAAACGCAGAGGTAAGACTCCATACAGACCAACAGGTGAATTGTGATGGGCATGAAAATTACACTCACACACACACTACCCCGTCACACACACACACACACACACACACACAACACACACACACACACACACACACCACACACAATAAACAAATAAACAACTGATTAATAATAAAACAAAAAAGGGTTGGCCAACCTGGAATGATAAGACATTGTTGAACAGACACACACACATAAACACACACACCTCATAAAACACACACATAAAACAACACGCGCGCGCCACATAGCACACACACACACATAATATAAAACAACACACGCGCTCGCAGGAATGTGAAGATATAAGACACAACAACAGAATGGACGGTCACTAACAAAGCTTCAGTTTCAGAAATCTTCTGTCGAAGAGATTTTATCTCAAAATATTAAAATCAATTACAGGTTAACAAACAGCACCAGAGTTATTTATTTTTCTTTTCACTTGCATAGCGATAGCCTTCAAACCAACACCAAATCAATATATATATATATATATATATATATATATATATATATATTATAAAACGAATTTGGTTAAAAATAAATATAATCCTGATTTTTTTCCAAGTCTTCTCTTTTTTTTTTCAATTTATCAAACTATTTTTGGATGTTATCATCTAAAAACGCGTTGTCCAAATGAGTTATTCTTGGTAAACCATGTGCAATCGGTTCTTTTCTGAACCATTATCAAGTATGTTTGTATTTGTTTAAAATACAATCATAAAGACTGTTTATGATTAAACTAAACTATTGTTATTTTTATTAATATAACGCTAAATAACAATGACAGTTTATATTATTAGATATTTCTAACAAGCAAGAAACTGTGTTTTAGAATAAAAATTGTTCTGTCTACCTATTTAAACATTTTCGTATGGTCTTGCTAGTTTCAAAGTTAATTCTATTAATAGTGCGCTATCTAAATTTTATGTACAGATCTTCAATGATTCTTATTTTTGATTATTGTGGGTATGAAGTATTTTAGTTTAATTAACTAAATTTTTCTACATGATGTTGTTGGACAGTCGTGTTTTACATGTTGACCTTTAGAACTAGAATCTGATGAGTAATTCGTGTTGATAACTTTATCGTGGTATAGGGCAATGTAACTGAACATGTATTTAATATTATCGTAAGATGCATAGTCTCAAAGGACATATAAATTGATAAATAAATTTTCTTCACTATCTTTTGGGAAGAGAAAATGATTAACTATTAAATTTAATGTTCATTTTTTCATTGTAACTTATTATTATTATTATTATTATTATTATTATTATTATTATTATTATTATTATTATTATTATTATTATTATCTAGTTTTTCACACTGCTGTAGCTGGTGGTTCATCGAAGATGAGTGACAAGAAGCTCCCCAGGTCTCCGCGGACTCTTCTGAGCATTCTAGCCGATACCCAAGCGGTATAGTTTGGATGGTCTCGATTTTTCTGATTTCCAGTTCACCAAATTCTTTTCCAGATCTTCGGGATTGTTCCAAGGGACACAATTACGATTGGTATGACGTTCACCTTCATGTTCCGTAGCTTCCTTAGTTCTCTGGCAATGTCTAAGTATTTGTCTATCTTTTCTTTCTTTCATTTTCACTCGGTGCTCGGCTGGGACAGCAAAATCCTCGAATGATAGGTTCTCATTTTCGTGTCATCAAATACTAGGTCCGGTCTCCTGGCCGGGATTGGTGATCCGTCTGTACGTCGAAATCCCAGAGAATTTTGTGCGTCTCGATCTCTAAGACAGGGTTAGTTTTGTGCATATACCATTTTGTTGTATGGTGGAAATTGATTTTTTGCCAATTCAATGGATTACCTTCCAACAGAGTCGTGTCTAGTCTTGTAATCTCTTTGTGCTCGTTTGTTTGCATTCGTTTATTATATGATTGACTGTTTCGTTTTATTTTCCACACATTCTGCACTTGCTATCTGGTGCCTCTATCTATTCGTGCTCTATATAGTTTGTTCTAATAGAATTGTCTTGTGCTGCGAATATAAGGGATTCGGTGTTTTCTTTTGAGGTTCCTTTTCTTAACCATGCCCATGTCTTTCTGATGTGAATGGTCCCGAGTATCTTTCAAAGAGGGACCGCCTATGTGTTTTTTTTTTCCCTTGATAAGTTTTTCTGCTACATAGCTTGGTTTCTAAGAGCTTTCTTGTTCTTCTGAAGTATTCTTTCTTACTTTTTCTTTCATTTCTATTTGTTTGATGGCGTCTGCTTCTGGAATTACCAGGTATCTATAGTTCTATTTTTTTCTCTAAATGTCCTAATTTCTTTTCGATTCAGTAGTTCTATTCCATTCGCCGTTACAGTTTTTCTTTTCTTCATCACTTACATGGCGCACTTGTCGATGCCAAACTTCATCCCTATATCTTGACAGTATATTCTTATAGTTTGTATAAGGGTTTCTAATTCTTGTTCATTCTGGGCATAACCTTTATTGTCCATGTACATTAGATGATTTATTTTTTTCCTGTGATTTACTAAATTTGTATCCCCGCTGTACATTTCTTGAGTATATGGTTGAGTGGCATCATTGCTATGACATATAGTGGCGATAGAGAATCTCCTGGAATCTTTGTTTTTCACCTCAGCTAAGGTTTGTTCTCCCGCTGTCATTTCTACTATCCAATTTTTCCATGGTTCTCTTATTTGTTGTGGTCAGTATTTTCCACATCATGGGTAAACATAGGGTATGTACATCTATGTTCTTATGCATTCCGATGTATTTGATTACAATAAAATTAATTGATAGGATTTTTAATTATTTTACGTAATATACCTAGCCTCATTTATGTTATTCTTATTGATATTCATTAGTTTAATTAGTTCATCTACTAAATAGTTTGGAAATCCATTATTAATCAAGGTTTTTTTAAATACTTTTAATTCATTATAAATAACTTATTAGATGAAGAGATTAATTTGGTGCGATTATAGCTTTTTTTTATAATAGGAATTTTGAAGTGAAAATACAAGAAAGTGGATATAACACAAGGCAAATAAATTCAATTGATATTTCGCCTCGTTATTTATTTAGGCTTCCTCAGAATTGATTGAGACAAGTGCTTTTACCATTCTGCTTTTAAACTAAAAGGTTAATGGGTAAGGAAATAAAGGAGGAGATGGTTTGGGGGGGGTGTATACAGAGGGGGGAAGTGAAAAAGAAGAGGGTTGGGTTTAGTTTGTGGGGTATGGTATATTTAGGGGTCAGTTTGTTGCGTTTGAATATATTTGATAGTCAGAGTGTCGGTCAATGTTAGGATGACTACTGTCAGAGAAGGTTTGTGAGACATGAGGATTATAATATTTTTGTTTGAATATATTTTAGGGCATTTTTCAACCATATTTGTCGGATTTGCTCAATAATTCACTCCTTCCATAGCTATTTATATCGATGAGGTCATTCACATTTATAACTGAAAATTGGAAGTATTTACTCAATAAAGAGAGAGATAAATAGATAGATAGATTACGTAGTTTAATATTCCCCTGTCTCATACAAATGATTTAAGGCTAGTCTATTAAAACATAAATGGAATCATAATAGACAGAGGAAATTGTAGAGACTTGATTGACTCGAAATCTCCAACCGGGATTCGAATACTAAACGCTAGCACCGATGGGAAAAAACTACTATTTCAACACTTTTTTGTTAAATTCAATCACGAAACATTGATACATTTTACGCGGCGAAGGAGCCTTTTGGCGAAATTTTATTTTAATCTTAATTGGTATTAGAACATGGGAGAATAATACACTTAACTTCAGCAAAAATTGTCTTCATCCAGCAAACTCTATTCTTCAGTGGATAATTCAGTTTCTACCAACAGCTCAGAAAACTAAACGATGATAACTGTAAGCCCCTTATCGTCCTTCAAAAATAAATTGGGCTTTCCAATCCACTTTGATTTTAACGATTGATAGTATTGCGTGGCTTAATGCAGTTCGATTATGTTTGTTTCTTTTGCCCTCACATAAATATTTGTAAACCTCTTGCACTTGATTTGCGTACACGAAAAATGAACAGAATGTTTACTATCTGATGAATTATGTCAAAAATGATGAAATTGGGGAAAATTCGTATCTTCCCATTTAAAGTTTATTAAAGAATTTGTATAAACAAGTCAGATTAATTAGGTATTACATTTTTACTGACTTTTATCTAATTCTTATATCCCTACATATCTAGATATCAATTATAATATTTTATACCATCTTATATAATATATATATAATATAATATATATATGATATATATATATATATATTTATAAATAGAGAGACGTTTCTTCCAGGCTGTGGCTGTGTCGGTAACTGCTATAACTGTGCTACCACTGGCACTAACAAACCGCGCCTTGAAAAATAAGCTGGATGGGAGCTGCACCAGAATCTGCGAGCGGTCCTGAATAAGTCGTGGAAGCAGCCCTTCAAAAAAGCAACTGTATGGCCACCTGCCCCCATCTCACAACCACTACGAGTAAGACGGGCTAGGCATGCGGGGCACTGCTTGGAGAAGCAAGACGAGATCGTAAGCGACGTACTACTGTGGAAGCCACACATGGGCATGCTAATGTGGGGCCGACCAGCCAGGACCTACATTGACCAACTATGTATGGATGCTGGCCGCAGCGCAGAGGACGCTACCAGAGTCGTGAATTGATAGGGAAGGTTGGCGAGAGATAGTTATGGATATCCGTGCAAACTGCGCGACATGAATGATGATGATATATATATATATATATTTAATATATATCTATTATATATATATAGGGTATATTGAGTGTGTGTTGTGTGTGTGCATTAGAACAAAATAATATATAAATATGACCATAAGTAAATATAAAGATGTGTAAAAAGTATTCGGAGGTTGTATCATTTTTTTAACTAGGTGTTACCGACGTCGCTATGGCAGGGGGAATGACCCACATATAACAAAATAAAATAGTAATTTTAATCTAATAATTTATTTTTGATAAGATATAAATGAGGCCGATTATTCAAATAAATATTTTATTTAAAAAGATGTTATATTGTGTCTTATCATTTTTGTTTTGATATAATTTGTTTCTATGGCATTGTTTTAAGAGCAATTATTAGCGATTCAGTTTCTCTGTTGCAGCTTTTTCTTAACCATGTCAAATCTTTGCATTTCAAACCTCTCAATTTTGTCGTTTAAAATATCCATAATAATTGTTTTTCTTCCCATGTTTGTTTTTTTGTTTTCGTTGTTTTTCTGTTTGTCCTATGTGTAGCTTTTTTAATGGTTGCCATAAGAAATTTTCTTGGCTTTCTTTTTTTCTGTATTCTTCTAGTCCTTGGATGTGAATCAAGGCATACTCTATGTTATCAAAAGCTATTATTATTATTATTTTATTATTATATTTATTATTATTGTTATTGTTGTTGTTGTTGTTGTGTTGTTGTTTTGTTGTTGTTGGTGGTGGTGGTGGTTGGTTGGTGGGGTTTGTGGTGGTGGTTGTTGTTGTTTTAAAGGGGCTTTCATAGGCTCATTTTCAAATTCAGTTACGACTGAAAGGGTGAAGTCGATCCTCGCTAGATGTTTAATACCTTGGATGTTGTGTCATATCTACTCGTGCTAACAATTCAGATAAAGGGGCATCCCCCGTGATATACGGGTTAGCAAGTACCCTTGCAGATCTATTACTACTGAAATAGCGAGTTCGATCTCTCATTGGATGCTCTTTGTGTCACATACTGCCCGTCGTGAATGGTTTGCCACGAGTAGAATATGACACAACATCCAAAGGTATTAAACATCTAGCGAGAATCGACTTCACCCTTCAGTTCGTAAAATGAATTTGAAGATTAGCCTGAATGAAGCGCCCCTTAAACACACAACACCACCAAACCACCACAACCAACACCACCACGCACCAACAACACAACACACCAACACCAACAACAACACAACAATAACAATAATAATAATAATAAAATAATAATAATAATAATATAATAGCTTTTTTGATACAAGATGTATGGCCTTGTGCCACAATCCAAGACTAGAAAATACGAAAAAGAGAGCCAAAGAAAAATTCTTATGGCAACCATTAACGAAGCTACAAACATATGGACAAACAGAAAGAACAACGAAAACAAAAAAACAAACATGGGAGAAAAACAATTATATGGATATTTTAAACGACAAATTGGAGAGTTGCAAATGCAAAAGATTTGGACATGGTTAGAAAAGCCAAAGAGACTGAATCGCTAAAATTGCGCTCAAACCAATGCCATAAGAACAAATTATATCAAAACAAAATTGATAAGACACAATATACACACTTTTTATAAAAATATTTTTGAAGTAATCGCCTCATTTTATATCTTATCCAAAATAAATTATTAGATTAAAATTATTTATTATTTTGTTATATGTGGTGTCATCCCCTTGCATAGGCGACGTCGGTGTAACACCTAGTAAAATATACCAACCTCCGATACTTTTTACAATCTTTTTTATATTTACTTATGTCATATTTATATATTATTTGTTTCTAATGCCACACCACACACACACTCATATATATAAATATATATATTATATATATATATCTATATATATATATATATATCATCAATCATAATGTCCGCGCAGTTTGCACGATATCCATTAACTATCTCTCGCCAAACCTTCCCATCATTCATCGACTCTGGTAGCTCCTCTGCGCTGCGGCCAGCATCCATACATAGTTGGTCAATGTAGGTCTGGCTGGTCGGCCCACATTAGCATGCCCATGTGTTGGCTTCCACAGTAGTAACGTTCGCTTACGAGTCGTCCTTGCTTCTCCAGCAGTGCCCGCATGCCTAGCCCGTCCTTAATCGTATGGTTTGTGAGATGGGGGGGCAGGTGGCCATACAGTTGCCTTTTTTGAAGGGTGCTGTCCACGACTTATTCAGGACGCTCGCAGCATCTGGTGCAGCTCCATCCAGCTTATTTCAAGGCGTTGTGTTAGGGTCCAGTGGTACAGCCATAAGAAGTACCGCCACAGCCACAGCCTGGAAGAAACGTCTCTCTATTTAATAAATATATATAATTATATATCATATATATATATATATATATATATATATATAAGATGGTAAAATATTATAATTGATATCTAGATATGTAGGTGATTAAGATTTAAGATAAAAGTCAGTAAAAATGTAATACCTAATAATCTGACTTTGTTTATACAAATTCTTAATAAACTTAAATGGGAAGGGGAGGAGATACGAATTTTCCAATTCATCATTTTGAATATCATCAGATAGTTAACATTCTGTTTTCCATTTTTCGTGTACGCAAATCAGTGCAGGGTTTAACAAATATTTTATGTTGAGGGCCAAAGGAACAAACATAATCGAATCATTAAGCCACGCAATTACTATACAATCGTTAAATCCAAAGTGGATTGGAAAGCCCAATTTATTTTGAAGGACGATAAGGGGCTTACAGTTATCATGTTTAGTTTTCTGAGCTGTTGGTAGAAACTGAATTATCCACTGAAGAATAGAGTTTGCTGGATAGACAATTTTTTGCTGAAGGTTAAGTGTATATTCTCATGTTCTAATCCAATTAGATTAAAATAAATTCGCCAAAAAGGCTGCCTTCGCCGCGTAAATTGTATCAATGTTCGTGATTGAATTTACAAATGTTGAAAATAGTAGTTTTTTCCCATCGTGCTTAGCGTTTAGTATTCGAATCCCGTGGAGATTTTGAGTCAATCAAGTCTCTACAATTTCCTCTGTCTATATGATTCCATTTATGTTTTTAATAGACTAGCCTTAAATCATTTTGTATGAGTACAGGGGAAATATTAAACTACGTATCTATCTATATATTATCTCTCTTCTTTTATTGAGTAAATACTTCCATTTTCAGTTATAATAGTGAATGATCATCGAATTATAAAAATAGCTATGGAGGAGTGATATATTGAGCAAATCCGACAAATATGGTTGAAAATGCCTAACAATATATTCAAAAAATATTTATAATACTCATGTCTCACAAACCTTCTCTGACAGTATCATCCTACATTGACCGCATCTGACTATCAAATATTTCAAACGCAACAACTGACCGGCGTAAATATACCATAGCCCCCACAACTAAACCAACCTCTTTCTTTTTCAATTCCCCCTCTGTATAACACCCCCCCCAAACCATCCCTCCTCTTTAAATTCCTTACCCAATTACCTTTTAGTTTAAAAGCAGAATTGTAAAAGCCACTTGGTCTCAATCAATTCTGAGGAAGCCTCAATAATAACGAGGCGAAATATCAATTGAATTTATTTGCTCTGTTGTTATATCCACTTCCTCTTGTATTTTTCACTCAAAATTCCTTTATAAAAAAAGCTATTAAAATCGCACCAAATTAATCTCTTCATCTAATAAGTTATTTTATAATGAATTAAAAGTATTAAAAAAAACCTTGATTAATAATGGATTTCCACTATTTAGTAGTATGAACTAATTAAACTAATGAATATCAATTAAGAATAACATAAATGAGGCTAGGTATATTACGTAAAATAATAAAATCCTATCAATTAATTTTATTGTAATCAAATCATCGGAATGCATAAGACATAGATGTACATACCCTATGTTTACCCATGATGTGGAAAATACTGACCACACAAATAAGAGAACCATGGAAAATTGGATAGTAGAAATGACAGCGGGAGAACACCTTAGCTGAGGTGAAAATACAAAGAATTCCAGGGAGATTTCTCTATCGCACTACTATTTGTCATAGCAATGATGCCACTCAACCATATACTCAAGAAATGTACAGCGGAATACAATTTAGTAAATCACAGGAAAAAAATAAATCATCTAATGTACATGGACAACTAAAGGTTATGCCAGAATGAACAAGATTAGAACCCTTATACAACTATAAGAATATACTGTCAAGAATATAGGGTGAATTTGGCATCGACAAGTGCGCCATGTAAGTGATGAAGAAAAGAAAACTGTACGGCGAATGGAATAGAACTACTGAATCGAAAGAAATTAGGACATTAGAGAAAAAATAGAACTATAGATACCTGGTAATCCAGAAGAAGCAACGCAATCAACAAATAGAAATGAAGAAAAAGTAAGAAAGGAATACTTCAGAGAACAAGAAGCTCTAGAAACCAAGCTATGTGCAGAAAACTTATCAAGGGAAAAAACACATAAGGCGGTCCCTCTTTGAAGTACTCGGGACATTCACATCAGAAGACATGGGCATGGTTAAGAAAAGGAACCTCAAAAGAACAACCGAATCCCTTATATTCGCAGCACAAGACAATTCTATTAGAACAAACTATATAGAGGCACGAATAGAATAAGAGGCACCAAATAGCAAGTGCAAATGTGTGGAAATAAAAGAACAGTCAATCATATAATAAACGAATGCACAAAGCGAGCACAAGAGATTACAAGACTAGACACGACTCTGTTGAAGGTAATCCATTGATTGTGCAAAAAAATTCAATTTCTACCATACACAAATGGTATATGCACAAAACTACCCTGTCTTAGAGATCGAGACGCACAAAATTCTCTGTGATTTCGACGTACAGACGGATCACCAATCCCGGCCAGGAGACCGGACCTAGTATTGATGACACGAAAATGAGAACCTATCATTTCGAGGAATTTTGCTGTCCCAGCCGAGCACCGAGTGAAAATGAAAGAAAGAGAAAGATAGACAAATACTTAGACATTGCCAGAGAACTAAGGAAGCTACGGAACATGAAGGTGAACGTCGTACCAATGTATTGGTGCCCTTGGAACAATCCCGAAGATCTGGAAAGAATTTGGGTGAACTGGAATAGAAAAATCGAGACCATCCAAACTATACGCTGTTGTATCGGCTAGAAATGCTCAGAAGAGTCGCGGAGACCTGGGGAGAACTTTCTTGTCACTCATCTTCCGATGAACCACCAGCTACAGCAGGTGTGAAAAACTAGATAATAATAATAATAATAATAATAATAATAATAATAATAATAATAAAATAATAATAATAAATAATAAGTTACAATGAAAAAATTGAACATTAAATTTAATAGTTAATCATTTTCTCTTCCCAAAGATAGTGAAAGAAATGTTATTTATCAATTTAATATGTCCTTTGAGACTATGCATCTACGATAATATTAAATCATGTTCAGTTACATTGCCTATACCACGATAAAGTTATCAACACGAATTACTCATCAATTCTAGTTCTAAAGGTCAACATGTAAAAAACACGACTGTCCAACAACATCATGTAGAAAAATTAGTAATTAAACTAAATACTTCATACCCACAAATAATCAAAAATAAGAATCATTGAAGATCTGTACATAAAATTTAGATAGCGCACTATTAATAGAATTAACTTTGAAACTAGCAAGACCATACGAAAATGTTTAAATAGGTAGACAGAACAATTTTTATTCTAAAACACAGTTTTCTTGCTTGTTAGAAATATCTAATAATATAAACTGTCATTGTTATTTAGCGTTATATAATAAAAATAACATAGTTTGTTTAATCATAAACAGTCTTTATGATTGTATTTAAACAAATACAAACATACTTGATAAGGTTCAGAAAAGAACCGATTGCACATGGTTTACCCAAGAATAACTCATTTGGACAACGCGTTTTAAGATGATAACATCAAAATAGTTTGATAAATTGAAAAAAAAAAGAGAAGAACTTGAAAAAATCAGGATTATATTATTTTTAACCAATTCGTTATAATATATATATATATATATATATATATATATTATATATATTGATTTTGGGTTTGTTTTGAAGGCTATCGCTATGCAAGTGAAAAGAAAAATAAGATAACTCTGGTGCTGTTTGTTAACCTGTAATTGATTCTTAATATTTTGAGATAAATCTCTTCGACAAAGATTTCTGAAACTGAAGCTGTTGTTAGTGACCGTCCATTCTGTTGTTGTGTCTTATATCTCCACATTCCTGCGAGCGCGTGTGTGTGTTTATATTGTGTGTGTGTTTGTGTGTGCGCGCGCGTGTGTGTTTATGTGTGTGTTTATGAGCGTGTGTGTGTTTATGTGTGTGTGTCTGTTCAAACAATGTCTTATCATTCCAGGTTTGGCCAACCCTTTTTGTTTTATTATTAATCAGTTGTTTATTTGTTTATTGTGTGTGTGTGTGTGTGTGTGTTGTGTGTGTTGTGTGTGTGTGTGTGTGTGTGGTGTGTGACGGGGTGTGTGTGTGAGTGTAATTTTCATGCCATCACATTCACCTGTTGGTCTGTATGGAGTCTTACCTCTGCGTTTGCGCGCGCCCTGTGTATGTGTGTGTGTGTTTCTTATGAATAAAAAAATTAAATATTGTGTGTTATATTATATATAATATAATATATATATATATTATAATATATATATGAATTACAGTTACTTGTCTGCCATGGGTTTTGTGTATTTATGTGTGTGTATGTGTGTGCATGCCCATATGTGTGTGTGTGTGTGTATTGTTGCATGGCCATATGTGTGTGTGTTGTTTATTGTGTGTGTGTCTTGCTCATATGCGATTAATTGTGTCTATGTGTGTGTTGGATATAGAAAAGGTTAAAATGATACTAAATTTTATCAACAATTAATATTATAGATTCTGATTATTTTTTTATTTTTTCTTATATATTAAATATATATATTGTGTGTATGTGTATTTAAATATATACATACATATTGCCTTTGTCTTCCATGTGTGTGTATGTTTATTAAGTTGTGTGTGTGTGTGCGAGTGTCTGTGTCCGTGTGTGTGTGTCTTGACCATGTGCGATTGTGTGTGTATATTGTGTGTGTTGGATTTAGAAAAGGTAAGAATAAAACTAATTTTTTATAAAAAAAAACTTATAATTATACATTCTGCTAACGTGGTCTGTAAGAGATTAATGTAAAAGGTAGTCTAATACTGTAATTTCTGTGATTTTTTCCCTAATTTTTTTTCTTTCATCTTCTTTCACATTGTTGTATTGGATTTTCTGCGATATCACAGTGATTGAAATCTTCTTAATGATATTAAGAATACAATCCTTCTATTGATATATATATATATATATAATATATATATATATATATATATATATATATAATATATGTGTGTGTGTGTGTGTGTGTGTGTGTTTGTTTTTTTGTGTGTGTGTGTGTCTCTCTCTCTCTCTATATATATATATATTATATATAATATATATATATATATATATATATATATATATATATATAATATATCCGTGTGTCTGTGTGTGTATATATTTTCAGGAAGTATTACTTAATCTCAAAGTCAGGTAAGAGAATCACTTGTAAGATTTTCAACTTAAAATCAATATAAATTTATAAAGAAAATTAAATTATGAAAGCAATTTAATGACAGAATATCTTGTTTCAGACTATTCAGCTCTATTCACCAAAGCCCCATATGTGTCTCTTGATGTTCCCCTGACATGAAAATTTCAATGAAAATTAATACAAAAGCCGCGGCGAGTCTATGATTTCACAATACTTTGTAATGAGTTATTTTGTGGCGTATATATCACATGACTGAAGCTGTTAGAGACATCGTACGTAATCACTTTGGTCGGTAGTCGGTGTGCTGATACAATATACAATATACAATATACAATGCTTTCTCCGTGTTTTATTCAAAAGAGGAAAATAGTGTGCAACATAGTCTAATTCGGGAACTTATGATTTACGAGTTTGACCTAGGCCATATCGCCACCGAAACACACACACAAAAAAAACATCTGTGGTGCAAAAGGTCAAAGTGAGGTTGATCACATTACAGTAACCAGATGGCTCAATAAATTTCACCCGGGTTGCAATGACCCCGACAATCAGGCAAGGTCAGTTATGCTTAAAACAGTGCAAACCGTGCCTGTGCCCCAAGCCATACATGCAAATACAGCGAGTAAACTCTGAAATATTAGTGTGGTTCGTCACATTCATGAAATCGTCAAAATAATACGCAGATACCGAATTGTGCCTCACGTTACAAAAATATTGTAAACATTTTGATCCACCCCAAATATTTACCCAACTCCTTCACCACGGGTAGGATGGAATACAAATTCAATTTTCAAACGTAGTAAAACTGGCTTGAATTCAGAGTTTTACTTCTCCTTGACAGCTTTCTTCTCCATTTTCTTCTGGAATGACTCGAAAGTTGCTACTCTAAAAAAGGTAAGAATCAGACAATATACTGAAGAAGCTATTACAGATGCAAACTACGGTGATGATCTACCGCTTCTAACAAATGTATCTGCCCAAGTTGAATCACTGCAATATAGCCTGGAGCAAGAGAAATGAGTTTTTATGGGAATCAAATGCTGGATAGAATTGTTGCATTCATACTTTTCCCTATGTTAATTGCGTTACATGAAATACCAACAACCTTAACCGGGATTTGAACACAGGTTTATTACTTACGACAATAACCGTTACCCATCTATAAAATACCGTCTATCTAAGTACCTTTGGATTTGGAATTTAACATGTTTCTCGGTAAGTGATGGAGATGATACAAGGAAAGTGTAAAGGGATACCCAACTTTATACACCATTGCTTTTTTTTATATATATATCGGCCAGCACTGAGTTAGAAAGCTAATTCTTAAACTTAAGAGGAGGCGCGTGGTATAATGGTTAATGCTATAGGAAACGGACACTGTGGAACGCCTTCAAAGCCCGGACGAAAGCTGTTTGCATTTCACAGAAAGCTAATAAACTTAGGAATGTATGCATCCAACTATTCTCTTTAGCTATCAGTAAATAGTGAGGAGAACATTAACCTTAGGCATCCACCCTCAAAGAAGGAAAACTGATTTAAAACCTGTTAAACTCCAATTAAGTAATTGCCCATGTGTCACAACCTTCTCGTGTGGTAGATGTTTAAATATTAGCTAACCCTTGGGTTGCTTCTAGGAGACTATGCTGTAAAGTCCATCGAGTGGAAACACAGACTTACATAATCTCCATTATAATAAGATTTAACTTATCTTACATTCTATTATTAATTTTCATGTATTTATGTATTTTATTATTGTTATATGATGATGTGTGTTTGACCAGTCGTAAACATCTAAAGAAACACAAGTATATTTCTTTGTCGAATCATTTTTGTATCGGGTATATTTTTTTATTAAAAAAATATTAAGTTTGTTTTCTACTTTGAATAGGATTTTGATAATAGCTATTGTCTTTTCGGAGAAGGGGAAATACCCCCCAAATAAAACTTCTGCTCTTTTATTTCCGTACACTGTTTTCTTCACAATCGCGGTCGCCTTTGTTCTGTAACTGACATTTTTCAAAGTGAACGCCACGTGTTACCGATGCGAAGTAGAACAATGACGTCTATTGAACAAAAGTGTCAATAGCATCAGCATTCTTTTTAATATTTTGTATTTTTTTATCTTCTATAATATTCCGCAATTTGTTGATATATCTATCTATTTATATATAAAGGAATTTCAGATTAGTTTGTCTAGAGGAATCTTCGAAGATAAAACAATTAACGAAAAAGTAAATAGATATACGTATTAAATATCACTATGGCTCGGTTCTAAAGCAAAAATAATGAAGATTTTATTTATATTTTCAGTATTTGTTCAAACATTTTTTTGTATCTTTTTTTACCTTCCATAATATTCCATAATTTGTTGATACATGTATAAATAAATCCCAAGATAAACGAATCTCTACATACATTGTTTCATCGATGCGACTATTTTTTTTACTATTATTTTTTAAGTTTGTTTCATCTGCAGATGAAAATATTGAAAAAGAGAAAAACACTGACACTAAAAACATTCAAGCGTATATGCAACATCACATACAAAATAGTAATAGTGACGTATTAAGAAGATTGTGTACCAACATTCTTATGAATGAGTATCTTCTAGGTTTATGCACGCCCTATACATGTGGCATAGAATATATTTACCAACTGCTCCGCATGAGAAGGATGCAACACAAGGTCAATTCATTAAGCGGAGTTTAACAGGCTTGAATTCAGGTTTTCCTTTTCCTAGATAGGTTGCCCAACCAAGGTTAATATGCCAATCCACCCTACTATTTGACCATAGCTAGAAGGAGAATAGTTGGATTCCTACCGTTCCCAAGGTTATTAGCGCAATGTGAAATGGGAACAGTCTCGTCAGTATTTGATCTTGATTGACGAGTCTATTTTCTACGACTCTAACCATTGCACCACGTGCCCCATGAAATATACCGACAATATCCCCATACAGTCGGTGGAGCTAAAAATACGCTGACTCTATTCATCTGTAGTAATTACTTAGAAAACTCAGAGGAGTGGTATCATACCTGGAGAGAGAATAGTTGGATTCTTACCTTTCCCAAGGGTATTACCGCAATGTGAAATGTAAACAGTCGCGTCAAGGATTTGATCTTGGATTGACGATTCCATTTCCTACGACTCTAACCATTACGCCCCATAAAATATACCGACAATATCCCCATTCAGATGGGAAAACTCATACCCCCAAAAAGCGGTCTCATGTGAATGACACTAAACTGTATCTGGTGGTCTGGCTTCCCTTCTGGAACACTAAGGAGTGTGAAGTACAACTTCATTGCTATTTCTCTCAGGTACACTCTTATCTAGAGTGGTAGTACCTATTAAGATACCATCTATTGGTCAATTACATCTGTTTGCAAATTATTTGTATAAAATGGGAATACTTACTGTAAATCTACAAAAAATGTGTAGCATGTTGTCTTAGACCAGCATCTTGTGGATGCAGCATCTTATATCATCACTTGTGGCTGGGCACATAATAAGATAGATATAACTGACTTCGTCTACAAAACACACATGGGATGAAATATATCAGGCGGACAAATTATATGAATATATCATATTGTCATCAACAGCTCATTAACACCGACTTAGGGGCGGTGATTGTATCCACAGGGACCTTGGTTAGCCAGAACGCTTTGGTTGACTCTTCGATTACTGTTTCCTGAATAAAAATGTGCGTTGCTGTTATGTGAAATTCGTCCTCTTCGTCTTGTCAGATCGCCAAAGGATTCATTAATCAAGTGTAAAGTTCTACTTGACCTGATATCAGCAGTTTACTCGACTCACTTACTGACTTCGATGCCTAATGTATGATTACACTACACAATAAATATAAATATAAGTAAAGTAAAGTCGACGGGGCGGCCTAAAGTCGGTATCAGCCAGTTAGCGAGGGAGTCTACCCCCTTTTCAATAGCTCTAGACAAAGAAGATTGTTTTAGCATCTGAGGTGGAGCGCCACACCTACCATCAGCTCCTTACTTTAACGCACAGATCCCTGTGCTACTCATACGCTGAGTTGGCGGGGACCAGTATCGAACCAGGAACCTTGTGGTTTCTAGCCGAACCCTCTATCGACTGAGCTAACCCGACCCCTCTATAAATGTACGTAATTCACAACAATCCAGGTATAAAATAAACCAAAACGGGTTGACGTGCCGTTAATATCTATCAATTAATGAATTCTCTGAGAATAAACATTTTGTGCTGTGAGCGCAAGATCTGATAATTAGCAATTTTAGGAAGCATAGTTAAAACTGGGATAGATACTGGAGCTGTATTTACCATGATAAAAAATTGAGTGAAACCTTAATTTCATTCAAGTTAGTCCCTTTGGCATTCAAATCAATTGTTTCAGTTTCTTTTTCATAAAGCAAACCGTTTATGAATCTCCTTTGAAAGCTGCGCAGATGAACGTGCAACGTAAGCTAAATTAGGGAACTTTTGATTTACAACTTTGAACTGGGTTATTACGTCACCGTAGGAATGGATATGGCGAGATAATTCCAAGTCCTGGACACGGCTGATTGCATTTCACATAGCACAAATACCATTGGGAAAGGTACGAATTCAAATAGCTGGAGAAAATAGTAGGACAGACTGGGTTCTTTAACCTTAATATGGTAGCCGGTCCTGGAGAAGGAAAATTCTGAATTAAAACCAAATGTTCTCTCTTCTCGTTAGTCAAAAACTTTTTGAGATATCCTCTTCCCCTCCCTTACATAATAATTATACTGAATATGGTGTAATTCTTTACAGTTAGATTTCTTTTAATGTCCTCCAGTTTTGCATTCTTGCTGTTTTCAATTTTTATAATACAGTATCACCCATAAATAAGCACAACAACTAACAAGTTTTCTCCCGTGTTTCTTGATCCTTATTTTCAGGGGCAAATAGTTTCTACACCTACAAGGTTTATCAGAAAACACAAGTTTTTGTTGTGATTTCTCCTACTGGTGGTTTTGTATTGATAAATTCTGTTTTGTTTTATTTCACTGATGGACGGTGATTTGAAGATTGGGACATGTCCTACCAAATATCCACGTTTCACATTCACCCGGGCAAATAGTACCGGCTCCCTTCTAGCACGATGTTTTTCCTCAGCTTCTTCTGTCCACAATACTGGTCAGTAATTCAGTTTAGGAAACAAGTAGCGTATCCCATATTTATGTTTGAGGAGGATGGCCGATGTTGCTCTTGTATATTCCGGTGTTTCAACGAACACAACTATGGAGAATCCTAATAAAAAAGTATCGATAATTAACACTGACTCATCTAAAATCATCGTCTTGTCGGTGGGGCTTAAAATACGCTAATTGTATTCACCTGTAGTGAATACTTAGTAAAGACAGCGGAGTGGCCTCTTGTTGGTATCAGCCGAAAAGCGAGGGAATCTATCCCCTTTTCACAAGTGCTAGACCAAGGTTATTATTTATACGTCTGAGGTGGGGCGACTCATCTGTTATATAATCGCTCCTATGTCGGAATGGAGTGATTACGTGTTGATATTGAAATAAAAGAATATACTTACCTTCTCTTTTATGCTACTTGGAGAGGCTTGAATCCGGTTGCTAGGCTGATGTTAATGTGACTGGTAATTCGCTTATGTTTGGTGTCTGAACACCAACTTGGGTTGCTGGGGGACATCTTGCCTTGTGTCATTTATAGTTTTTAGCAATAACACTAGGCCACTTTTTATCATGGGATTTTTATTTTCCTCCAAGTCACAACCATTGAGAGGAAGAGCCCACCACTCACTCCGTCATGGCATCATTCTAAACTCTTCTAACATTATCACCTCTCACTCTTCCTCTCTCCCACGTCGCCACGTCTCACTTTTCATCCAATGGTAAAGTACCATGTGGATTTATGATTCATCATCAAACTTTTTCCATTCGAATCTATATGTAATTCTTCCTAATAACTATTCCATGCTAATTTACGTCACTGTTACATCCCTGCCCCCTATCTATTTTGTTACACATATACCATCAGCTCTCCACTTTACCCCACATATTCAATATGTGCTACTTATGCGACGAGTTGGAAACGGTCGGTATTGAACCCGAATTTTTGTTGTATGCAATTGAATATATCGATTATTTCATTTTGTCTCGATGAGTTTGATATAATCTCGAATTTAGGGTTAAGGCGTCCCATTGTCGTCTAATCGTTTGCAAGCTATTATGAATGACCCATTACTAATAAAAAGGGATTCTGATCCTTGCTAGATGCTACATGCTTTCAATCTTATGTCACATCCTACTCGTGAGGAATTGGAATAGAATAGATAAATATCTATTTAATTTTTGTCTAAAACGGGACTGGATATAAAATAAACCAAGAAAATATTTGAAGACTATCTTAAAGGCCTTCCTACTGGACTGCAATTAAGCTAGCTCATGTGCAGGGGTCTTGATTGCAACTTTGGTCCAACAATTACACTTCATTAATTCAGTACATGGGTAATTCCATGTCAAATCATCCAGAAAAAAGTAAAATTGTCACCCACACCCTTCAATCTTTCTAAGATTGTGTACAGCTAAATTCATTTTACACACAAAAATAGATTACAAAAAAGTTGTCATTTTTCGCGACCCTCCACCCAAATTTGAAAATGTGAAAATCAAAATAACTCCGTTAATTCTTAGAATTGGAAGATCAAATTTTGAGGATTATCTAACTTTAACATATTCCACATCTAGACAAAATTTCAGAAAAATTGAAGTGTAAAATTTTAAGAAATCTTTGAAAAATGTTGTAGCTTCGGTTCTGAGCAAAAACCAAACTATCTTTTTGGTACAAATCATGTTCAATATATGAAAAATAATAATAGAAAAAAATTCTTAGATGCAGAACCACATTGGGATATTGATGTTGCTATGAAACAATCAGAAATCATAAATAACGTAAAATTGGTTGCATTCAAGATGCGTTGATAGCATTTTAGGATTCCTTGGTCAGAAATGCTATTATAAACCAATTTTTAGGAGTAGGGAAGTTCTAGAACTCATTCTACAGACACAAATAGGTATGAAAAAGTTGCCATTTTTCGCGACCCACCCTCAAATTTGGGTAGCTAAATATCGACAATTTTTGGAATTGGAAGCTCAAATTGTGGGGATTATCTAACTTTAACATAGTCCATAACAGTACAAAACTTCAGAAAGATTGAAGGGGTTGGATGATTTGACATGGAATTACCTACATATTAAATTTTATTAAACTTGAACAATATTTTTCAAGCAATTAACAGTTTTCCTCAAAACAATGTTATAATTTGTCTATTTGGAGCTTAAGGCAAATCTGTGTGATAAACAACGTATTTTATTTTCCCATTTGTGTTTTTATAAGATATCTATGCGATAGGCAACAATAAACTAAAGAAGAACTCAAAATTGATTGCTGCGTTTAAGTATCGCATTGTTATTTAATCTAACCTTTTAAAATTTCGATGATAATTTATCTGCTGCCATTCAATTTAAAGACAATCTGTTTGACGTAGTTTCTTACTTTCCTTACAAAGAATTATTTCCTTTTCATGTGTGACTTTCGCTGGATTTCAAAGCTAATTTCGATTATCCCCAAATGATTGCCTAATTATAAAAATTGTTATTGTACAAAAAAAAATGTCGGTAAAACACCACGTAAAAATTGCCGAAAACACTAGTAGAACTTAAAACTTGCGAATCCACACTTGGAGAATTGCGAGTTCGGATTCGTCGGAATTTTTTTCTTTTAAATTTGCTCAGGGAGTCTGCCTGATTCCCAAATGGTATGATATGTTGGGATACAGACTATAGCAGTAAAGTTGAATTTTTTTTAGATATATTGAGAAGCAACTCATATGTTATGTAAGGCCATACAATCTATTAATAATGGAGATTTGGTCTCCATTTGTCTGTAACAAAAACTACATCACTGCTTACGTCTCAATACGAAAAATCGTCAAAACATAGAATAAATAATCGACTCACTAATCAGTTGATATTTTTTTACGCTCACCAGGTTTTTTTTTCAGTAACAAGAGGTTTACAAAAGTTAAAATAAATAAATACTTATTATTGTGTTTAAATTTATGTGTACAATATTCAAGTTTCTACTTAAAATTGTTTTATTGTTTTTACTTCTTTAATATATTTGATTTTTCCTTACTTATGCTACAAACCCTCTAACATTGAATGTTTAACTTCCACCTCGCTCAGATACTATCTTTTAAAAATTAGTTTTTACACCGCCCGGAGGGTGTTTTTCGTTTTGCTAGTGATAATAATTATCTTTACATCAAAAACTTAGAAGACTGGAAGTGTTGTATTAAATATCGTAAAGAGAAACATTCATTATCTGTAGCCAATATACATCAGTGTAAATGAACGTTGCTATAACATCTTTATCCTATATTCTACGATACCGGGTAGATTATATTTTAGAAAATTCTTCATCTTTTTCCTGAGAATGTGGAATATTATGTTTAATTATCCTCGGATAAGTTTGTTAATAAGTAGTGTATATTCAAGTGTGTTGAAAAAGTGAATGTTACGAGATCTTGAAATAGGAAGACCACAATGAGGAGAGCGCTTACTTTGCTAATCATATAAAGAAAACTAATATTTTGTATTCTCGATAGACGACTGTACAATTATAGTAAGGCTTTCAAGAAACTAAATTTTAAATATATAGTTTAAAGAAGCAATGAATAGGTTAATGAAATGTGACACAGAAATATATAAAGATACATAATATTTCTCTCTCTCCCTCCCCTCCTCTCTCTCTCTCTCTCTCTCTCTCTCTCTCTCTATCTATCTATCTATCTATTTATCTTAAGTTTTGTTTAAGTTTTTACTCTCCTGGGTATGACGTTAAACTGCATCTAGTGGTGAGGTCCTAGTTCTGGAACTCTGGGGATTATGAAATAGCCATTCATTGACATTACATCAAGGTCCATGCTGATCTGAATTAGTAATACATGTTAGGATCCCATCTTTAGGTTAAATAGAAAGAAATGAGTTTAAAATGTATTAAAGAAATTGTTAAAACGGGAATACCTTACAATAATGAATGAAAAATGTATTTGGCATGAGTAAATCCAAGATTTGATATGCCGTACAATCAAACCAACTTAATCCTTTGTATAATAAATTATTTCTATAGACATTCGTAAATATGTAAATGTCACATTAATACTGGCTCAAATATATATTTACCCAACCCCTCGGTCACAAGGTCAATTTTTAAGTGGAGTTTAACATATTTGAAATTTAGAGTTTTCCGTCTCTGGACCGCTTGCCATACCAAGTTTAAAAACACCAGTCGGACAAACTATTTTCCAATAGCTGCCAGAGAAATAGTTAGATTCATACCTTTCCCAAGGGGATTAGCTCATGTGAACAACATCGTTCAGGATTTTAACTCTAGTGATCCTGTCCATTTTCTACGACGATAACCATTAACACCACGATTGCTCCGTTTCTGGCTGATATATCTAGTTCTGGAATTTTAAGAGCGAGTT
>CM042140.1:110089646-110112146 GCA_023376005.1 Doryteuthis pealeii
GGAGAGAGATGTGAAAACTCTAGAATTCCAAATTGTTAAAGCTCGCACTTGAAAAATTGAGACACTTGGGTGACCGAGGGGTTGGGTAACGATGTAATTGTAGGATGAAGCCAGTTTAACGTAGGACACATTTCTTACATACTTATAGAATGTCTATAGAAATAATTTATTTATACGCAAAGAGATTAAGTTGGTTTGATTGTACGGCATATCAAATCTTGATTTACTCATGCCCAATACATTTTTCATCATTATTGTAGGGTATTCCTGTTTCAACAATTTCTTTAAATACTTTTAACTCATTTCTTTCCTATTTAACCTAAAGATGGGATCCAACCTGTATTACTAAATTCAGATCAGCAGGACCTTGATGGTAATGTCAATGAATGGCTATTTCATAATCCCCAGAGTTCCAGAACTAGGACTCACACTCACTAAGTGCAGTTTAACGTCATACCCAGGAGAGTAAAAACTTACACCCTCATTCTACCTCGCATTTTAAAAAGGGGTTGGGGCTACTATTAGAGGCAAACGGTTTGCGATTATCATATTCGCGTACTGGAGCTTGGTATGACCACCTCCATCGCTCGTCTAGCCTAAGTAGGGACAAAGTATAATTTTGCATGTCATGGACAGTTCAGGCAAAAAAGATCCGTGCTGAAGCATCACAGGTCGCCACCCATGCCACATTGGGTGGCTCTTATCCCTCTGCAGAGTTGCAATTAGCGTATTATTCAGCCCAAGCTGACAGGGCAGTATGAAGCTCTTGGAAAATGTTGTGTCCTTCCATTGCCATTGTTGCCTGCTCCACTCTATGACCCGGAGTGGTTGTACCTGACATATATGTTTTAAAATCATTTTATTTGATAGGATTGCTCGATACCACAAAATTGTGTAGATGTTGTGCGTATTGGGCGTGGTTACTTGAAACAGTAATTGTTTTCTAAGTATTTATGCTGGTTGCTTGAAACTCTATAACAGTGTACAAACAGATACTCCTTAAGCATCACAGGTCGCCACCCACGTCCCACAAGTGGCTCCAATGGGTGGGACTTACTCCTCTACAGCACCAGCCGACAGAGCAAAAGACGAGGAATATAAATGAAAATGTATTGTTTAAGACGATTGCGTCATAATCTCTGATACAACATAATTGCAGAACTTTGGTGCTATCAGTAGAACACAAATTAATTCTGAGTGACACTACTGAGAATTATCTTCAAGACAATGTCAAAAATGATGCCACTACAACTTAGCCACTCTTTGACACTGTTATTTCCTCAAATAAATCAAGCGATTGCCTCTGTAATTCAAATAGATCTCCCTTCAGTCCGAATAATTAGACGCCTATCCAATTAATACTGCATGGGACACTTTTCCTATTTTAAATATTCGAATGAAGTGAATTCCAAAGTAAAATTCTCATATTTGTTTAATGAATTTGCACAAGGCTGTAAAGGTGGGTTTAGACGATTGATTGATTGCTTTTAACGGCATGTCATCCCGTCTATGATTATCTTATCGTATAAACATTCGATAAAATAATCATAGACTACTGTACAATTATAGTAAGGCTTTCAAGAAACTAACTTTAAATATATAGTTTAAATAAGTATATCAAGCTCTAGGACCTATATAATTATCGGGACCGTATTGCGCTAATGGTATCCCCAACCCTTTTTATCAAATGCGGTAGAATGAGGTTGTTTAAGTTTTTACTCTCCTGGGTATGACGCTAAACTGCATCTAGTGTTGAGGTCTTAGTTCTGGAACTCTGGGGAGTATGAAATAGCCATTCATTGACATTATATCAATGTCCATGCTGATCTGAATTAGTAATACATGTTAGGATCCCATCTATAGGTTAAATAGATAAAATGAGTTAAAGAGTGTTTTCCTTCAGGTCTTTGTGCACAGGGCTTTATCGAATACCAAATATTGTTTAAACAAGTATATTTAACCTATACATGGGCCCATAACTGATACTACGAACTAATTTCTTGATTTCATATTATTGTTTCCAAATTATTCGAATTAGATAGTAATAGTTGAAACTATTTAACTGTGTCCAAATCATTTGTATTAGGAATAGTTTCTTGCCGCTTTAATATTTCATAAATGAGTTTTTAATTGGAAATAGATATTGAAAAAAATATTATTACGTGAATAAATTCTGACTTCGGATTTTAACAACCCTACACCACCGTTAAGTCTCTCTCTCTCTCTCTCTCTCTCTCTCTCTCTCTCTCTCTCTCCTCTCTTCTCTCTCTCTCTCTTTGTTATATTATATATATAATATATATATATATATATATATAAACCAATTGTTGGAAGACTTTATACATTTACTGTGTGGTATGTGTTTTTATGTGAATGAAAGAGTTAAAGAGATAGAAAGAAAGATAAATAGATAAATAGATAGATAGATAGATAGAGAGAGAGAGAGAGAAAAAGAGAGAGAGAGGGGGGAGGAGGGGGAGGGATAGAGAAAAATATTATGTATCTTTATATATTTCTGTAACATTTCGTAGCATTCCCTTTTTCAACACACTTGAATATACACTACTTATTAACAAACTTATCCGAGGATAATTAAACATAATATTCCACATTCTCAGGAAAAAGATGAAGAATTTTCTAAAATATAATCTACCCGGTATCGTAGAATATAGGATAAAGATGTTATAGCAACGTTCATTTACACTGATGTATATTGGCTACAGATAATGAATGTTTCTCTTTACGATATTTAATACAACACTTCCAGTTTTCTAAGTTTTGATGTAAAGATAATTATTATCACTAGCAAAACGAAAACACCATCCGGCCGGTGTAAAAACTAATTTTTAAAAGATAGTATCTGAGCGAGGTGGAACTTAAACATTCAATGTTAGAGGGTTTGTAGCATAAGTAAGGAAAAATCAAATATATTAAAGAAGTAAAAACAATAAAACAATTTTAAATAGAAACTTGAATATTGTACACATAAATTTAAATACAATCATAAGTATTTATTTATTTTAACTTTTGTAAACCTCTTGTTACTGAAAAACAAACCTGGTGAGCGTAAAAAAAATCAACTGATTAGTGAGTCGATTATTTATTCTATGTTTTGACGATTTTTCGTATTGAGACGTAAGCAGTGATGTAGTTTTTGTTACAGACAAATGGAGACCAAATCTCCATTATTGATAGATTGTATGGCCTTACATAACATATGAGTTGCTTCTCAATATATCTAAAAAAAATTCAACTTTACTGCTATAGTCTGTATCCCAACATATCATACCATTTGGGAATCAGGCAGACTCCCTGAGCAAATTTAAAAGAAAAAAATTCCGACGAATCCGAACTCGCAATTCTCCAAGTGTGGATTCGCAAGTTTTAAGTTCTACTAGTGTTTTCGGCGATTTTTACGTGGTGTTTTACCGACATTTTTTTTTTGTACAATAACAATTTTTATAATTAGGCAATCATTTGGGATAATCGAAATTAGCTTTGAAATCCAGCGAAAGTCACACATGAAAAGGAAATAATTCTTTGTAAGGAAAGTAAGAAACTACGTCAAACAAATTGTCTTTAAATTGAATGGCAGCAGATAAATTATCATCGAAATTTTAAAAGGTTAGATTAAATAACAATGCGATACTTAAACGCAGCAATTAATTTTGAGTTCTTCTTTAGTTTATTGTTGCCTATCGCATAGATATCTTATAAAAACACGAATGGGAAAATAAAATACGTTGTTTATCACACAGATTTGCCTTAAGCTCCAAATAGACAAATTATAACATTGTTTTGAGGAAAACTGTTAATTGCTTTGAAAAATATTGTTCAAGTTTAATAAAATTTAATATGTAGGTAATTCCATGTCAAATCATCCAACCCTTTCAATCTTTCTGAAGTTTTGTACTGCTATGGACTATGTTAAAGTTAGACAATCCCACAATTTGAGCTTCCAATTCCAAAATTGTCGATATTTAGCTACCCAAATTTGAGGTGGGTCGCGAAAAATGGCAACTTTTTGATACCTATTTGTGTCTGTAGAATGAGTTCTAGAGCTTCCCTACTCCTAAAAATTGATTTATAATAGCATTTCTGACCAAGGAATCCTAAAATGCTATCAACGCATCTTGAATGCAACCAATTTTACGTTATTTATGACTTCTGATTGTTTCATAGCAAGATCAATATCCCAATGTGGTTCTGCATCTAAGAATTTTTTTCTATTATTATTTTTCATATATTGAACATGATTTGAACCAAAAAGATAGTTTGTTTTTTGCTCAGAACCGAAGCTACGACATTTTTCAAAGATTTCTTAAAATTTTACTCTTCAATTTTTCTGAAATTTTGTCTAGATGTGGAATATGTTAAAGTTAGATAATCCTCAATATTTGATCTTCCAATTCTAAGAATTAACGGAGTTATTTTGATTTTCACATTTTCAAATTTGGGTGGAGGGTCGCGAAAAATGACAACTTTTTTTGTAATCTATATTTGTCTGTAAACTGAATTTTGCTGTACAAAATCTTAGAAAGATTGAAGTGTGTGGGTGACAATTTTACTTTTTTCTGGATGATTTGACATGGAATTACCCATGTACTGAATTAATGAAGTGTAATTGTTGGACCAAATTTGCAATCAAGACCCCTGCACATGAGCTAGCTTAATTGCAGTCCAGTAGGAAGGCCTTTAAGCTAGTCTTCAAATATTTTCTTGGTTTATTTTATATCCAGTCCCGTTTTAGACAAAAATTAAATAGATATTTATCTATTCTATTCCAATTCCTCACGAGTAGGATGTGACATAAGATTGAAAGTATGTAGCATCTAGCAAGGATCAGAATCCCTTTTTATTAGTAATGGGTCATTCATAATAGCTTGCAAACGATTAGACGACAATGGGACGCCTTAGTCCTAAATTCGAGATTATATAAAACTCATCGAGACAAAATGAAATAATCGATATATTCAATTGCATACAACAAAAATTCGGGTTCAATACCGACCGTTTCCAACTCGTCGCATAAGTAGCACATATTGAATATGTGGGGTAAAGTGGAGAGCTGATGGTATATGTGTAACAAAATAGATAGGAGGCAGGGATGTAACAGTGACGTAAATTAGCATGGAATAGTTATTAGGAAGAATTACATATAGATTCGAATGGAAAAAGTTTGATGATGAATCATAAATCCACATGGTACTTTACCATTGGATGAAAAGTGAGACGTGGCGACGTGGGAGAGAGGAAGAGTGAGAGGTGATAATGTTAGAAGAGTTTAGAATGATGCCATGACGGAGTGAGTGGGCTCTTCCTCTCAATGGTTGTGACTTGGGAAAATAAAAAAATCCCATGATAAACAAGTGGCCTAGTGTTATTGCTAAAAACTATAAATGACACAAGGCAAGATGTCCCCCAGCAACCCAAGTTGGTGTTCAGACACCAAACATAAGCGAATTACCAGTCACATTAACATCAGCCTAGCAACCGGATTCAAACCTCTCCAAGTAGCATAAAAGAGAAGGTAAGTATATTCTTTTATTTCAATATCAACACGTAATCACTCCATTCCGACATAGGAGCGATTATATAACAGATGAGTCGCCCCACCTCAGACGTATAAATAATAACCTTGGTCTAGCACTTGTGAAAAGGGAATAGATTACCTCGCTTTTCGGCTGATACCAACAAGAGGCCACTCCACTGTCTTTACTAAGTATTTACTACAGGTGAATACAATTAGCGTATTTTAAGCCCCACCGACAAGACGATGATTTTAGATGAGTCAGTGTTAATTATCGATATTTTTTATTAGGATTCTCCATAGTTGTGTTCGTTGAAACACCGGAATATACAAGAGCAACATCGGCCATCCTCCTCAAACATAAATATGGGATACGCTATTTGTTTCCTGAACTGAATTACTGACCAGTATTGTGGACAGAAGAAGCTGAGGAAAAACATCCTGCTAGAAGGGAGCCGGTACTATTTGCCCGGGTGAATGTGAAACGTGGATATTTGGTAGGACATGTCCCAATCTTCAAATCACCGTTCATCAGTGAAATAAAACAAAACAGAATTTATCAATACAAAACCACCAGTAGGAGAAATCACAACAAAAACTTGTGTTTTCTGATAAGCCTTGTAAGTGTAGCAGGCATTGGAAACTATTTGCCCGCTGAAAATAAGGATCAAGAAACACGGGAGAAAACTTGTTAGTTGTTGTGCTTATTATGGTGATACTGTATTATAAAATTGAAAACAGCAAGAATGCAAAACTGGAGGACATTAAAAGAAATCTAACTGTAAAGAATTACACCATATTCAGTATAATTATTATGTAAGGGAGGGAAGAGGATATCTCAAAAAGTTTTTGACTAACGAGAAGAGAGAACATTTGGTTTTAATTCAGAATTTCCTTCTCAGGACCGGCTACCATATTAAGATTAAAGAACCCAGTCTGTCCTACTATTTTTCTCCAGCTATTTGAATTCGTACCTTTCCCAATGGTATTTGTGCTATGTGAAATGCAATCAGCCCGTGTCCAGGACTTGGAATTATCTCGCCATATCCATTTCCTACGTGACGTAATAACCCAGTTCAAAGTTGTAAATCAAAAGTTCCCTAATTTAGCTTACATTGCACGTTCATCTGCGCAGCTTTCAAAGAGATTCATAAACGGTTTGATTTATTGAAAAAGAAAACTGAAACAATTGATTGAATGCCAAGGGACTAAATTGAATGAAATTAAGGTTTCACTCAATTTTTTGTCATGGTAAATACAGCTCCAGTATCTATCCCAGTTTTAACTATGCTTCCTAAAATTGCTAATTATCAGATCTTGCGCTCACAGCACAGAATGCTTATTCTCAAAGAATTCATCAATTGATAGATATTAACGGCACGTCAACCCGTTTTGGTTTATTTTATGCCTGGATTGTTGTGAATTACGTACATTTATAGAAGGGTTGGGTTAGCTCAGTCGGTAGAGGGTTCGGCTAGAAACCACAAGGTTCCAAGTTCGATACCGGTCCCCGCCAACTCAGCGTATGAGTAGCACAGGGATCTGTGCGGTAAAGTAAGGAGCTGATGGTAGGCGTGGCGCTCCACCTCAGATGCTAAAACAATCTCCTTTGTCTAGAGCTATTGAAAAGGGGATATACTCCCTCGCTAACTGGCTGATACCGACTTTAGGCCGCCCCGTCGACTTTACTTTACTTATATTTATATTTATTGTGTAGTGTAATCATACATTAGGCATCGAAGTCAGTAAGTGAGTCGAGTAAACTGCTGATATCAGGTCAAGTTGAACCTTACACTTGATTAATGAATCCTTTGGCGATCTGACAAGACGAAGAGGACGAATTTCACATAACAGCAACGCACATTTTTATTCAGGAAACAGTAATCGAAGAGTCAACCAAAGCGTTCTGGCTAACCAAGGTCCCTGTGGATACAATCACCGCCCCTCTTGCTACCATAAGTCGGTGTTAATGAGCTGTTGATGACAATATGATATATTCATATAATTTGTCCTCCTGATATATTTCATCCCACGTGTGTTTTGTAGACGAAGTCAGTTATATCTATCTTATTATGTGCCTAGCCACAAGTGATGATATAAGATGTTGCATCCACAAGATGCCGGTCTAAGACAACATGCTACACATTTTTTGTAGATTTACAGTAAGTATTCCCATTTTATACAAATAATTTGCAAACAGATGTAATTGACCAATAGATGGTATCTTAATAGGTACTACCACTCTAGATAAGAGTGTACCTGAGAGAAATAGCAATGAAGTTGTACTTCACACTCCTTAGTGTTCCAGAAGGGAAGCCAGACCACCAGATACAGTTTTAGTGTCATACACATGAGACCGCTTTTTGGGGGTATGAGTTTCCCATCTGTATGGGATATTGTCGGTATATTTTTATGGCGTAATGGTTAGAGTCGTAGGAAATGGAATCGTCAATCCAAGATCAAATCCTTGACGCGACTGTTTACATTTCACATTGCGGTAATACCCTTGGGAAAGGTAAGAATCCAACTATTCTCTCTCCAGGTATGATACCACTCCTCTGAGTTTTCAAGAATTACTACAGATGAATAGAGTCAGCGTATTTTTAGCTCCACCGACTGTATGGGATATTGTCGGTATATTTCATGGCACGTGGTGCAAGGTTAGAGTCGTAGAAATAGACTCGTCAATCCAAGATCAAATACTTGACGAGACTTTCCATTTCACATTGCGCTAATAACCTTGGAACGGTAGGAATCCAACCTCCTTCTAGCTATGGTCAAATAGTAGGGTGGATTGCATATTTAACCTTGTTGGCCAACCTATCTAGGAAAAGGAAAACCCTGAATTCAAGCCTGTTAAACTCCGCTTAATAATTGACCTTGTGTTGCATCCTTCTCATGCGGAGCAGTTGGTAAATATATTCTATGCCACATGTATAGGGCGTGCATAAACCTAGAAAGATACTCATTTCATAAGAATGTTGGTACACAATCTTCTTAATACGTCACTATTACTATTTGTATGTGATGTTGCATATACGCTTGAATGTTTTTAGTGTCAGTGTTTTTCTCTTTCAATATTTCATCTGCAGATGAAACAAACTTAAAAAATAATAGTAAAAAAAAAAGAGTCGCATCGATGAAACAATGTATGTAGAGATTCGTTTATCTTGGGATTTATTTATACATGTATCAACAAATTATGGAATATTATGAAGTAAAAAAAGATACAAAAAAATGTTTGAACAAATACTGAAAATATAAATAAATCTCATTATTTTTGCTTTAGAACCGAGCCATAGTGATATTTAATACGTATATCTATTACTTTTTTCGTTAATTGTTTTATCTTCGAAGATTCCTCTAGACAAACTAATCTGAAATTCCTTTATATATAAATAGATAGATATATCAACAAATTGCGGAATATTATAGAAGATAAAAAAATACAAAATATTAAAAAGAATGCTGATGCTATTGACACTTTTGTTCAATAGACGTCATTTTTCTACTTCGCATCGGTAACACGTGGCGTTCACTTTGAAAAATGTCAGTTACAGAACAAAGGCGACCGCGATTGTGAAGAAAACAGTGTACGGAAATAAAAGAGCAGAAGTTTTATTTGGGGGGTATTTCCCCTTCTCCTAAAAGACAATAGCTATTATCAAAATCCTATTCAAAGTAGAAAACAAACTTAATATTTTTTTAATAAAAAAATATACCCGATACAAAAATGATTCGACAAAGAAATATACTTGTGTTTCTTTAGATGTTTACGAACTGGTCAAAACACACATCATCATATAACAATAATAAAATACATAAAATACATGAAAATTAATAATAGAATGTAAGATAAGTTAAATCTTATTTAATGGAGATTATGTAAGTCTGTGTTTCCACTCGATGGACTTTACAGCATAGTCTCCTAGAAGCAACCCAAGGGTTAGCTAATATTTAAACATCTACCACACGAGAAGGTTGTGACACATGGGCAATTACTTAATTGGAGTTTAACAGGTTTTAAATCAGTTTTCCTTCTTTGAGGTGGATGCCTAAGGTTAATGTTCTCCTCACTATTTACTGATAGCTTAAAGAGAATAGTTGGATGCATACATTCCTAAGTTATTAGCTTTCTGTGAAATGCAAACAGCTTTCGTCCGGGCTTTGAAGGCGTTCCACAGTGTCCGTTTCCTATAGCATTAACCATTATACCACGCGCCTCCTCTTAAGTTTAAGAATTAGCTTTCTAACTCAGTGCTGGCCGATATATATATAAAAAAAGCAATGGTGTATAAAGTTGGGTATCCCTTTACACTTTCCTTGTATCATCTCCATCACTTACCGAGAAACATGTTAAATTCCAAATCCAAAGGTACTTAGATAGACGGTATTTTATAGATGGGTAACGGTTATGTCGTAAGTAATAAACCTGTGTTCAAATCCCGGTTAAGGTTGTTGGTATTTCATGTAACGCAATTAACATAGGGAAAAAGTAATCAACAATTCTATCCAGCATTTGATTCCCATAAAAACTCATTTCTCTTGCTCCAGGCTATATTGCAGTGATTCAACTTGGGCAGATACATTTGTTAGAAGCGGTAGATCATCACCGTAGTTTGCATCTGTAATAGCTTCTTCAGTATATTGTCTGATTCTACCTTTTTTTAGAGTAGCAACTTTCGAGTCATTCCAGAAGAAAATGGAGAAGAAAGCTGTCAAGGAGAAGTAAAACTCTGAATTCAAGCCAGTTTTACTACGTTTAAAATTGAATTTGTATTCCATCCTACCCGTGGTGAAGGAGTTGGGTAAATATTTGGGGTGGATCAAAATGTTTACAATATTTTTTGTAACGTGAGGCACAATTCGGTATCTGCGTATTATTTTGACGATTTCATGAATGTGACGAACCACACTAATATTTCAGAGTTTACTCGCTGTATTTGCATGTATGGCTTGGGGCACAGGCACGGTTTGCACTGTTTAAGCATAACTGACGTAGCCTGATTGTCGGGGTCATTGCAACCCGGGTGAAATTTATTGAGCCATCTGGTTACTGTAATGTGATCAACCTCACTTTGACCTTTTGCACCACAGATGTTTTTTTTGTGTGTGTGTTTCGGTGGCGATATGGCCTAGGTCAAACTCGTAAATCATAAGTTCCCGAATTAGACTATGTTGCACACTATTTTCCTCTTTTGAATAAAACACGGAGAAAAGCATTGTATATTGTATATTGTATATTGTATCAGCACACCGACTACCGACCAAAGTGATTACGTACGATGTCTCTAACAGCTTCAGTCATGTGATATATACGCCACAAAATAACTCATTACAAAGTATTGTGAAATCATAGACTCGCCGCGGCTTTTGTATTAATTTTCATTGAAATTTTCATGTCAGGGGAACATCAAGAGACACATATGGGGCTTTGGTGAATAGAGCTGAATAGTCTGAAACAAGATATTCTGTCATTAAATTGCATTTCATAATTTAATTTTCTTTATAAATTTATATTGATTTTAAGTTGAAAATCTTACAAGTGATTCTCTTACCTGACTTTGAGATTAAGTAATACTTCCTGAAAATATATACACACACAGACACACGGATATATATATATATATATGTATTATATATGTATATATATATATATATATATATATATATATATATATATAGAGAGAGAGAGAGACACACACACACACAAAAAAACAAACACACACACACACACACACACACATATATATATATATATATATATATATATATATATATATATATATATATATATATATATAGAAGGATTGTATTCTTAATATCATTAAGAAGATTTCAATCACTGTGATATCGCAGAAAATCCAATACAACAATGTGAAAGAAGATGAAAGAAAAAATTAGGGAAAAAATCACAGAAATTACAGTATTAGACTACCTTTTACATTAATCTCTTACAGACCACGTTAGCAGAATGTATAATTATAAGTTTTTTTTATAAAAAATTAGTTTTATTCTTACCTTTTCTAAATCCAACACACACATATACACACACAATCGCACATGGTCAAGACACACACACACGGACACAGACACTCGCACACACACACACAACTTAATAAACATACACACACATGGAAGACAAAGGCAATATGTATGTATATATTTAAATACACATACACACAATATATATATTTAATATATAAGAAATAAATAAAAAAATATATCAGAATCTATAATTATAATTGTTGATAAAATTTAGTATCATTTTAACCTTTTCTATATCCAACACACACATAGACACAATTAATCGCATATGAGCAAGACACACACACCAAATAAACACACACACACACATATGGGCCATGCACACACATACACACACACACAATATGGCCATGCAACACACATACACACACATAAATACCACAAACCCATGGCAGACAAGTAACTGTAATTCATATATATATATATATATATATATATATATATATATATATATATATACACACAATTTTTAATTTTTTATTCATAAGAAATCACACACACACACATACACACGCGCGCGCAAACGCAGAGGTAAGACTCCATACAGACCAACAGGTGAATGTGATGGCATGAAAATTACACTCACACACACACCCGTCACACACACACACACACACACACACACACACACACACACACACACACACACACACACACACACAAATAACAAATAAACAACTGATTAATAATAAAACAAAAAAAGGGTTGGCCAAACCTGGAATGATAAGACATTGTTGAACAGACACACACACATAAACACACACACACTCATAAACACACACATAAACACACGCGCGCGCACACACAAACACACACACATATATAAACACACACACGCGCTCGCAGGAATGTGGAAGATATAAGACACAACAACAGAATGGACGGTCACTAACAACAGCTTCAGTTTCAGAAATCTTCTGTCGAAGAGATTTTATCTCAAATATTAAGAATCAATTACAGGTTAACAAACAGCACCAGAGTTATCTTATTTTTCTTTTCACTTGCATAGCGATAGCCTTCAAAACCAAACACCAATCAATATATATATATATATATATATATATATATATATATAATATATATTATAACGAATTGGTTAAAAATAATATAATCCTGATTTTTTCAAGTTCTTCTCTTTTTTTTTTTCAATTTTCAAACTATTTTTGATGTTATCATCTTAAAAGGCGTTGTCCAAATGAGTTATTCTTGGTAAACCATGTGCAATCGGTTCTTTCTGAACCATTATCAAGTATGTTTGTATTTGTTTAAAATACAATCATAAGATGTTTATGATTAAACTAAAACTATTGTTATTTTATTAATATAACGCTAAATAACAATGACAGTTTATATTATTAGATATTTCTAACAAGCAAGAAACTGTGTTTTAGAATAAAAATTGTTCTGTTTACCTATTTTAAACATTTTCGAATGGTCTCGCTAGTTTCAAAGTTAATTCTATTAATAGTGCGCTATCTAAATTTTATGTACAGATCTTCATGATTCTTATTTTGATTATTGTGGGTATGAAGTATTTTAGTTTAATTAACTAAATTTTTTCTACATGATGTTGTTGGACAGTCGTGTTTTTTACATGTTGACCTTTAGAACTAGAATCTGATGAGTAATTCGTGTTGATAACTTTATCGTGGTATAGGCAATGTAACTGAACATGTATTTAATATTATCGTAGATGCATAGTCTCAAAGGACATATAAATTGATAAATAACATTTCTTTCACTATCTTTTGGGAAGAGAAAATGATTAACTATTAAATTTAATGTTCAATTTTTTCATTGTAACTTATTATTATTATTATTATTATTATTATTATTATTATTATTATTATATTATTATTATTATCTAGTTTTTCACACCTGCTGTAGCTGGTGGTTCATCGGAAGATGAGTGACAAGAAGTCTCCCCAGGTCTCCGCGACTCTTCTGAGCATTCTAGCCGATACCAACAGCGGTATAGTTTGGATGGTCTCGATTTTTCTGATTTCCAGTTCACCCAAATTCTTTTCCAGATCTTCGGGGATTGTTCCAAGGGCACCAATTACGATTGGTATGACGTTCACCTTCATGTTCCGTAGCTTCCTTAGTTCTCTGGCAATGTCTAAGTATTTGTCTATCTTTTCTCTTTCTTTCATTTTCACTCGGTGCTCGGCTGGGACAGCAAAATCCTCGAAATGATAGGTTCTCATTTTCGTGTCATCAATACTAGGTCCGGTCTCCTGGCCGGGATTGGGTGATCCGTCTGTACGTCGAAATCCAGAGAATTTTGTGCGTCTCGATCTCTAAGACAGGGTTAGTTTTGTGCATATACCATTTTGTTGTATGGTGGAAATTGAATTTTTTGCACAATTCAATGGATTACCTTTCCAACAGAGTCGTGTCTAGTCTTGTAATCTCTTTGTGCTCGTTTGTTGCATTCGTTTATTATATGATTGACTGTTTCGTTTTTATTTCCACACATTCTGCACTTGCTATTCTGGTGCCTCTTATCTATTCGTGCCTCTATATAGTTTGTTCTAATAGAATTGTCTTGTGCTGCGAATATAAGGGATTCGGTGTTTCTTTTGAGGTTCCTTTTCTTAACCATGCCATGTCTTCTGATGTGAATGGTCCCGAGTATCTTCAAAGAGGGACCGCCTATGTGTTTTTTCCTTGATAAGTTTTCTGCTACATAGCTTGGTTTCTAAGAGCTTTCTTGTTCTTCTGAAGTATTCCTTTCTTACTTTTTCTTTCATTTCTATTTGTTTGATGGCGTCTGCTTCTGGAATTACCAGGTATCTATAGTTCTATTTTTTCTCTAAATGTCCTAATTTCTTTCGATTCAGTAGTTCTATTCCATTCGCCGTTACAGTTTTTCTTTTCTTCATCACTTACATGGCGCACTTGTCGATGCCAAACTTCATCCCTATATCTTGACAGTATATTCTTATAGTTTGTATAAGGGTTTCTAATTCTTGTTCATTCTGGGCATAACCTTTATGTTGTCCATGTACATTAGATGATTTATTTTTTTCCTGTGATTTACTAAATTTGTATCCCGCTGTACATTTCTTGAGTATATGGTTGAGTGGCATCATTGCTATGACAAATAGTAGTGGCGATAGAGAATCTCCCTGGAATCTTTGTATTTTCACCTCAGCTAAGGTTTGTTCTCCCGCTGTCATTTCTACTATCCAATTTTCCATGGTTCTCTTATTTGTGTGGTCAGTATTTTCCACATCATGGGTAAACATAGGGTATGTACATCTATGTCTTATGCATTCCGATGTATTTGATTACAATAAAATTAATTGATAGGATTTTAATTATTTTACGTAATATACCTAGCCTCATTTATGTTATTCTTATTGATATTCATTAGTTTAATTAGTTCATCTACTAAATAGTTTGGAAATCCATTATTAATCAAGGTTTTTTTAATACTTTTAATTCATTATAAAATAACTTATTAGATGAAGAGATTAATTTGGTGCGATTTAATAGCTTTTTTTTATAATAGGAAATTTTGAAGTGAAAAATACAAGAGAAAGTGGATATAACAACAGAGCAAATAAATTCAATTGATATTTCGCCTCGTTATTTATTTGAGGCTTCCTCAGAATTGATTGAGACAAGTGCTTTTACATTCTGCTTTTAAACTAAAAAGGTAATTGGGTAAGGAATAAAAGGAGGAGATGGTTTGGGGGGGGTGTTATACAGAGGGGGGAAGTGAAAAAGAAGAGGGTTGGGTTTAGTTTGTGGGGTATGGTATATTTACGGGGTCAGTTTGTTGCGTTTGAATATATTTGATAGTCAGAGTGTCGGTCAATGTAGGATGACTACTGTCAGAGAAGGTTTGTGAGACATGAGGATTATAATATTTTTGTTTGAATATATTTTAGGGCATTTTTCAACCATATTTGTCGGATTTGCTCAATAATTCACTCCTCCATAGCTATTTTATATCGATGAGGTCATTCACTATTATAACTGAAAATGGAAGTATTTACTCAATAAAGAGAGAGATAAATAGATAGATAGATACGTAGTTTAATATTCCCCTGTCTCATACAAATGATTTAAGGCTAGTCTATTAAAACATAAATGGAATCATAATAGACAGAGGAAATTGTAGAGACTTGATTGACTCGAAATCTCCAACCGGGATTCGAATACTAAACGCTAGCACCGATGGGAAAAAACTACTATTTTCAACATTTGTTAAATTCAATCACGAACATTGATACAATTTACGCGGCGAAGGAGCCTTTTGGCGAAATTTTATTTTAATCTAATTGGTATTAGAACATGGGAGAATAATACACTTAACCTTCAGCAAAAATTGTCTTCATCCAGCAAACTCTATTCTTCAGTGGATAATTCAGTTTCTACCAACAGCTCAGAAAACTAAACGATGATAACTGTAAGCCCTTATCGTCCTTCAAAATAAATTGGGCTTTCCAATCCACTTTGGGATTTTAACGATTGATAGTATTGCGTGGCTTAATGCAGTTCGATTATGTTTGTTTCCTTTGCCCTCACATAAAATATTTGTAAAACCTCTTGCACTGATTTGCGTACACGAAAAATGAAAACAGAATGTTTAACTATCTGATGAATTATGTCAAAATGATGAAATTGGAAAATTCGTATCTTCCCATTTAAAGTTTATTAAAGAATTTGTATAAACAAGTCAGATTAATTAGGTATTACATTTTTACTGACTTTTATCTAAATCTTATATCACCTACATATCTAGATATCAATTATAATATTTTACCATCTTATATATATATATATATATATATATATATATATAGATATATATATATATATATTTATTAAATAGAGAGACGTTTCTTCAGGCTGTGGCTGTGTCGGTACGCTATATGGCTGTACCACCTGGACCCTAACAAAGCGCCTTGAAAATAAGCTGGATGGGAGCTGCACCAGAATGCTGCGAGCGGTCCTGAATAAGTCGTGGAAGCAGCACCCTTCAAAAAAGCAACTGTATGGCCACCTGCCCCCATCTCACAAACCATACGAGTAAGACGGGCTAGGCATGCGGGCACTGCTGGAGAAGCAAGGACGAGCTCGTAAGCGACGTACTACTGTGGAAGCCAACACATGGGCATGCTAATGTGGGCCGACCAGGACCTACATTGACCAACTATGTATGGATGCTGGCCGCAGCGCAGAGGAGCTACCAGAGTCGATGAATGATAGGGAAGGTGGCGAGAGATAGTTATGGATATCCGTGCAAACTGCGCGACATGATGATGATGATATATATATATATATATATATATATATTATATATATATTATATATATATGAGTGTGTGTGTGTGTGTGCATTAGAAACAAAATAATATATAAATATGACCATAAGTAAATATAAAAGATGTGTAAAAAGTATTCGGAGGTTGTATCATTTTTTACTAGGTGTTACCCGACGTCGCCTATGCAGGGGGAATGACACCACATATAACAAAATAATAAGTAATTTTAATCTAATAATTTATTTTTGATAAGATATAAATGAGGCGATTACTTCAATAAATATTTTTATTTAAAAAGATGTTATATTGTGTCTTATCAATTTTTGTTTTGATATAATTTGTTCTTATGGCATTGTTTTAAGCAGCAATTATTAGCGATTCAGTTTCTCTGTTGAGCTTTCTTCTTAACCATGTCCAAATCTTTGCATTTGCAACCTCTCCAATTTGTCGTTTAAAATATCCATATAATTGTTTTTCTTCCCATGTTTGTTTTTTTGTTTTCGTTGTTTTTCTGTTTGTCCATATGTTGTAGCTTCTGTTAATGGTTGCCATAAGAAATTTTTCTTGGCTCTTTTTTCTGTATTCTTCTAGTCCTTGGATTGTGGCATCAAGGCCATACTCTATGTTATCAAAAGCTATTATTATTATTATTATTATTATTATTATTATTATTATTATTGTTGTTGTTGTTGTTGTTGTTGTTGTTGTTGTTGTTGTTGGTGGTGGTGGTGGTTGGTGGGTGGTGGTGTGGTGTGTTGTTGTTTTAAAGGGGCGCTTCATCAGGCTAATCTTTCAAATTCATTACGACTGAAGGGTGAAGTCGATCCTCGCTAGATGTTTAATACCTTGGATGTTGTGTCATATTCTACTCGTGGCTAACAATTCAGATAAAGGGGCATCCCCCCCGTGATATACGGGTTAGCAAGCTACCCTTGCAGATCTATTACTACTGAATAGCGAGTTCGATTCTCATTGGATGCTCTTTGTGTCACATACTGCCCGTCGTGAATGGTTTGGGTAAATTCCTACTCATTTATCTTTCTAATAGGATATGATGTTTTTCTGATTTCATCCTTCCTTTTCTTGATTGTGCCCAGCACGCCATTTTTCTTGCTGTCAATAACCGATTTTCTTTAATTTTTTAAAGTGTTAACTTTAGTTTTAGCAACGTGAAAATTAAGATAGTTTTTATATAATTTCATCAGGTTTCCACGTTTAAATTTTTAAAATATTTCACTGAGTTCCAAAAAATAATTTTCCTATTTCATGATTTCATTTTTTTCGAAAAATGTTAACAGTACAGCTCACAGTTAAGATTCGATGACACTTCAGGTTTATTCTATTGGAATTATTTGATGGGAAATATTTCTAATAAAAAATTATCTGCTCTTTGAAAACCATATCTGATTATCGTTTTTTTATGTAAAAAATGAAAAAAGTTTAAATATGATTTTTCGTTCTCCCATATTTCACATGAGTGAACGTCAAGTTGCCTTCATGTCGACATAATGACGGTAAAATTAATGCCAATTTTGTTGAAACTACTAGAGTGATTCGAAATCATTGAAATGAGTTGAAATGTTGTGCATTGCTTTAGTCCATGTGTGACCTGAAAACTATATAGATGAACGGGCAATAGAGATTAATTCGGGAAGGTTTACAATTTCGAAGTGAGCTATAAATCTGTAGACGTATTTATTTACCAACCTCTCCACAGGAGCAGCATGTGAAACAAGGTCATTTTTAGGTTGAGTGTAACATTTTTAAGTTCAGAGTTTTACTTCTCCTAGACTGGCTGTTTAACCAATGTTAAAGAGTCCAGACTGTCCTGCTGTTTACACATAGCTGGAGGGAGAGTAGGTTGATGTATAACTTTCCCAAGGGTATTAGTTATATAAAAAGTAGACAGCTTCGTCAAGGATTTGAACTCCGGTCGAGCGTCGATCCCAGAGGGCCATCCCTCCAGGCAATACCTGCCCCTTTGGGGGCAGGGCTGGGTTTATTGCCCAGCGCCTGAGGCGCCCCCCTTTAGGGGGGAATGCCGATGGGATCGACGCAATTTTTGTTCTCTCCCACCCGGCTTGTGGGTGGGCCCACGTTAAAACGGAGCCTTGTGCCCAGTCCATACAGGTGGGGTATGAGACAAATAAACCCTACGCCTCTAGACACTACACCATGCGCCTCCCTCAAAGCCATGGAAGTAAGCACAAATATTGTTGCCGGAAAGGTAAAGGTAAAGTACATTAATCGGATAGTTCAAGAAATATCGCTAAGTTTGCAAGAACATCGAAGATCAGGCAAGGTCAGGTAGTTCTAAAACTGTGGATTCCGAGTCATAAAGGCAAATACGACCAGTACCAATCGGGTGGGGTGTCAGGCGAGCAGTTTACTTCAAAGTTAAGTATTGTTTGAATATTTTGGCATATAAGGTGTGTTGTGGCTCACCACTTAAACTTATAGACTCTGCATGGGCGCGTGGATTAAACCAGTCAATCAACACGCTCGAATACGTGGTTAGTTAACTATACAATCGCCGATCTTGAAAGCCGTTCATTTGCACGAATTCGCCACAGATCTACAATCAAGGATTCTGCCTAACACCGAGGATCCTTCACTAAGGAACAACAATAGGATTCTGCCTAACACCAAGGGACAACCAAAGGATTTTCCGATCACTAAGGAACACAAGGGATCTCCACTGTAAAGTGCTCTCACTAAAAATGGCCACAAAAATCGTAACACGACCTCTACACGTCGTCTGAAAAATAACATAAAGCTACAGAATTTTATTGATCTTACCAACATATTGCAAAACTTTTGACTCACTCATGTATTTCTCAGTAATAATACTGATAAGATTACATCAATAAGTGTACGATGAAGTATGGTCACTAAGAAGGTTTATTGATTGTATTATTATTGGACTATTTGCTAATAAATGAATGTATATTTACGAACGTAGATAAATATATAAAGATATATAGATACTTTATCAGTGTGAAAGCCGACCCTTCAGGTTAAAAAGAAATTGTATCTACCACCTTAGCAGGCATTGATTTTGTCGTACAGATTTTTTCCTACAACCAAACTCTTATCAGCCAAACTTTGCTACATGCAAATGCCGAAATGCTTGTTGCTAGCAACTTCTAAGAAATTTGTCAATACTTGCAAAACATGGCTTCATACTATTCTCTAGTGCCTTACTTTGTATCAAATATTCAAGAGCTCCCTTGAACTCAGGTCGACGAACCTGGTTCATATTCCAAAATACATACGTATCCAGTAAAACCAAGTCTCTGAGTAATCAACATTATATATATATATATATATATATATATATATATATATATATATATATATATATATGCTTAATTGAAGTCGTACCTAATTTTGAAAAATTAATTAATAATTAATTAATTAGGTGGGTATACCTATTCAAATGTAAGGCTAAACAAATCGAGAAAACTCAATCTTTGTATGTACATTTCGGCCGATTAGGCCTCATCAGCAGAGGTCAATCTGTTTGGCATTACATTTGAATAGGTATACCCGCCTAATTAATTAATTATTAATTAATTAATTTAAAATTAGGTACGACTTCAATTAAGCACATATTCTCCCAAAAATTGTCGGCTAAAAAAAAAGCCATATCAAAAACACATCGTTTGTTTATTTACTTCTCATATATATATATATATAATATATATATATATATATATATATATATATATATATTCAGTCATCCACAGACACGTGTTTCGAAGTTTAATTCTCATCAGTGCGGTTCGACTTTTTAACAGCTACCTCTAGCCGGGATCGAAACCCGACAGAATGTTCCTCTGTCAAAGTCCTTACATTGCGACCATCAATGGCTGTCAGTCTAGGTTGAACAATTAATTCATACATACTTATGGGGGTATGTTTTTACAATCACCAGAGAACTAAAATCTGTAAACAACGACAGGCGAGCAGCGGCTTACGCCAAACGGTGAAATTTCAATTAATGTCCCCCCAGAGGGCTCTGCCATGGGACTGGGAAGCATATATATCAGTAATCCACAGATAGGTGTTTCGAAGTTTACTTCTCATCAGTGCGGCTTGGCTTTTTAACAGCTTACCCACCAGTCAATGATAGATTACGCCAATCTATTATGTAACACAAGTAGCTTACGGTGAGCATCAGGCGAACCACGGTATTTCGCTTCCAACATCATTCCTTACATTCATATCTTCTGCAAAAGCATCGGTTGCTACAGAAGTGTGTGTTCTGGTTGTCAAAATATTGCAAAACACACCCTATTATTATTATTGTCCCCATCTTCATTGTTATTTGTACAACGTTTCGGCCGATATACCCTCCGGCCTTTTTCAGGTATTTCTTGTCGGACTCGGTAACGGACGGTATATCGGCTGAAACGTTGTACAAATAACAATGAAGATGGGGACAATAGTCCGAATAACACTAATAATACTAATCTTCAAGCCTCATCTCAAATATTCAGAGAAATGACACCCTATTATATTTATAGATATATACATAAAAAATTCGAAAAAGTAATGTATCCTCTTTTCTTTTTCTTTTTTTTTTTTTTTTTTTTTTGAATAATCAATTTATTTCGTTGATTACCTTCTTATTTGAGGAATATGATTATTATGCCAAGCAGATTCCGGTAATAAAAAGATGAAAGGCACAAAATAAGCATAATTTACCAAAGCAAGAGCACCAGATGCTAGAATTTGTTAGAAATTCTCAGAGTAAATTTCACATGTCAGGCAAATGTCAGAATATTCCATTACGTTTCTTGGTATCTTGTCATCATTTCAATGGTTAAGCTCATCTCTTTCAGAGTACATACAATTCCCTTGATAGTAGGAAATTCCAATACATTTCATTCGTTTCGAGCTGAAAAACTAATACGATTGATTGATCAGTTTCCTAGGATTAGAGGGATAACATTAAAAAGATGTGGTTCATAGACCAAGTAATGTGACACAACACAGAATCGGAAGAAAGTCAGTAGGTGAACCCTTCATCCTATTACCTTTCATTACATCTTTATTGACGTATGAGCAAATATATATATATATATATATATATATATATATATGTGTGTGTGTGTGTGTGTGGTGTATGTGTGTGTGTATATATGTGTGTGTGTTACTAACGAAATCTAAGTTTGTTCTTTTGATAAAGATTGTTAGGCAATTAAAAGAAAGAGAAAATGCATTTCAATTACGCACACGCACACACACACACACAGCTATATATATATATATATATATATATATATATATATATATATATATATATGTATGATAAGACATACAGATTGGAGATATGTGCATGTGTGGGAGATACATAGAGAAAGACATATATAAATGAATAGATATAGCAATAACATAACCTTTACAGATCATTGCCGTCCCTCAGAATCCTATAACCCCACGATTAGAACTTTTCTTTCATGAGCCCTTAACTGACTCATCAAACCCGCTGTAGGTCCATAAAGTTTAATGCTAACATGACATAGGAAGGACGTCCTTTCGATTGTATTATTGAGATCAGAAGATAAAAAATGATGCTTATGCACCACCATATTTCTCTTAAGACAAAGAAGCTGACGTACAGACTTTGTTACAGATT
>CM042140.1:110117146-110142146 GCA_023376005.1 Doryteuthis pealeii
GTGTGTGTGAGATTTTGACATAACAGATCCTTTTTTTCAAACAAGGACATAGTGATTTCTCCCAATGGTCATAAAAAAATCATAAATCATCAAATAAGGAATAAAAATATATTTTATTTCGAAATATTACAGGTAATATATAAAATAAATTATATAAACATTCTTTTATTAAAAAGCCCCACAAATTTCAGGCTTTTCTTTTCTTTTTTCTTTTTTTTTTTTGTGCCAAAATCCAAATAAAAAATGGATAATTTTATCATTCACCTGCATTTTTTAGCCATGTGTTTTCACCTTCGAAATATCAGGGTTTTTTCTTTCCTTTTTTTTGGGCGTCTTTTTTTTTTGTTGGTTTTACTTGAAAACCATTCAGATTTCATAGGCAGACATTTTGGATAATATTTTTCTTTTTTTCTTCTATTCTCGCAGGTTTAAACGTTTTGGTTCAAACTTTTTCCTAAGAAAACGAATTTCAAGAAATTTCATCCAATCGTGAAATTTTGTTCAGAAAGATGGTGATTTTCTTTTTAAGAAAAGAAGAAAATATTATCCTTAAGAAAGCTATAAATATTCCCCTTCATTATCAGTTATTATAACATGAGTCACCCATCCATGAATTCATGTAATCGTCCTGCATGTCCATACCACGTCCTTGCCTATCCATATCCCAGTTGGAACCGTCCATTCCGGGATAGTCCCATCGGCCGTACTGAGAGAACGGATTGCAATGACGGCCCGATCTATCCATGTAGCGTCCCTGCATATCCATGCAGTAGTTGGACATGTCCATCCATCTCTCGGGGTAACACATGTTACGTCCGTACGAGTAGCCAGGATAGTAACCGTGCCTGTTGTAGCTCCACTGATTGAAGGGGTTGCACTGGCGTCCGTACGAGTCCATCCAGCGTCCGCACATGTCCATTTGGTAGCCAGACATGTCCATGTACCTCTCGGGGAAGTCCATACTACGGAAGTTCCTGTTGTATCTGTCACCGTTCATCATCCAGTCATAGTTAAACATGGACCTTCCGTAGTAACGGTCATAGTCGTTCCATCTTCCGTAGTAGTCGTTGAATCTGGGATCGACCATTCTTCCCATGGAGTCCATGTATCTTCCTTGAAAGTCCATGGTCATTCTGGACATGGGTTCCATCATACCCCTGTATCTACCTCTGTTGCACGACATGTTATTGTTGTTGAAGGTGTTTCCCCACATGTTGTTGTCCCACATGTTGTTGTTAGACATGTTTCCCCACATGTTGTTGGGTTGGTATCTGTTCATACAACGGTTCATAATGATTTCGTATACAGCTGTAGTTGCTGAAAGATAAAACAAAATGTTTATTATTTGTTTTGAAACATTAAAGCTCTCACATATAGAATAATCTAATCAGTCTGTTCCTGGGTAGGAAGTGATACAAGTTCGCAAGCATCGAGCATGCAGCGAGGATCGAAATCACTATTCAGTTTTAGTGGATCTACGAAACGAGCTGACTAACCATTGCATGACGATGGGACGCCCTATATACTGAACGGTATGCTGTGACACAAGGTCGCAAGGATGAGACATCCAGCGAGGATCGAACTCGGTATTCAGTTGTAATGCATCAGCGAAACTAGCTTGCTAACCATTTCACAACGATAGGACATACTGCGGCTTCGAAATTAGGTACCCCACCTATTCACCACGGAGAGGATGTGACACAAGGCTGTAAGTATAGGACATTCAGTAGTAACAGATCTGCGAGACTAGCTTGCAAATCATTTTACCACGATGGGACCCTTGTTTAGCCTACCCGTTTTATAAGGTTTCAAGTGTTCCTGTCTAAGACTAATAATTTGAAAGCAACTAGATAATTTCAAGACGAGTTAAAATCCTAAACGAAGCTGTTTGCCTTTCTCATAACGCTAATTCCCTTGTGAAAGGTATGAATGCAACTATTTTCCCTTCAGCTCTAGGTAAATAGTAGGAGAGACTGGGCTCTTTAAACTTGGCTAGACAACCAGTCTAGGAGAAGGAAGACTTAATCTAAACCTTCGCTTGAAATTTGACCTTGTTTCACATCCTGCTTGTTGAGGGGTTGGGTATATATATAACATTTTCAAATATGGCTCATTTCTGGTTTAATTGACTGATTTTAACGGCATGTCAAATTCTATCGGGTTATTTTAGAAGTGAAGGAATCGCGTTCACATTTACTTTTTTGGCATAGTTGTGTCTTTGTCCAATCAAATACGAATAATTCTTAAACATACCTGTTTGCATTTCACATGGTGCCAATTCTCTTAGGAAAGGCATCAATCCAACTATTCTCCCTCCAGCTATGGGTAAATTGTAGGGAAGACTGGATTCTTTAAACTTGGCTAGGCAACCAATCCAAGAGGAAGAGAACTCTTAATAAAAACCTGTTAAACACCGCTTGAAGAAATTTATCTTGTATAAAATCCTACTCATGCAGAGGCGTTGATTATATATATATATATATATATATATATATATATATATATATATATATATATATATATATATATATATATATACATATATATATATATAATAGAGTAAGCTCAATGAATCAGATAATATCTACCTAGGTGTCTCCTAGTGAATTATCGGGATAATTCTGAATTGGTCTTTTCTTTTTTATATATTTTTTGTAGGTTAAAGTTTATATTGTGTAACTATAAAGCGTTTTTTATACTGTCGGAGTTTATAATATATATATATATATATATATATATATATATATATATATATATATATATATATATATATGAACAGAGATAGATATAGTTATATATTGATATATACAGACTGAGATATAGACAGATATGAAAAGATTAAGAGATAAAGATAGATTGATGAATATGAATAGACTGATATATATATATATATATATATATATATATATATATATATATATATAGAGAGAGAGAGAGAGAGAGAGAGAGAGAGAGAGGGAGGGAGAGACAGATGGATAGATAGATTGATAGATAGATTGATAGATATAGCCAGACTTACACACATGTTAAGCTAATATTCAGCAACTTGACTGGCTAATTGGATTTCCATAAAACTCAATAAGGGAACCAATGGAGACATCATTACCGCGAAGGAGTAAAGAGAAGACATTTCAGCAAGAGAGAGAGAGACAGAGAGACAGACAGACAGACAGACAGACAGACAGAGACAGAGCTGAGATGAGTAATAGTAGTTCCACTTCCCCCTATCTCACTGTTTAACGTAATTCTTGAATGTTTCATTCCCTACTACTACTACTACTACTGCTGCTGCTGCTGCTGCTTAATATAATTGTTTCATCAAATACTCTTATGATATGAAATATGATTATAAAACAGTTTATCGTAAAAACATTATTATAATAATGTTGTTAATACTTTGCTGTTAATAAGTAATAAAAAAAGTAAAATCGTCGGGGTGGCCTAATGTCAGTATGAGCCAGACAGCGAGGGAGTATATCCCCTTTTAACTAGCGCTAGTCCAACGATATTATTTTAGCGCTTGAGATGGAGTACCACACCTTCCACCAGCCTTTCGATTTACCGCTCAAATCTCTGTGCTACTCATACACTGAGTTAGTGAGGGCCGGTATCGAACCAGGAACCTTGTTGTTAATAGATGGGCAATATTTAAAGAAATTATTTAAAAAAAAGAATAAAAGAAAAAAGATTATGTTCATTTCTGCCTCCAAAAGTATATCATGAACAAAAATAAAGAAAATGTCAGCTAAAGAAGGTTGGAAAAACGTTGGACTTTAACTCGCTAGCCACTGTAGAAGCCTCCCGTATAGTTTTCGTAGACAGGCACAAGAAGGTTGCCGATTAGAAAAGTTAGTTTAGTTTGACCCAAGGCCAATATTATGCTGTTCTCAGTAAGGGTCAATCTCAGTAAACTATGATCTACTAGTCTAGCTTGTTAGCCATCGCATCAGACCAAGAGCCTCCCGTTTCTAGAATTTCTGTATGGACCTATAGAGAAAACAGTTTCATTGCTGCTTTGAAAGAATATCACGAAAGAAATAAAGAAAATCTCACCTGAAGAAGGTTGGAAAGACGTTGGACTTCTTTTGTGAAAGGACGACAAACAAGTAAGGAACAGCTGGAGTTCTCTGCAGTGAATGAATTTACAATCGACGGCCGCTCTATATATACCAAAATCAGAAATTCCACGGCGTAGGGTCAAGGCACAAATTTAATTAGTAATAATGCCTATCCAATTAGCATCCCATTAACACATTCTTGTTATTGTATTCATCGGTTCTGAAATTGTTAAAATTCTACACTGACCCGTAAAACCTACCTGCAGAATCTAACTAGTGTGTCCTTTCCACCATCGTGTAAAGCCAATGGAGTAATTAGATCAAGGACTCTGGGGATATGGTTTGAAAGTGTAACAGTAAGGAACAGCCATGTGTTTGTTTGTCTATGTAATAGTACACTCGCATAAACACACACCCCCGCCCTGACGGTGGGCGTTAGAATACAGGAACTGCACCTCTCCAGGGGGGTAAGACTGCAATGGGGTTCACCTGTTGGATGTGGGTGTCGACCCATGATGCTGAAGGATGGAACCCAGGTGGCTGAGCAGTCGATAAAGCAACACTCACGTTGACCCTTACTTGGGGCAGACGAGCGTTTGGAGAGGCACAATCAATCGGCTGGTCACGTCAATCCCTAGCATCTATAAGATAGTCCCAAGCCTATTGCCCTCATGGCAAGCCCCAACCATCTTTACCATAGTGGTGCTAGAATGTGGTGACTGAGGGTCTTTATATCCCGAGAATGACGTTAAACTCTATCTGATGGTGAGGTTCCAATTCTGGAGTTTTGGGGAATGTGGAGCATCCCTTCATCACCATTGCTCCCAGTTCAACTCAGGTCCAGAGTGGTAGAACCTACATAATAGCACACAATTACACACACACACAGACACACACACACACACACCACACACACATTATATATATATATATATAATATATATATATATATATATCTGTGTGTGTGTGTAAGTTGAAAAAATGGAAGTGAATCCCACAATATGTTCAGATATATAGGTTCATATATATGTTGAATATATATATATATATATATATATATATATATATATATATATATATATATATATATATATATATGAGATTAGGTAATTTGCTTTAGAAGCATTGTTGAGTAAAGTATATTATTATTCATATTTTTTGCTGAGTAAAGTATATTATTATTTATATTTTTTGCTTGAAGGCAGTTACAATGCGTATATCGTATAAAATTCGATGATTAATGAAAATTATCATGACAAGCGAACTCGGCAAATATTTTCCCCTACATGAAACAGCTGCTGTACGATGTTCTACGTAGGGCGCAATATTTGCCGAGTTCGCTTGTCATGATTATTTTTATTATTATCGAATTTTATACTATATACGCATTGTAACAGACTTCAAGCAAAAAAATAAATAATATATATATATATATATATATATATATATATAATATACATACATTTCAATAAATTTTCTCCTGACGATGACTTAAGGTCGAAACTAGTTGATAATAATAAACATAAAAGAAATATTCATGTCTGTCTTATCACTTTTTGTTCATATGTATTTATGAAGAAAACAACAGATTGAGATAAAAATGTAAGGTAAATAGTTTAAAAAAAAATAAAAATTAGTTTTCTTTGTGGAGAGAATTTCCTTTTATTTCTATGGGGAAAATTGATTTGATATACGAGGAAGTTGAGTTATGAGCAGAGGATTGAACTTCCAAGTTAAGATACCACTGTACTTTATGCTACCCAGACAATTTGTCAGATTTGGAAAACATATTCAATTTCTATGGTTTTAGACCGTGAGGAGTCATCTTTATCATATAGATTTGGGCGGGTGGACAGGAACGGATTAATGATGTTTCCGTTTATTTCAATGGTGAAAACTTATTTGATATGCGAAGAACTTGAGTTAGGAGCGGAACGAATTCTACTCGTAAGACAAGTTACCACTGTATTATCATCATGTGAAACTGGAAACTGGCCACGTACCGGCATTCGCGCGCGTACACGGACTACCATTTTGAGTAGTTCTGGTCTAAATATCATTTGTGTGTGTGTGTGTGTGTGTGTGTGTGTGTGTTTTGTCTGTGTGTGTTCGTTCCAGAAGACGTTTCAGAGCTAAGGGAGAAGAAATATTAAATTAATCCATTGTTTCGGTTTGTTATAAGATCGTCTCAACATCTTTTTTTTTGTTTTGTTTTGTGTGTTTTGCCTAAGCCTTTTGGTCGTTAGGTCTCATTTCTAACTTGATTCACATTTCCTTTTAAATTTTGCTTAGTCGGGTAAAAAGCTCAAGGAAGAAAGATTACGTTGCGTCAATTTTTGCTAAAGTTGGAGGCGCGTGGTGTAATGGTTAGTGTCGTAGGAAATGGACTCGTCGACGAGAGTTCAAATCCTGGACGAAGCTACAGTTCACATAACGCTAACACCCTTGGGAAAGGTATAAATCAAACTACTCTCCCTCCAGCCATCTGTAAATAGTAGGGTAGACTGGGTTCTTTAACCTTGGTTAGGTAACCAGTCTAGGAGAAGGAAAACTCTGAATTCAAACATGTTAAACTCCGTTTGGGGTGGTCTCTACTAGAATAGGCTCAGTCCTAATTAGTGATGTATTTCACTACGAATTTAATGAAAAGGTTCAGACTGCATTGAACATTTGAACGCCCAGCTTTTACTGAGATTGAACACTGACCACTGGGACTATATTAAGTTGATATTTACAAAGTTTACAACACCCACGTGAGTAGCTTTCCTGTATAATCATCATACACACAAATACGTACACACACGCACACACACACACGCACACACACACACACGGGCACACACGCATATATCCCTGGTATATATGAATATCTTATTATAATGGAGATTGTGTGTTTCTCTGTCTGTAACCGAAACTATATTCCTACTCAAGTCACAATTCTCTTAGTTATTGACATCACATTCTCCATGATTTTATTTTTATCTAAACCTCAATTATTAATAAAATTGTTTTACATTATTAATACTGTTAACTATGTGTACATACTGACAACATGCAATTATATTTATATATACAACAAAATAGCGGTTTACAGTGTGAACGGGAAGGCTAATTTGCATATTAATATTAAAAAATCGAATTTAATAAATATGTGCTTAGTATTATTGATTTCTAACTGTTTTGTTTTGTTTTAATGAATATAAGCAAAAATCTCTTCAATGTATCTTAAATGAAATCCATTAACAAGAAAAAATAACTGTCATTTTATTCTTTACTTCTTCTTTTAACTAAATACTTAAATTAGAAAAAATAACAATGAAAGACGAGAGTGATGGAAGAGTAATTTTCAGTTGTTCCATTTTTTATTATACTCCCTCTGTTTCAAATCTTTTATTATACTCCCTCTGTTTCAAATCTTTTTATCTGTATTCTTATTTAGTTTCATTAGCCTTTCTAATTTAATACAACATTTTATTACATTAAAACTTAAATACTTTGCACCCGGAGGGTGCATATATTTGCTAGTATAAAAGAATACACTTCTATACCATTATACTATATAACTACTGTAATTACGATTGTATAAGTCAATCTCTTCATCTCAAAAACAGGGGTTCGTTCATTACACAAATGTTTTTGAACATTTCAAAACCTACCGTTGTTCATAATATAAAACACCTTTTTCTAACACCATCTTGTAACATGGGGTCTTTCATAACACAAAATGTTTGAACACTTGAAAACTTACCGTTGTTCATATTATAAAACATATTTTTGTAACAGGGGTCGTTCATTATATCCTTAGGGTCTATTTGGTAAAGTGAGGAGCTAATGATAGGTATAGCGTTACACCTCAGACGTCAAAACAATCTCCTTCGTCTTGCGCTTTTAAAAAGTGATACCGGCTTCTGGCCACCCCGACGACTTTTAAATTATATCTTATATCTATCTATAATGTAACAGTTATTTCGCACACGAATTACGTCACATAATTTTTGAAACAGAACGCTACTAATGTCACTTGACTGTTAGGATTGTTCTCATTTCTCTTTCCATGTCAAAAATTGAATATGATTCAGAAGATACAGCTTCACGTATTAATAATGCCCCAGAATTCCTTATTTATCATAATTTATATTTTTACACACACACAAACAAACACACACGCGCGCAGATATCTATCTAATCATATATATATATATATATATATATATATATATATATATATATATATATATATATCCGTGTGTATATAACAAATGTAATGTTATCTATACGTCTCTACCTCTATATTACCTATCTCTCCTCTTACGAGACTGAGACTGGTTGCATTTTACATAGCGCTTATACTTTTGGGAAAGGTATGAATCCAACTATTTTCGCCTTGCAGAATAGTAGGGGAGACTGGGTTCATTAACCTTGGTATGGCAGCCGGTCTAAGAGAAGGAACACTCTGAATGTTTAATACATACACTACGTTCGTCTATTTATCTATCTGTTCGTATATCTACGAGTGTAATCTCAAAGGTAGGGTCTCCAAAATATTTAGAAATCACGGAAATGTTTATTGTTTATTATCAATGATCTTTTCATCATTTAAAAGTTTGATCTTTGAATAAAATGAGGTTGAAAATTGAGGAAAACGCGGATAAGACAAACACAACAACTAAATTCAAATGATATTTTGCGAAGCTTTGACAAATTTATTCATTGAATGATGTTGGTGGGGCTCTGTAATTCATTTTTCAAACGCTGGGCCAGAGCTTGAACCTGTAGAAGCAAACCTTTTGACAAAGCTTCGCAAAGCTTTGCATCTACAGATATATATATATATATATATATATATATATATATATATATATATATATATATATTAGACACAGTGTTTCGACGTTTACCTCTCTTCAGTGCGGCTCGACTTTAACAGCTAATTTTAGCCGGGCGCGAATCTCGCCTGAATTTTCGTCTGTCGAGCTCCTTACCCTCACGGCTTTCAGGAACTTTCAGTAATTGATACATACTTACGAAGATGTATGTTTACGATCACCAGAGGACTAAACAAATTTTTCTGGTAGTTAGAATCATTTCATGTGTGGTTTAACCGAAGTGATACAGTTAAACAGTAGTGAGAGCTCAATGTGCCTAGTAGCTGTGAGTGGACGCCCAACCTAACTTTGAGAATTAATCACCTAAGATATACCCTATCCTTCGCCCCTCAGCCCCCTTCATTCAAACTTCCTATCCCCGCCTGTACTACCCTCCCAAAATAGGACCCCTCCAAAAAAAAGAATATATTTAAACCATTGTTTTGGGGGAATTTTTCAGTAATATCCATGACTTTGCTCATACATGAAGATGCTGCAGTAATACGGTAGAAATAAATTATTGTAACGAAGGAAATTTAAAGTTTTTTCCTTCATTTATTGAATATATATATATATATATATATATATATATATATATATATATATATATATATATATATATATAATATAATTTAATATACCAAGTGTGTTGGTAAATCCTTGCGGTGAGAAAAAACCCAGCAAATAGTTTGATTGTAAAAATATACTACCAAACATCAGCCAGGGAGAAAAAAATAATCTATTGGTACAGTATTTGGCCAAAAGAAAAAACAATTTACATGTATATATATGTATATAAGATATATATATATTCATATAACTGCTAGGAGAAAGCTAATAAGTAAAAAGTGCTCGATACCTAAGTAGAGCCAATAATAAAGATAATCTAATGAGTCAGACGAACCTACTATTAGTTTCGCATAAAGCTCTTTAGGGCTAAAATCTGACCTTAGATTTTAGCCCTGAAGAGCATTATGCGAAACTAATAGTAGGTTCGTCTGACTCATTAGATTATATATATATATATATATATATATGAAAGAATTGCAGATATGTTTTTCATTAGGAAGGGAAACATGATTGAAGCTTGTAATTTAAAAAATATATATTTATGAAGTGAGTCATGAGTTAGATATTACCAGAAAATATTTTGTCTTAAATTTTCAGCTAAATTTTCCAGTATCTAATTCGATGTGTTGTTGTCGTTGGCATCCTTCCAACTGCGAATGTTCCTTGTTTTAAAAACTACGTAGCCTGGGTTGATTGATATGGAGGATGTGTTGTTACCCTAGCAGCAAATACCTCTTCTCCTAATGCCGCTGTGGTCCAAAGGAAAGGTAAGAAACCAAGACAGTTTGGCAACGGCAGTGTCGCAAGAGTTGTTGTTTAACACTGAAATTCTGCGTTACTCCATGTTAGGGAGTCCGGCTACGGATTTGTTTTCGTGGTTTACTTCCCTGGCCTTTCCTCAGGATCATGTAAAGCGGTGGTTTTATAACACTCTTCCTTGTCCTGAATGGGTTGGCGACAATGGCCAAGGAGCCGCTTCATGCCAATTTGGGGGTTTATGTGTATAGTAAGTACCCAAATTATACTACTGACCGTGTGGATGGCCGTTGACTCCCCTAGAGATCGTCCGCTCTTTTTCAGCTCCTATGCTTTTTTTATTTATTAATACTGGTATTTACTCACCGTCCTCACTAGACAATCAAGACATATCTGCTGAGAATGCCAGTTGGGTTGTTTTTTTAGATATCTAAGTTTTAACTTAGCTGACTTGTGGACTTATACTAATTCACTACATAATCGCTATTTAAGTCGATGTATTTTATAGACGCTGGTGTAGTTTTTGTATGCCCATGTCATACCAGCACACCACCATCTCGTTGAAGAAGCTTTGAACCTTGCGTCGTTGAACCTCGTGTCACTTGCGGATGTTTTTGACATCCATGCACGACTTACCATTAAGTTCGGTTAATTGGCGATGAATTTAATATGTTCAAAAATCGAACAACTGTGCAACACTTGGTGGTAGTGTCAATCGGGAGCTCTATCAGAACGTGACAGTGAGGTGCGCGGAGGGACAGGCACAGGTACATGCACAACAAATATATCAGAGTTGCCAATAGCCGCACGATCAGTTTTCCTGTGACCTTACTTACCCTCGTATTCATCTATCTACCTATTTACCTATTTATCTATCGTCCGTCTGTTTATATATATATATATATATATATATATATATATACATATGTCTATCTCTGTTTCTTTATATATATCTATTTTTCTATCTATCTGTCTATCTATGTACATTTGCATGTATGTATGTATGTATGTATGTAAAAACATTATATTCCTACTGCATAAAAGTTTGCCGAACAGCTGGTGGTCTCAAGCTTCACATGAAAGTTCCCAGTGATGCGTATGCAATGCCTGTCGACTCAGTCAACACCGATCGTTATGAGTGCCAGATATGTTCTAAGTTATGAAAGACTTTGGTAGGAATGTAAAGTCATAAACAAGTTCACAAACAGACAATGAATAAAGGAATGGCAGTCGCCTGACAAAACGTTACGATCAATATCAATAATAATAGTGTATGTATGTATGTATGTATCTATCTATCTATCTATCCAGACCAGAGGAATGAAATACAGACAATTTCATATACTCACAAAGAAAGAAATAAAGAAAGATAGAAAGATATTATGCATAGATACATAGATATATAATACATAGATACATAGACGCATACATAGATACATACGTACATACATATGAACTGATTGTGATAGATAGATAGATAGATAGATAGATAGATAGATAGATAGATAGATATTGAACAGACTGGCAAAGATATAGATAGATACATACATATTACATACATAAATACATATATACGTACGTACATACATACATACATACATACATACATACATATGAACAGATTGTGATAGATAGATAGTAATAGCATTTATGGACGGCATTCATATGTAAAGTAATTCATATGTAAATTTCTATCTATCTATCTATCTATCTATCTATCACAATCATTATTCATATGTAAATTTCTATTTATTTATCTATCTATCTATCTATCTATCACAATCATTATTCATATGTAAATTTCTATTATTTATATATCTATATCTATATCTATATATATATATATATATATATATATATATATATATATATCACAATCTTTTCATATCTATGCCCGTATGTATATATGTATGATATCTATCTATCTATCTATCTATCAATCTTTGCCAGTCTGTTCAATATATATCTATCTATCTATCACAATCCGTTCATATATATATATATATATATATATTATATATATATATATATATATATATATGCCAGTCTGTTCAATATCTATCTATCTATCTATCTATCTATGCATAATATCTTTCTATCTATCTTCATTCTTTCTTTGGGAATATATGAAATTGTTTGTATTTCATTCCTCTGGTCTTGCCGCGTACTTTACAACATCCCTTGAATTCACATAAAAATTCCACAATTATCACCATTCTCTATCTCCTCCATATCTCCCCCTATCTCTCTCTCTCTCTCTCTCTCTCTCTCTCTCTCTCTCTATATATATATATATAATATATATATATATATATATATATATATATATAATCACAAATCTTATCTGTGTCAGTAACTATTCGTCTTAATTGAGTTAATAATTATATTTCCGAAAAGACAATCAAGTCAAAATTAAAATGAAAGTTTTTTTTAGACAGTAAACGCAAAGTGAGGAAGACAAACTACGATTTAATTAATTCATAAAGTAAAACGTAATTTTCACAGATCAAAAGCCATCAGAATTCGGAGGTAAATCTTAAAGGTCGGGGGTGGAAGTTCAATGATTGGTTGATGGGTCGCTAATTGGGGGCGTTTGTTACTAATTCATTTCGTTCTTTGACCGGACACCGTGGAATTTCTGATTTTGGTATATATAGAACGGCCGACGATTGTAAATTCAGTCTCTGCAGAGAACTCCAACTGTTCCTTGCTTGTTTGTCGTCTTCTCGCAAAAGAAGTCCAACGTCTTTCCAACCTTCTTCAGGTGAGATTTTCTCTATTTCTTTCGTGATATTCATTCAAAGCAGCAATGAAACTGTTTTCTCTATATGTCCAAACAGGAGCTTTCGAAACGGGAGACTCCGGGTCTGATGCGATGTCTAACAAGCTAGACTAGTAGACCATTGTTGAATTATATTGACCCCTACTGAAACCACCATAAAATTGGCCTTTGACCAAACTAAGCTAAATTTTCTAATTGACCACTTTCTTTTATGATATTAAAATGCCTTGTGCCAGTCTAAGAAGGCTATGCAGAAGCTCTCGAAACGGGCGGCTCCTGGTGTGGTGTAATATTTAATGTGGTTGTGTTATTGATTCTCACTGGGACCTCCATACTATTGGCCTTGAGCCGAACTAAGTTAAGCGTACTAACTGATTACAATCTGAATCAATGGTAAAACGTCACCAAACAATTGTATGGCTTTTAAGTATTCTTATCTAATACTAATAATCTATACACAATTATATGGCTTATAAGTATTCCTATTTAATACACATAATTCATACACAATTATAGTGTTTAAAGTAACTATTCCTATTTAATAATAATCATTTGTTTCGTAAGAGGTTTTATGGTTCGAAGTATTCCTATCCAACACCAATAATTTGCAAGCAAATATTCTTTCAAGTATCTAATAATAATAATAATAATAATAATAATAATAATAATAATAATAATAATAAGTCGTAAGTTCTACTATCTTATACAAGAGCATGAAATAAAGGACTTTAAGAGACTTTCGTTACATAACAGATCGGCTCCGATGATGATCTTATACAGATTGAAATATAGCAATATTAGCCAATATATACGACATTAATTAATAACATCTGCGTGTTTTTTCAAAGTTCTTCTCTGATTTATTGTCGGATTCACTTTCCTTATTTTTTATTGATATGCTGTTCTTTGAAAAAACACTTAATATGAAGAAAATGTCATCAATATGAATGACCCTACAACATACGTAATTATATGATTTCAAATTTTACTATCTTATACAAATAATTTTACGCAGTTATATGGTTTCAAGTATTTCTATCTATTTCTAATAGCTCATACACAATTATATACTATCAATTATTCCTAGCTAATAGTAATAATCTATAAACAATTATTTACTTTTAAGTATTCCTATCTAATACAAATAATTTGTACCTAATTATATGATATTAAGTATTCCTATCTAATCATTTATAAGCAATAATTTACCTAATAATTTACAAACAATTATATAGTTTCAAGTATCCCTAATACTTATAATTTATGCACAAGTATATCCTATCAAATATTCTTATCTAATATTAATAACACAATTATATGGTTTCAAATATTCCTGTCTAATAGTAATGAATAAGCAATTATATGTCTTTAAGTATTCCTATCTAATACTAATAATCTATACACAATTATATGGCTTATAAGTATTCCTATCTAATACACATAATTTATACACAATTATAGTGTTTAAAGTAACTATTCCTATTTAATAATAATCATTTGTTTCGTAAGAGGTTTTATGGTTCGATGTATTGCTATCCAACACCAATAATTTGCAAGCAAATATTCTTTCAAGTATATAATAATAATAATAATAATAAAAATATAATAATAAATAATAATAATAAGTCGTAATTAAAGTCGTCGGCGTGGCCTAAAGTCGGTATCAGCCGGACAGCAAGGGAGTATATCACCTTTTCACTGGCGCTAGACAAAGGAGATTGTTTTTAGCGTCTGAGGCGGAGTGTCACACCTGCCATCATCTCCTCACTTTACTGCCCAGATCCATGTGCTACTCATACGCTGAATTGACGAGTGTCAGTATCGAACCAGGAACCTCGAGGTTCCCAGCCGAATACTCTACCGACTGAGCTAAACCGATAATCTTGAGTCAAATTTAAAGATTCGGGTAAATATTCTTAATACAAATAAATTACACAGTTATATGACATCAAGGTTTTGTTCATTTGTATTAGTATCAACCTTTCGTTAGTTATTTAATACCGAAGTCATCCTTGTAAAAAATAAAACAGTAGTGGTACTATTTAACCAATAGTTGGGGGATGAGAGAGTTCATACCTTCCCAAAGGCTATTAATTGGAAAATGAACGTAATAGCTCGACTAGAGATCGAATTCGTTTCCTAAGATATCGCAGTCCAGCATGTTAGCCACTACGCCATTGGGACTTCTCTCAGCATAAAGTTAAACGCAAATAACCTGGTACAGGATGGGAACTAGGGTCATTGAGTCCGTTTAATACGAGGACATACCTTTTTTTTCAGATACATCATCATCATCATCATCATCATCATCATCATCATCATTATCATGCCGCGGTATTACTTACCACATATTATTATTATTATTATTATCATTATTATTATTATTATTATTATTATTATTATTTAGATACCTGAAAGAATATTTGCTTATCTCAGAATTATGATGTTTAGGATAGAATTTTCAACCCATAGCAAAATCAATTTTCTATCCAGAACAGCACCATTCCGAAATAAGATGAAATGAGCATGAAATGCTCTCTGTGTAGCAATGACAGATTCCTCATTAAGCAAATGCACAGTGTGCCCCGGTCCAAGGCATAATTATAACTGATTGTATCTGTCAAGAAAATGGTAAGACATTAACAAAATGGAGCTACCATTACCACTTGCCTAAGTTCACTTGAACCAAACAGGTTATAATTTGAAATTAAAATAAGAACTCTTATAAAAAGATTACACATATTTCAATTATATCTTAATTGGTTTCTGTATAAAATCATTCATAGGATTGATTTTAATACATTGGAGAATAAAACAATAATATTAGAGATTAGCAACACCAAGTAATTATTTATTGAATCTAGTTTTGTAAAAAAATAGTATGCAATTTACCCACATTATATATATAACACATTGCAAGATTTTAGATGTACCAATAACATGGGCCTTCTGAGTCATGTAGGTCCGGAGGCTTCGGCCACTGGACTATTAGTGTTATATTAAAAGTGTGATCCCAGGGGGCTATCCCCCAGGCAATACCTGCCCCCTTGGGGGTGGGGCTGGGTTCATTGCCCAGCGTCTGAGGCGCCCCTTGAGGGGGAATGCCGACGGGATCACCGCAATTTTTGTTCGCATACGTTAAAATGAGACCTTTGTATCCAGCTTATACAAGTGGGGTATAAGGCAAATACATCCCCTAGTTAACACCCGCCTCCTTGATCTAAAGGGACAGGGCTAGGTTTATTGCCCAGTGCCTGTGGCGCGCCACTTGATGCAGAATGCCCACGGAATCAACGGAATTTTTCCCCACCACCCATGAGGTTCGGTTTGTGGGTGCTCCTACATTAATAGGGCCTTATGCCTAACTCGTACACATGGGGTACAAGGTAAATACCAGGTACCAATAACATGGGGCTTTCGATGCCCGTGGGTCAGCTGGCTGGACTATTAGTGTTATATTAACGGTGTGATCCCAGATGGCTTTCCCCCAAGCAATACATGTCCCATTGATTTAAAGGGACAGGTCTGGGTTTATTGCCTAATGTCTGAAGTGCCCCCTTGAGGGGGAATGCCAACAGGATCAACGCATTTTATGGCTTACCACCCATCAGGTTCGGCTTGTGGTGGGCCCACATAAAAATGTCCTTGTATCGTGCCCTCAGAAGTGGGATGAGAGGCAAATATCATAATAACATGGGCTGTTTTGAGGCAAATCTAACTCAGATTTTCATTCTTATTTTAATTCTTATTTTCTCTCTTTCATATTTTCTTTTTCGCCTATTTTTTCCTTTTTATATGTTCTTTTTTCTTCTTCCTTTTTCTTTCTTTCTTTCTTTTTTTCTCCTGTTTTTCTCTTCTTTTTATTCTTATTCTCTATTCTTTTTCTTTTACCCGTATTTCATTCGTCATTTCGTTCTTTCATTCTTTTCTTTTTCCGTTTTTCCTTTATTTTCATTCTTATTTCTTTTTTAAAAATTCATATCAAACTTTTTGTTTTATCTTTCAGCAACCACATCTGTATACGAGATCATCATGAACCGCTGTATGAACAGATACCGACCCAACATGTGGGGCAACAGGTCTAACAACAACATGTGGGGCAACATGAACAGACGTAGATACAGGGGTGTGATGGAACCCATGTCCAGAATGAGCATGGACTTCCAAGGAAGATACATGGACTCCATGGGAAGAATGGTCGATCCCAGATTCAACGACTACTACGGAAGATGGAACGACTATGACCGTTACTACGGAAGGTCCATGTTTAACTATGGCTGGATGATGAACGGTGACAGATACAATAGGAACTTCCGTTGTATGGACTTCCCCGAGAGGTACATGGACATGTCTGGCTACCAAATGGACATGTGCGGACGCTGGATGGACTCGTACGGACGCCAGTGCAACCCCTTCAACCAGTGGAGCTACAACAGGCACGGTTACTATCCTGGCTATTCCTACGGTCGTAACATGTGTTACCCCGAGAGATGGATGGATATGTCCAACTACTGCATGGATATGCAGGGACGCTACATGGACAGATCGGGCCGTCATTGCAACCCGTTCTCTCAGCACATGAATTATTACGGTAGATATTGGAACTATCCCGGTTATAATAACTACTACAACAGAAACATGTACTACCCCGAGAGACATTTTGATATGTCCAACTGGCAGATGGATATGCAGGGACGCTGGATGGATAGGCAAGGACGCTACAATAACCCTTACTGGTGTAACTGGTACGGAAGAAACATGTACAACCCCTATCAGAATAATCAGTGGTACGGCCGATATGACTATCCCGGAATGGACTGTTCCAACTGGGAAGGACGTGGTATGGACATGCAGGGAGATTACATGAATCCATGGATGGATGACTCATGTTACAATAACTGGTAATGAAGGGGACTATTTATAGCTTTCTTAAGGATAATATTTCCTTTTTTAATAAGAAAATGACCATCTTTCTGAAGGAAATTTCACGATTGGATGAAATTCCTTGAAATTCGTTTTCTTTGGAAAAAGTTTGAATCAAAACGTTTAAACCTGAGAGAATAGAAAGAAAAAGAAAAATATTATTAAAATGTCTGCCTATAAAATTCGAATGGTTTTCAATTAAAACCAAAAAAATCCCAAAAAAGCCTCATATTTCGAAGGTGAAAACAAATGGCTAAAAAATGCATTATTTTCTTATTTTGATTTTGACGCCAAAAAGAAAAAGAAAAAAAAGAAGAAAAGACTGACATTTATGAGGTTTCTTAATAAAAGAATTTTTGTATACTTTATTTTATATATTACCTGTAATATTACGAAATAAAATATATTTTTATTCCTTATTTGATGATTTACGATTTTTTAATGAGCATTGGGATAATCTCTCTGTCCTTGTTTTAAAAAAGGATTTGTTGTGTCGAAATCACACACACCACACACACACACACACACACACACACCACACACACACACACACACACACACAATATATATATATATATATATATATATATAATATATATATTATTTGTTAAGGAATAAAGGCTTAAATATGATTTATATTAGCAGTTTAAGATCTATTTCCAACCATATTAGATGGGTTTCATCAGACAGTGTCTAGCATTTCTTGTTCGTCTCACTCGAAGAGTTTGTGTGATAGAGGGCAAATGGCCTACAGCTGCTTTCTTGTGGGGTGTTGTTTCCAGGATTTCTTTAATATTGAACGATTCTCCTCAACAATAAGCTAAGAAAACAAACTCATTAAAAGGCGCGACACGTTCTTCGGAATTTTTTTATATACTCTGTATACGAATACACACACATACACTCTCTCTCTCTCTCTCTCTCTCTCTCTCTCTCACTCTCACTCTTTAATATATATATATTATATATATATAATATATGTGTGTGTGTGTGTGTGTGTGTGTGTTAAATAATACAAATGACTGGATCATCGAAATCCTATTGTTCTTGAAAGTACACATTTTTTACTCTCTCAGGGATATTTAAAAATTCCTAAGGAAGCTCAATGTATAATAACTAAAAATATAATCATATACAGAGCAATATTTAACTTTCAAAGAAAGAGAAAACTTAACAAACCGTCATTTAACTATAATAAATTTACATCGACCAGAAACTCAAAATGAGTCTAGTCTCTTCAGATGTTTTTATTATGTTAAAAGCGGTAATTATTTAGGGTGTGAGAAGATTGAATTCTGGGTAAGCCTTTTTCTATTCGATTTTCTCTGTATTTTGTAAATATATATAATGATGATGAATGCCAGATTTTTACAGATGAGACTCGTCTTCACAATCGAAAATGCAGCTCGCACATCCTGATCAATAATTAATTTAACTTGTAAAAAAAAACACACAAAAAAACAAGATACGTATGATGTTAATGTAGTAAAACATATGTACGTCGTTGGATTATAGTGACATAGGCATGTGCGACATTTATGTAATACTTTGTGTCGACATAGCTATATAACACTATTTCTAATAATAAGGTAACATTATTTGTTTAATTTATAATTTCAAAATCAAAAGTAAATAAACATAAGCAGCATTGAGAGATTTCCCGCATGGATTTGAATTTGTAATTGAATAACAATATTAGTTGTAAAACAAAAAAAAATCAAAAACAAATAGACGAGTAAAACTATATTTGATAAATTTATAATGCTAATATGTTGGAATATTTTAGGCTATAAGGTGTGCTGAAGTCCACCACTTAAACTTTTAGACTCTGCGTGGACGCATGAATTCAATAAGCCAATCAACACGCTCGAATACGTGGTTAGTTAACTATTTAATCGCCGATCTTGAAAGCCCCTCAGTTGCAGGTATTCGACACGGATGAACGGATCAGCAACCAAGGATTCTACCTAACACTAAAGAACACAAGGATTCTCCCCAACACTAAGGAACACAACGGATATCCACTGTGAAGAATTTTCACTTAAAAATGGCCTCAGAAATCGTAACATAATAATCATAATTTTAGAAAATCATGGAATAATTAGTGAAAAGCAAAACAAGATAACTGATGACTGTACACATTGCAGGCTTTAGTCCAGAGTGCTCTCACTCTCTCTCTCTCTCTCTCTCTCTCTCTCTCTCTCTCTCTCTCTATATATAATATATAATATATATATAATATATATAATATATATATATATATGGGGGGGGGCGTGTGTGATGATTGGCAAGAATGCCAAATAAGTTTCGATTAATAGTATAAAATCTTTAGGTTTATTTGGTAATTGAAATATTAATTTAGTTTCTGAATTACTACTCAAAATAATCGCCATTAGCATCGATCACAGCCTCTATAAGTGGCCACTTAACTATTTAATCGCCGATTATGAAAGCCCCTCATTGCTAGTATTTATATATATATATATATATATATATATATATATATATATATATATATATAGGGTGATACTCGAATGTTCATAAGGAAAAGAAAAAAAAGGGATTGGAAACTAGAAGATTTAATGGATTGTAAATATATTCAATAAGCACGAAAATTACACTACTGTCAAGTTTTACTCAAAATAACCCCCATTAGCATCGATCACAGCCTCAATCTTGCTCCAGAACCTGGAGCAAACTGATCTTACAGTTTCCCTGTGAAGGGTCTCAAAATCTACCTTGATTCTATCGATTAACTGGGCTTTTGTAGTACTGGGACAGTGATTGATGTCTCTCTCAACAGCGCCCAATATATAATAAGCCATGGGGTTAAGATCTGGGGAATTCGGCGGCCAAACATTGGGACTGCTGTAGTCGAAAAATTCGCCGGCAACAATTTTTTAACTTTTCCCAGAGGTGTGGCAGGGCCGAATCTGAGAGTTCTCCAACACTTTTTTCTGTAGATTTTCAAGGAATTCTGCTGTACGAACCCAATCTGATCGTTTGTTATATTGCTTTCTTCTAGTCACAGCCTCGTAGTCTCCATTGCAATTCTCCAGTTAAGCCATTCTGTCATCACGTATATGAATGAAGAGGGTTCCAAGCTTTTAAATGATGCGTAGTGTGCATCAATACCTCTACCTTACGGCGGAAAATAACCAAACATAAATATATCAAATTTATCCCCAACTCCCATTATATTTATTATATATATATATATATATATATATATATATATATATATATATATGTGTGTGTGTGTGTGAGGTGTGTGTGTGTGTGTGTGTGTGTGTGTGTGTGTGTGAAACATATACTCATATATATATATATATATATATATATATATATATACTAGACAAAACATGACCCGTTGGGACACCTATTCAGTTCTCGTGAGATAATTGGGATTAGGGAGGTATTGCCAATGATGACGTCAAATACGTATTTTACAAAGCAAATTTACCCCACACACCCTGATTGAAAAAAAATATCAAAAAACAGAGAATTATCTGATTTGAATGAAATTTTCACTTTGATTTATCAATGAATGAATTTTATAATGCATCATTTATTATATTTCAAAATGTTGATTTTTTTTTCAGGTCACTAAATTTTGACCACCCTTATTTTATGGGTGTGAAATATCGGTGGAATTATAGAAAGGGGAAACCAATTACAGTATCAATAAAAAGACAAGACTGACGGTGTGAATAGAAGAAAACATTTTTTAGATTGTCTTATTCTTCTGCGGCTTTAGACTAAAAAGACAAAGACATTTTATTTAAAAGTTATTAATTCTTCTGTAATAAGTGTATTTATTATTTTGAGTTATTGATTTCTAAGAAGAAATCGTTATCAGCTTTAAAATCCAAAACAATGTTTTTTATTCCGTAAATACATAAAAATTCAGGCAGGTTTACAATATATTTGGGCAAAATTGACCGAAAATAATAGTATATAACAGACACTAGCAATTGTTCACTCATTTTCATTTTAAAAACGAATTAACATTGATTGAATCGATTATTCAAGGTCAGAGGTCAAAAGTCGAAAAGTAGTAACATAATGAGCATCAGTATACAAAAGCAAAATAATATTACACATGTAATATATTTTAAAGACATTTTAAACTATTATTATCGGTCAATTGTTCTCAAATATATCGTAAACAAGGCGGCTTATTTTAAAGTATATCCAGAGTAAAAATTATTTTGGATATTAAGGCTTATAACAGTTTCATCTTAAAATCACTTACAAAATCAGCAAATATGCTCAATTGCAGAAGAATTAATAACTTTTTAAATGAAATATATTTTTCTTTTTTGGTCTAAACACGCTGATTTTGTAACTGATTTTGAGCACAATTGACCGAAAATAATAGTTTAAAATGTCTTTAAAATATAACATAAGATGTTAGAGAGTTGAGTGATAGTAAGATTTGTTATGTGTATGTGTGTTTGTATTATTATTATTATTATTATTATTATTATTATTATTATTATTATTATTAAATGTGCTATGTTGTATGATGCACACACATACACACACAATCATATACACAGGTACACACATATATGTATCATATACACAGGTAAAGTAAGTAAAAGTAAAGTCGCCGGGGCGGCCTAATGTCGGTATCAGCCATGCAGCAAGGGAGTCTATCCCCTATATATATATAACATCAGTTATACATATATATATATATATATATTATATATATATATATATATAACTGATGTTATATATGTAATATATATACACACACATATATATATATATATATAATATATATTATATATATATAACATCAGTTACACACATATATATATATATATATATATATATATATATATATATATATATATAATATACTTTGACCTACTTTAAATTGAAATGGACATTAGAATTTTATTACGTGCTGGTGAGTTGTTAAAAATGTCTCCGTTAATCACTATCCCATCACTCGTTCACTCGCATATATTGAGGAAAAGAGAGTTATGCAGAATGTAAAGACAGGGATTGCTCAGTTTTTGACTTAATTGCAAATTACGACTAATTAGAACCAATTAAAATGGAATTTTTTTCAAACATTTAGTAATCCTAAAACTAAGGAATAATTTAGTATAAATTTCGTGTCCTTAAACCCACTAGGAAAAAAGTCTTAGACTTTAAATGGTGAAAATCTCAGCTTTAGTATAATAATATAATATAATATAATATATATATATATATATAATGAATAGTGAATGAAAAAATTAGAAAAGTGTTTGCATAGAAAGGTGCTCAATGCTAATAAAGCAGCGCAGATTTATAATTTATAATTAATGGTGATATTATGATTTCACACTCATAACTTAAAGTTTCTTGGTAATCCAATTATCAGATGAGAAGTGGTTTCTGTATTTAAAAAACATTATAATCAATGCAAGTTTGTTTGATTATAATGTTTTTTAAATACAAATTTAACGTCATGACATTACATCACGTGAATACAATCCACCTCACATAAACGTTAAACAAGCCACAGTTTAAAAAAAACAATTTTTAGCTTTACATTTCCCATCGCGTGAAAAACGCTTCATATAAACGCTAAAAAAAATGGATTTTAACATCTCACCATTTCACGACTGGTTTTTGACATCTCAACCATTGATCTCATCTGATGATTGGATTACCATGAAACTTTAAGTTATGAGTGTGAAATCATAATATCACCATTAATATTTATATATATATATATATATATATATATATATATATTAATATATATATATATAATATATTTACATACGATGAAGTACTGAGAAGTAAATAGTATCATTCATTAAGAGTTGTTTGAAAGGCGGTTTTCAGACATCTTCGCTCTCAGTGTTTCACATGTACAAACGGATTTTGTTGTGTGCATTTCATTAAAAAGTAGACACAACATTTGTGTTTTTCAAATATTCTGTAAACATTACCCGACATGAAATCTAAGGGAAACATGTAACTTTAGATGCCTGATATATATTTCTTGCTCTAGCGGCAACTATTGTGGTGTAATGGTTAACAAGCTAGATCAGCAAACCATTGTTAGTGAGTTCGATTCTCACTGGGTGCCCCTTACTTCTTGCCTTGCGCTGCACCTCGTAAATAACTCTACATATTCAGCGGGGGTGGAGTTGAATACAAAGCTCTGTATAAAGATAATACACAACTTTTCTCGGATGGAATCTTACATGGAATCCAGTAGTGGAATTCATAATTGCTCCTGAATTCATTTAGGTTCTCTAAGGACCAAATTACCCGCTATGCTATGAGAATATGAAAAATAGGTATAAGAGATTCAGATTAACTGGATACATCTACATAATTTAAGAATAAATGTATATCGAGACGCTCTGTACGAGGGGGCTGTCACAACGTTAAAAGTAGGGTAATGTACCCACGTCGGAAACGAGGTTTCGCGCAAAGTGGGATGCCGACATGAGGGCTAAGGGATAGAAACTTAGAAGTGATAAGTATTCGTTGCAACGAGTATCCACGCGATGGAGAGTGCTTCACGTTTACATGAAGCGATGAAGGTACTGGGGGGGGTCACGTAAGTGGGAAGTAGGTTCATTCAGTCAGAAATCAAGAGGAGTGTTTGGCAAAAGGCCCAGGTGGTATCTGCAGACACCTCGACGGGGTCTCATGAGATGAATTTCACGTAACAAACGGATTTTGTTGTGTGCATTTCAATAAAAAGTAGACACAACATTTGTGTTTTTCAAATATTCTGTAAACATTACCCGACATGAAATCTAAGGGAAAACATGTAACTTTAGATGCCTGATATATATATTCTTGCTCTAGCGGCAACTATTGTGGTGTAATGGTTAACAAGCTAGATCAGCAAACCATTGTTGTGAGTTCGATTCTCACTGGGTGCCCCTTACTTCTTGCCTTGCGCTGCACCTCGTAATAACTCTACATATTCAGCGGGGGTGGAGTTGAATAACACTCTGTATAAAGATAATACACAACTTTTCCGGATGGAATCTTACATGGAATCCAGTAGTGGATTC
>CM042140.1:110147146-110152146 GCA_023376005.1 Doryteuthis pealeii
TTTAAATTGCAATATCTATTTTTGCTTAAACTAAAAATAGTATTTTAAAAACATCGTTTTAAAACGTTTTCATTCGTTCTCTAAAAAAACGTTTTTTACTATTAGTATTAATTACAAAACAACTCGTTTTATCATTTTTTTTATTTACATTTGTAAAAATATTGATAAAATATTTTCTTTTTTTTAATATAAACAAACGCATTCAACAACGCAGTAGAAATAGAGCGGGCATACGAAAACAGACAGCAGGTAACAGGGTGGGTGCGCCTGCTGATTTTAGCTGGAATATCAGCAGCAGCAGCTATACGAAACAAACGCATTCAACAACGAAGTAGAAGTAGAGCGGGCATACGAAAACAGACAGCAGGCAGCAGGGTGGGGTGTACCTGCTGATTTTAGCTGGAATATCAGCAGCAGCTATACGATAACTTTCGAAAAAATCGTTTGATTTTTGTTTGATTGATTAATTATATCCCTTAATCAGTAAAAATCAATAACCAAATTTGGAGTATTTCTTAGTTAGAACGATATAAATGTGCATGCAATATTTTGAATCTGAGTGATCTCCCATTTTGCAGATATACGTCAACACGTACATACCGAAATCTCTCCTTTATATATTAAATATATATATTTGTTCATATGTTAATAAAGATGTAATGAAATGAAATAGGAGGAAGGGTTCACCTATAAAAAAAAACCTACGTTTGATTAGCATTATGTGAAAGCATATTCATTTTATTTCGCATTTCTGCAGACTTTTTTCCGATTTTGTGTTGTGTCACATTACTTGGTCTATGAACCACATCTTTTTAATGTTATCCCTCTAATCCTAGGAAACTGATCAATCAATCATATTAGCTTTTCAACTCGAAACGAATGAAATGTATTGGAATTTCCTACTATCAAGGGAATTGTAGGCACTCTGAAAGAGATGAGCTTAACCATTGAAATGATGACAAGATACCAAGAAACGTAATTGAATATTCTGAAAGTTGCCTGATATGTGAAATTTACTGTGAGAATTTCTGACAAATTCTGTTAAATTCTAGCATCTGATGCTCTTTCTTTGGTAAATTATGTTTATTTTGTGCCTTTTATCCTTTCACTTCAGAATCTGCTTGGCATAATAATCATATTCCTCAAATAAGAAGGTAATCAGCGAAATAAATTAATTATCTAAAAAAAAAAAAAAAATACATTACTTTTCCCAATTTCTTATGTATATATTTTTAAATATAATAGGGTGTGTCTAAGTTTTTACAATATTTTGATAACTTGAACACACGCACTTCTGTAGAAACCGATGCTTTTGCAGAAGTTATGAATGTAAGAAACGATGTTGGAAGCGAAATTCCGTGGTCCACCTGATACTCACCGTGTGCTACTTGTGTTACATAATAGATTGGCGTAATCTATCATTGACTGGTGGTATATATATATATATATATATATATATATATATATATATATGTGTGTGTGTGTGTGTGTGTGTGTGTGTGTGTGTGTGTGTGTAATGTTGATTATTCAGAGAGTTAGTTTTACTGCGTACGCATTTATTTTAGAATATGAACCAGGTTCGTCGACCTGAGTTCAAGGGAGCTTTTGTATATTTGATACAAAGTAAGGCACTAGAGAATAGTATGAAGCCATGTTTTGCAAGTCCCTCGTGTATTGACAAATTCCTTAGAAGTTGCTAGCAACAGCTTTTCGGCATTTGCATGTAGCAAAGTTTGGCTGATAAGAGTTTGGTTGTAGGAAACACACTCTGCGACAAAAGAAATGCCTACGAAGGTGGTACATACAATTTCATTTAAACCTGAAACGTTGACAGGGATGTAGCATATATATATATAATATATATATATATATATATATATATATATATATATATATATATATACGTTCGTAAACATAAATTCATTTATTGACAAATAGTCAATTAGCGATACAATCAATAAACCTTCTTAGTAACCATACTTCATCATCCACTTATTGATGTAATCTTATCAGCATTATTACTGAGAAATACATGAGTGAGTCAAAAGTTTTGCAATATTTTGGTAACATCAAGAAAAATTCAGTAGTAGCTTTAGGTTATTTTTCAGACGACGTGTAGAGGTCGTGTTACGATTTTTGTGGCCATTTTTAGGCTGCAAGTGAGAGTAGTTTACAGTGGAGATCCCTTGTGTTCCTTACTGTTAGGTAGAATCCTTTGGTTGTTCCTCGATGTTAGGCAGAATCTTATTGTTGTTCCTTAGTGAAAGATCCTCGTTTGTTCCTCGGTGTTAGGCAGAATCTTTGGTTGCTGATCCGTTCGTCTGTGATGAATATGTGCAAATGAACGGCTTTCAATTTCCGGCAATTATATAATTAACTAAACACGTATTCGGGCGTGTTGATTGGCTGGTTTAATCCACGCGCCCTATAAAAGTCTATAGGTTTATGTGGTGGGCGACAACACACCTTATATGCCAAAATATTCAACCAATGAATAATATTTAACTTTGAGGTAAACTGCTCGCCTGACACCCCACCCGATTGGTACTGGTCGTATTTGGCTTTATGACTCGGAATCCACGGTTTTAGAACTACCTGACCTTGCCTGATCTTCGATGTTCTTGCAAACTTAGCGATATTTTTTTTAGCTATCTGATTAATGTACGTTACCTTTACCTTTCTGGCAACAATATTTATGCTTACTTCCACGTCTTTGATGGAGGCGCATGGTGTAGTATCTATAGTCGTAGAGAAATGGACTCGTCGACCCGAGTTCAAATCCTTGACGAGGCTGTCTACTTTTTATATAACTAATACCTTTGGGAAAGTTATACATCTACCTACTCTCCCTCCAGCTATGTGTAAACAGCAGGACAGTCTGGACTCTTTAACATTGGTTAAACAGCCAGTCTAGGAGAAGTAAAACTCTGAACTTAAAAATGTTACACTTGCCTAAAAATGACCTTGTTTCACATGCTGCTCCTGTGGAGGGGTTGGTAAATAAATACGTCCACGGATTTATGGCTCACTTCGAAATTGTAAACCTTCCCGAATTAATCTATATTGCCCGCTCATCTATATAGTTTTCAGGTCACACATGGACTATAGCAATGCACAACATTTCAACTCATTTCAATGATTTCGAATCACTCTAGTAGTTTCAAGAAAATTGGCATTAATTTTACCGTCATTATGTCGACATGAAGGCAACTTGACGTTCACTCATGTGAAATATGGGAGAAAGAAAAATCATATTTAAACTTTTTTTCATTTTTTTACATAAAAAACGATAATCAGATATGGTTTTCAGAGGGCAGATAATTTTTTATTAGAAATATTTCCCATCAAATAATTCCAATAGAATAAAACTGAAGTGTCATCGAGTCTGAGCTGTGAGCTGTACTGTTAACATTTTTCGAAAAAAAAAATGAAATCATGAAATAGGAAAATTATTTTTTGGAACTCAGTGAAATATTTAAAAAATTTAAACGTGGAAACCTGATGAAATTATATAAAAACTATCTTAATTTTCACGTTGCTAAAACTAAAGTTAACACTTTCAAAAATTAAAGAAAATCGGTTATTCACATCAAGAAAAATGGCGTGCTGGGCGCAATCAAGAAAAGGAAGGATGAAATCAGAGAACATGTTCTCTCTCTCTCTCTCTCTCTCTCTCTCTCTCTCTCTCTCTCTCTCTCTCTCTCTCTCTCTCTCTCTCTCTTTTGGAGATATAAAATTTCTACCTTTTTTTGCTAATAGAAACAAAAGCTGAATTTTGTTCAGATTGAAGGAAGAATACGATCGAACAATTTTTATTGGGGAAAATTAAGACAAAAAGGCGAAAATCTTGCAAAAAAGAAATAGCGAAAACAAATATGAAATATAGTATTAATCCAAAGTAGAAAAATAATTTGAGAATTCAACGAAAATAAAAAATATTGACTAAATTAAAACTGAATGAAAACAAGTGAGTGAAATGAAAGAAAAATTATGAAAAAAAAAAATAAGTAGAACAAATTGATTATTCGAGAAAGATCTGATACATGTAAACATTTTGAGGGGAAAATACTAATTTTTGGACCAAAAATCATATCATATTAGAAAGATAGATGTGTAGGAATTTACCCAAGTATGTGACACCCAGGGACATCCAGTGAGAATCGAACTAGCTATTCAGTAGTAATAGATCTGCAAGGGTAGCTTGCTTACCATTGTACCACGGTGTGTGGGGTACCGCTTTATTTAAATTGTTAGCCACGAGTAGTATGTGACACAAAATCCAAGGTAGTAGACATCTAGCGAGGATCGACTTCACCCTTCAGTAGTAATGACTTTGAAAGATTAGCCTATTGAAGCGCCCCTTTAAAACAGCAGCAAAAAACAACAGTAACAACAACAACAACAACAACAACAACAACAACAATAATAATAATAATAATAATAATAATAATAATAATAATAATAATAATAATAATAATAATAATGATCCACTGGGAATTATGCAAAATATTAAATGTTGACCATGCAACAAAATTGTAAATGCATAAACCAGAAAGCTGAAGGAAAATGAAAAATGGACAAATACCTGGACCTTGCCAGAGAACTGAAGAAGTTATGGAATATGAAAGTGAAAGTGATACCAATTAAAAGGTTTGGATGGAAATCAGAGAAGGATTGAAACCATGAACCTGCAGTTGCAATCTGCAGAATACCCAGAAGAGCCTGGAGACCTGAGGAGACTACTCAGACTCCAGTGATGTGAAAACTCAAAAGGAGTAAATAATAATAATAATAATAGGTTTTGATAACATAGAAGATTGCCTTGATGACATAATCCAAGGACTAGAAGGATACACTAAAAAGAGCCATGAAAAATTACTTACGGCAGCCAATAACTGAAGCTGCAACTTATGGACAAACAGAAAAACAACGTAAACAAGAAAACAAACATGGGTAGAAAAATAATGATATGGATACTTTAAACGACAAATTGGAGAGGT
>CM042140.1:110154646-110182146 GCA_023376005.1 Doryteuthis pealeii
TAAGGAGTGAGAGAGAAGACATTGAGAGAGATAAATAGATAGATTGATATGCAGTTTAATATTCCCCTGTCTCATACAAATCATCTGAGGCTAATCTATTAAAGCATAAATGGAATCATAATATATATATATATATATATATATATATATATATATATATATAGATAGATAGATAGATAGATAGATAGATAGATAGATAGATAGTGAGAGAGACAGACAGACAGAGAGAATATGAAAACTTAGTATTAAAAAAAAGAGGAAAAAACGTTTCGGGCTTTAATAAACCTTCATCAGTACATTAAGATAGAATGATCGTTGTCAGCATAGTGATAGATTTTTTTTAATAACAGGGGTTAGGTGCTTTGTTTTTGTTTTTATATTCTCTACATATTGTCTGATTTATCTACATATTTTACTCTCACATGCAAACACACACACGCACCTATATTTTATATTTTACGAGCATAATGGTGAAATATATGCAAAAATTGATGGTTTCCTATCGGTTCAGTTTTGGGTCCTACATATAGCAAATTTTACTTGTCTGATCTAGAAAAAATAATTGTATAAATCCTTGTATTTTCAGTTATAATAGTGAATAACCTCATCGATATAAAATAACTATGGAATAGTGAAGTATTGTGCAAATCCGACAAATATGGTTGAAAAATCTCTAAAATATATTCAAACAAAAATATTACAATCCTCATGGTTCACAAATCTTCTGTTACAGTAGTCATTACACACTGACCTACACTTTGACTATCAAATATCTTCAAAGGCCACAAACTGACCCCATAAAAATACCATATCCCACAAACTAAACCCGCCCCCCTTTTTTTCACTTCCCCCATCTGTATAACACACACCCAAACCATCTACTCCTTTTATTCCTTACCCAATTACCTTTTTAGTTTAAAAGCAGAATGTAAAAGCATAACGAGGCGAAATATCAGTTGAATTTATTTGCTCTGTTGTTATATCCACTTTCTCTTGTATTTTTCACTTCAAAATTCCTATTATAAAAAAAAGCTATTAAATCGCACCAAATTAATCTCTTCATCTAATAAGATATTTTATAATGAATTAAAAGTATTAAAAAAAAACCTTCATTAATAATGGATTTCCAAACTATTTAGTAGATGAACTAATTAAACTAATGAATATCAATAAGAATAACATAAATGAGGCTAGGTATATTACGTAAAATAATTAAAATCCTATCAATTAATTTTATTGTAATCAAATACATCGGAATGCATAAGACATAGATGTACATACCCTATGTTTACCCATGATGTGGAAAATACTGACCACACAAATAAGAAAAGAGATCTACTAGTCACTTGTTTGCCACGGACTGTTCCCGGAAGAACAAAAAGGATGCCGCAAGGAAACAAGAGGAACAAATGACCTACTATATATAGATCAGAGCATTCCCACAGAAGTAAAAACAAAGAACATTTTTTTAGCCCTGGCATGGATTGGCTACAAAATGACCGACGACATGATCCCAAAACCCTTGATAATCGAGTGCCTAAAGATGTATAAATTACCAGAAAAAATAATAAAATTCATCAACAAAACCATGGAAAATTGGAAAGTAAAATTGACAGCGGGAGAACAAACCTTAGCAGAGGTGAAAATACAAAAAGGCATCTTCCAGGAAGATTCTCTATCGCCACTACTATTTGTCATAGCAATGATGCCACTCAACCATATACTCAAGAAATGTACAGCGGGATATAGGTTAACATTAAAAAAAAACACGACTGTCCTACAACTTCATGTAGAAATATTTTAGTTAATAAAACAAAAATACTTAATACAATAATCATAAATCAAAAAATCAAAATCATTGAAGCTCTGTACATAAAATGTATGCAGCTCACTACAAATAGAATTAACTTTGAAACTAGCAAGACCATACGAAAATGTTAAAATAGGTAGACAGAACAATTTTTATTCTAAAACACATTTTTCTTGCTCGTTAGAAATATCTAATAATATAAACTGTCATTGTTATTTAGCGTTACATTAACAAAAATAACATTAGTTTAGTTTAATCATAAACAGTCTTTATGATTGTATTTTAAACAAATACAAACATACTTGATAATGGTTCAGAAAAGAACCGATTGCACATGGTTTACCAAGAATAACTCATTTGGACAACGCCTTTTAAGATGATAACATCAAAAATAGTTTGAAAACTTGAAAAAAAAAGAACTTCAAAAGAATAAGGATTATATTATTTTTAAGAAAATTCGTTATAATATATATATATATATATATATATATATATATATATATATATATATATATATTCTGGTTTGGTGGTCGGTTTTGAATGCTATCCCAATGCAATGTATAAAGAAAAATAAGATAACTATGGTGTTGTTTGTTAACCTGTAATTTATTCTTAATATTTCGAGATAAAAACTCTTCGACAGAAGATTTCGGAAACTGAAACGTTTGTTAGTCACTAAACCCCAATATAGGTCGTTCTTCCTTCTTACTGAAGGGAATATAGGAACGGAAGCAAAAGGAACAAAGATAAAGATGACTTAGGGTAATACTTTTATACCTTGATTCACACTTTCCTAGAGGGGAGATATTTTCTCGAGCAAGTCAATAGGTGTTTCTCCTTCAAAGTCTTGAAGTAAAAAGGGCCGAGAATCCTATTTGGCACCAAGAATTCGGATTTTTCTGCACATACACAGAGAGCTCTTCCGGTGTGAGGCCTTCAGTGAGATTATTACTTTTTGTGTGTTTTTATTTTTTAATATTTAATCTAATTTTGTTTTACTTTTGTTTTATTTATTTTTATTTGATTTGATTTTTTTATTAGTTCCCACATATTTAATTGACAATAATGATTGTCATGCCCTGTTTCTTAAATTATTTAATGTTTTAAGCATTGACTGTCAAAAGGTAACACGTTATTTGGATTTTATGTTTATAGTAGTGTAGACTTGGTCTTTTAGGTTAGGTAAGGCAAGTGGTGTAAGAGAAGGTAATTTAAAATGTAATCCAGCCGTACTCCACTTAAAAATGTGTCGTATGTTGTCCCTGGCAGAGGAGTTCATCGAATACATAGCGTTTTATGGACTTTTTTAAAGATTTTTCTCCTAATCGAGTAAAATATTTTTCTTTCAGCTTTTTTTACATTGTCGTATTTCTATTTCTGCGATATCACAGTGATTTAAATCTTCTTAATGATATTAAGAATACAATCCTTCTATATATATATATATATATATATATATTATATATATATGTGTGTGTGTGTGTGTGTGTGTGTGTGTGTGTGTGTGTGTGTGTGTGTATGTGTGTGTGTGTGTGTGTGTGTATCTGTGTCTCTGTGTCTGTCCGTGTATGTGTCTCTGTCGGCGTGTGTATATATTTTCAGGAAGTATTACTCAATCTCAAACCCAGGTAAGAGAAGCACTTGTAAGGGTTTCAGTATCAATTTATAAAGAAAATCAAAGTATGAAATGCGATTTAATGACAGAATATCTTGTTTCAAACTATTCAGCACTATTCAGTAAAGCCCCATATGTGTTTCTTGATGTTCCCCTGACATGAAAATTTCAATGAAAATTAATACAAAAGCCACAGCTAGTCTAAAATCTTACAATACTTTGTAATGAGTTATTTTGAGGTATATATATCACATGACTAAAGCTGTTAAAGCTATCTAACGTAATCACTTTGGAAATGTAGTCGGTGCACTGACACAATATACAATGCTTATCTCTGTGTTTTATTTAACAGAGGAAAAGATTAACGTGCAATGTAGTCTAATTCGGGAACTTATGATTTACGAGTTTAACCTAAGCCATAACGCCGCCTAAGCACCAAAAAAACATCTGTGGTGCAAAAGGTCTAAGTGAAGTTGATCACATTACAGTAACCAGATGTTTCAATAAATTTCACCCGGGTTGCAATGACCCCGACAATCAGGCAAGGTCAGTTATGCTTAAAACAGTGCAAACCGTGCCTCTGCCTCAAGCCATACAGGCAAATACGGCGAGTAAAACTCTGATATATTAGGCAAACTTAATATCTAAGAGTGTGTTTCGTCACATTCATGATATCGTCAAAATAATACGCAGATACCGAATTGTGCCTCACGTTACAAAAATATTGTAAACATTTTGATCCATCCCAATATTTACCCAACTCTTTCATCACGGGTAGGATGGAATACAAATTCAATTTTCAAACGTAGTAAAACTGGCTTGAATTCAGAGTTTTACTTCTCCTTGACAGCTTTCTACTAAATTTTCTTCTCGATTGACTCGAAAGTTGCCTCGCTAAAAAAGGAAAGAATCAGGCAATATACTGAAGAAGCTATTACAGATGCAAACTACGATTATGATCTACCGATTCTCACAAATGTATCTGCCCAAGCTGAATCACTGCAATATAGACTGGAGCAAAAAAAAATAGTTTTTATGGGAATTACAAGCTGGATAGAATTGGTGGATTCATACTTTATCCTATGTTAATTGCGTTACATAAAATACCAACAACCTCGACCGGGATTTAAACACAGGGCAACGGATTTAACATGCGTCTCGGTAAGTGATGGAGATGATAGAAAGAAAGTGTAAAGTGATACCTAACTTAATACATCATTGCTTTTTTTATATCGGCCAGCGCTGAGTTAGAAAATTAATTCTTAAAATAAAGAGGAGGCGCGTGGTGTAATGGTTAATGTCATAGGAAACGGACACTGTGGAACGCCTTCAAAACCCGGACAAAGCTGTTTGCATTTCACAGAAAGCTAATACACTTAGGAATGTATGCATCCAACTATTCTCTTTAAGCTATCAGTAAATAGTGAGGAGAACATTAACCTTAGGCATCCACCCTCAAAGAAGGAAAACTGATTTAAAACCTGTTAAACTCCAATTAAGTAATTGCCCATGTGTCACAACCTTCTCGTGTGGTAGATGTTTAAATATTAGCTAACCCTGGGTTGCTTCTAGGAGACTATACTGTAAAGTCCATCGAGTGGAAACACAGACTTACATAATCTCCATAATGATAAGATTAAACTTATCTTATATTCTATTATTAATTTTCATGTATTCTATTTATGTTATATGATGTGTGTGTTTTGACCAGTTCGTAAACATCTAAAGAAACACAAGTATGTTTCTTTGTCGAATCATTTTTGTATCCGGTATATTTTTTTTATTAAAAAAAATATTAAGTTTGTTTTCTACTTTGAACAGGATTTTTATAAGAGCTAATGTCTTTTAGGAGAAGGGGCAATACCCCCCAAATAAAACTTCTTTTTGTTTTCGTACACTGTTTTCTTCACAATCGCGGTCGCCTTTGTTCTGTAACTGACATTTTTCAAAGTGAACGCCACGTGTTACCGATGCGAAGTAGAAAAATGACGTCTATTGAACAAAAGTGTCAATAGCATCAGTATTCTTTTTAATATTTTGTATTTTTTTTGTCTTCTATAATATTCCGCAATTTGTTGATATATCTATCCATCTATATATAAAGGAATTTCAGATTAGTTTGTCCAGGGGAATCTTCGAAGATAAAACAATTAACGACAAAAGTAAATAGATATACATATTAAATATCACCATGGCTCGGTTCTAAAGCAAAAATAATGAAGATTTTATTTATATTTTCAGTATTTGTTCAAACATTTTTTGTATCTTTTTTATCTTCCATAATATTCCATAATTTGTTGATATATCTATAAATAAATCCCAAGATAAACGAATCTCTACATACATTGTTTCATCGATGCGACTATTTTTTTTACTATTATTTTTTAAAGTTTGTTTCATCTGCAGATGAAAACATTGAAAACAAAGAGAAAACACTGACACTAAAAACATTCAAGCGTATATGCAACATCACATACAAAATAGTAATAGTGACGTATTAAGAAGATTGTGTACCAACATTCTTATGAATGAGTATCTTCTAGGTTTATGCACGCCCTATACGTGTGGCATAGAATATATTTACCAACTGTTCCGCATGAGAAGGATGCAACACAAGGTCAATTCATTAAGCGGAGTTTAACAGGCTTGAATTCAGGGTTTTCCTTTTCCTAGATAGGTTGCCCAACCAAGGTTAAATATGCCAATCCACCCTACTATTTGACCATAGCTAGAAGGAGAATAGTTGGATTCCTACCGTTCCCAAGGTTATTAGCGCAATGTGAAATGGAACAGTCTCGTCAAGGATTTGATCTTGGATTGACGAGTCTATTCTCTACGACTCTAACCATTGCACCACGTGCCCCATGAAATATACCGATAATATCCCCATACAGTCGGTGGAGCTAAAATACGCTGACTCTATTCATCTGTAGTAAATACTTAGAAAAGTCAGAGGAGTGGTATCTTGTCGGTATCAGCCAAAAAGCGAGTGAATCTATCCCCTTTTTAGTAGTGCCAGACCAAGGATATTATTTATACGTCTGAGGTGCAGCGACTCATCAATTATATAATCGCCCCTATGTCGAAATAGAGCAAAGCCTTGTTGATACAGTAATTTAAAAAAATATAATTACCTCCTCTTTTATGCTACGTGGAGAGGCTTTAATCCGGTTGCTAGGCTGATGTTAATTTGACTGGCAATTTGTTTATGTTTGGTGTCTAAAAACAACTTGGGTTGCTGTGGGACATCATGCCTTGTGCCATTTATAATTTTAGCAATAACACTAAGCCACATTCTTTCTCATGGGATTTTTATTTTCCTCCATCACAACCACTGAGAGCAAGAGCCCACCACTCACTCCGTCATGGCATCATTCTAAACTCTTGTAACATTATCACGTCTCACTTCTCATCAAACAGAAAAGTACTATGTGGCTTTATGATGATTCATCATCAATCTTTTCCATTCTAATCTACATTTAATAACTTTTCCGTGCTAATTTACGTCACTGTTACATTACTGGCTCTCCCTCTATCTATTATGTTACACATATACCATCAGCTCTCCACTTTAACACACAGATCCAAGATGTGCTACTTATGCGATGAGTTGGCTTGGGCAGGTATTGAACCCGAATCTTTGTTGTATGCAATTGAAATGATTATTTCATTCTGTCTCGATGAGTTTTACATAATCTCGTATTTAGGACTAAGGCGTCCCATTGTCGTCTAATCGTTTGCAAACTATTATGAATGACCCATTACTAATGAAAATGGAGTCTGATCTTCGCTGGATGCTCCATACATATTATGTTATTTTTTGGGAGAATAAGTGCTTAATTGGAGTCGTACCTAATTTGAAAATTAATCAATTAATAATGATTAGGCGGGAATACCTATTAAATTTGGCTAAACAAATCGAGAAAAATCAATCTCTGTATGTACATTTCGGCCTATTAGCCTCATCAGGGCGGTCTTTCCGATCTATAGCTCTGCTGATGAGGCCTAATAGGCCGAAATGTACATACAGAGATTGATTTTTCTCGATTTGTTTAGCCATACATTTAATAGGTATTCCCGCCTAATTCATTATTAATTAATTAATTTTCAAAATTAGGTCCGACTCCAATTAAGCACTTATTCTCCCAAAAATTATCGGCAAAAAGCCATTCTAAACAAACCTTGTTTACAACTTATCATATTATGTTATGTAACGCTATACAATTCTATTAATAATGGAGATTTGGTCTACATTTGTCTGTAACAAAAACTACATCACGGCTTACGTCTCAATACAAAAAATCGTCAAAACAGAGAATAAATAATCAACTCACAAATCAGTTGATATTTTTCTTACTCTCACCCATTTTTCTTTTCAGTAACAAGAGGTTTATGAACGTTGAAATAAATAAATACTTATTATTGTGTTTAAATTTATGTGTACAATATTCAAGTTTCTATTTAAAATTGTTTTTTTTTTTTTTTACTTCTTTAATATATTTGATTTTTCTTTATTTATGATACAAACCCTCTAACATTGAATGTTTAACTTCCACCTCGCTCAGGTTCTATTTAAAAAAAAAAAAAGTTTTTACACCGGCCGGAGGGTGTTTTCGTTTTGCTAGAGATAATAATTATCTTTACATCAAAACCTAGAAAACAGGAAGTGTTGTATTAAATATCGTAAAGAGAAATATTCATTATCTGTAGCCAATATACATCAGTGTAAATGAACGTTGCTTTAACATATTTATCCTATATTCTACGATATCGGGTAGATAATATTTTAGAAAATTATTTATCTTTTTTCTTGAGAAATTGGAATGTTCTCAAATTATGTTTAATTCTACTCGGCTAAGTTTGTTGATAAGTAGTGTATATTCAAGTGTGTTGAAAAAGGAATGTTACGAGATCTTGAAATAGGAAGACCACAATGAGGAGAGCGCTTACTTTGCTAATCATATAAAGAAAACTAATACTTTGTATTCTCGATAGACGACTGTACAATTATAGTAAGGCTTTCAAGAAACTAAATTTTAAATATATAGTTTAAAGAAGCAATGAATAGGTTAATGGAAATGTGACACAGAAATATATAAAGACATATATTATTTTTCTCTCTCTCTCCCTCCCTCCTCTCTTTCTCTTTCTCTCTCTCTCTATATATATATCTATCTATCTCTCTATCTCTATCTCTATCTATCTTTATTTCTATCGCTTAAAATTCTTTTATTCACATAAAAACACATACCAAACAAATATATATATATATATATACAATTTTTTGGAAAACATATATATATATATATATATATATATATATATATATATATATATATATACTTTGGTGTGGTACCAAGTTTCTTGGTACAAGGTGATTCTAGGTGGGTCCTAATTCTCTACCCGTAGTTTGTTGTAGAGTTCAGGTTCCGTATGAGAGCTCAATGTTTAATTATTGTAAACAGAGCAATCACGATACCCATGGTATTTAAGGCCTTTTTATTCCCATATATATATATATATATATATATATATATATATATATATATATAGAGAGAGAGAGACTTAAGGGTGGTGTAAGGTAATTAAAATACGAAGTCAGAATTTATTCACGGAATAATATGGTTTCAATATATATTCCGAATTAAAAACTCATTTATAAAATATTATAACGACAAGAAACTATTCGTAATACAAATGAATTGGTCACAGTTAAAGTTAAGTTTGAATTATTACTATATAATTCGAATAATTTGGAAACAATAATATAAAATCAAGAAATTAGTTCGTAGTATTAGTTAAATATCAGACAGTAAATGAAATCAGTGGTAGGAAAAGTACCCCTCGATCAAAGCTAAAGGCAACCAGCCAAAAAGATAGACCCCAGAAATGGAAAGAGCACTTCCATAAACTATTGGGTAACCCCCCTAAAATCATAGAAAATAATACCCAAAAGATTGTAGATAGACAACTAGATATCGAACTTGGGGATTTCACAATAGAATAACTAAATGAAGACTTAAAGAAGCTAAAAAGTAGAAAAGCTGCAGGTATTGATGAAATACCACCTGAGGTATGGAAGATAGGAAAGTTCAATGACATACTGCTAGGGCTATGCAATGCAGTATATAGACAAAATAGAATAGACAAATGGATGCATCCTACCATTCCCCAAAAAGGGAGATCTCGGAATCGCTAAAAACTACAGAGGCATAACTCTTACTGCTATTGCAGCTAAAATATATAATGTCCTTCTTAATCGCATCCGACCCGAAATAGAGAAAATCCTTAGGAAAGCCAAAACGGATTCCGCAGAAATCGATCTACAACCCCCCAGATCCTGACTATTCGAAGGATCATAGAAGGGGTTCGAGCAAAGAATCTAGAGGCAACGCTGTTATTCGTAGACTTCTCCAAGACATTTGATTCCATACACAGAGGGAAAAGGGGACAAATACTACTAGCGTACAGTCTCCCCAAAAGAAACGGTTACCGCTATAATTATGCTCTACAAAGACACTAAAGCAATGGTATGCTCACCTGATGGCGACACAGATTTCTTTGATATCGCCGCTGGAGTCCTACATGGAGAGACATTAGCCCCTTATATATTTATAATATGCCTTGACTATGCACTTCGAACATCATTAGATGCCATAAAAGAAAAAGTCTTTACACTACGAAAGACAAGAAGCAGGCGATATCCTGCATAAACACTCACAGATGCAGACTACGCTAATGACCTTGCGCTTCTTGCAGATACACCGGTACAGACAGAGTCACTACTGAATAGCCTGGAGTAGGCAGCAAAGAATATCGGCCTATATGTGAACTCCGATAAAACCGACTTCATGTGCTTCAAAAAGAAAGGAGACATCTCCACACTTGACGGTAAGCCTCTTAAGCAAGTGGAACAGTTCACATACCTAGGTAGTAATATTTCATCCATAGAAAGCGATGATAATACACGTAAAGGAAAGGCATGGGCGGCCAAAAACAAATTATCAGTAATATGAAATCCGATCTCACTGACAAGCTAAAGTGACAATTCTTCCAGGCTGTGGTTATATCAGTACTGCTGTATGGCGGCACCACCTGGACCCTAACAAAGCGCCTTGAGAATAAGCTTGATGGGACCTGGACAAGAATGTTGCGTGCAGTCCTGAACAAGTCGTCGAAGCAGCACCCCACAAAGAAGCAACTATGTGGTCACCTGCCCCCCATCTCACAAACCATCCGGGTGAGACCAACTAGGCATGCAGGACACTGCTGGAGAAGCGGAGACGAGCCTATAAGCGACGTTCTCCTGTGGAAGCCAACACATGGACATGCTAACGTTGGACGCCCTCCCAAGGACCTACATTGACCAACTATGCGAGGATTCTGGATGCTGCACAGAGGACCTCCAAGGGGCAATGAGGATAGGGAAGGTTGGCGAGAGATTGTCATGCATATCCGTGCTGCTTGTGTGACATGATTATGATGATGATCAGTTAACGTCCGATGTATAGGTTAAATATACTGGTTTAAACAATATTTGGTATTCGATAAACCCCTGTGCACAAAGACCCGAAAGAAAACATTCTTAAACATTAGATACAAATGTAAATAGGAGCATGCAATGAACGCCATTCCCTAAACAACTGACATAAAATAATCATAGACGGGATGACATGCCGTTAAAAGCAATCAATCAATCGTCTAAACCCACCTTTACAGCCTTGTGCAAATTCATTAAACAAATATGAGAATTTTACTTTGGAATTCACTTCATTCGAATCTTTAAAATAGGAAAAGTGTCCCATGCAGTATTAATTGGATAGGCGTCTAATTATTCGGACTGAAGGGAGATTTATTTGAATTACAAAGGCAATCGCTTGATTTATTTGTCAAAAAGTGGTTACGTTGAAGTGGCATCATTTCTGACATTGTCTTGAAGATAATTCTCAGTAGTGTCACTCAGAATTAATTTGTGTTCTACTGATAGCACCAAAGTTCCGCAATAATGTTGTATCAGAGATTAAGACGCAATCGTCTTAAACAATACATTTTCATTTATATTCCTCAAGTCTTTTGCTCTGTCGGCTGGTGCTGTAGAGGAGTAAGACCCACCCATTGGAGCCACTTGTTGGACGTGTGGCGACCTATGATGCTTAGGGGGTATCTGTTTGTATACTGTTATACAGTTTCAAGCAACCAGCATAAATACTTAGAAAACAATTACTGTTTCAAGTAACCACGCCCAATACGCACAACATCTACAGAGTTTTGTGGTATCGAGCAATCCTATCAAATAACATGATTTTAAAACATATATGTCAGGTACAACCACTCCGGGTCAGAGTGGACCAGGCAACAATGGCAATAGAAGGACACAACATTCTCCTAGAGGTCCATACTGCCCTGTCATCTGGGGTTGAATAATACGCTATTTGCTACTCTGCAGAGGGGCAAGAGCCACCCAATGTGGCATGGGTGGCGACCTGTGATACATCAACACGGATTATTGGTGCCTGAACAGTCCATGACATGCAAAATTATACTTTGTCCCTTACTTAGGCTAGACGGGCGGTCGGAGGCTCTAGTACCTATATGATTATCGCAACCGTATTCCTCTAATGGTAGCCACAACCCTTTTTATCAAGTGCGGTAGAAGGAGGTTGTTTAAGTTTTTGCTCTCCTGTGTATGACGTTAAACTGTATTTAGTGGTGAGGTACTAGTTTTGAAAATCTGCGGAGTATGAAATAACCATTCATTGATAATACATGCTGATCCGAATTAGTAATACTTGTTAGAATCCTATCTTTAGGTTAAATAGAAAAAATGAGTTAAAATGTATTTTAAAAATTGTTAAAACAGGAATACCCTACAATAATGAATGAAAAAATGTCTTTGGTATGAGAAAATCCAAGGGTTGACATGCCGTACAATCAAACCAACGCAATCCTTTGTAGATTAAGTTATTTCTATAGACATTCGTAAATATGTAAATGTCACATTAATACTGGCTCAAATATATATTCACCCAACCCCTCGGTTACAAGGTCAATTTTTAAGTGGAGTTCAACATATTTGAAATTTAGAGTTTTCCGTCTCCTGGACTTGTTGCCATACCAAGCTTAAAACCCGCAGTCGGATAAAATATTTTCAAATAGCTGCCGGGGAATAGTTAGATCCATACCTTTCCTAAAGGATTAGCTGTATGTGAACAACATAGTTCATGATTTTAACTCTAGTGACCCTGTCCATTGGCTACGACGATAACCCTTACACCACGATTGCCTCCGTTTCTAGAATTTTAAGAGCGAGTTTAAAACGGACATTTCTAATCAGCTTTAGCTTAACCTTTCAGAATATCTTCAAAATATTATCTAAATACGTAAGTATGTATCATTGCAACCACTCTCCCACCGGTTACAGGCGACACAAGATCAATATTTAAGCGGTGTACACGTGGATTAAATTCCGAGTTTTTCTTATCATACACCGGTTAGTTTCCCACGACTAAGAAACCAATATGCCCTACTATTCACCCATATCTAAGGGAGGAAGAGATGGATTCATGCCTTTTCCAAGGACATGAGAAATCATAACAATTCATGAAATATGCACTTACCCAACCCCTCTAGCGCATGCAGGATGCGATACAAGGGGCGATTTTTATGCCGAATACACTGTTCAAACTCAAGCCGAAATCAATTACGTTTACTTTTGGATTAATATCTTTGGGATATTGAATTAATTCACCAATTGATTATTTGAATTAATTAGTGATATAAATCACTAATTAGGACCGAGCTTATTCTAGTAGAGACCATACAAAGCTGAGTTTAGCAGGTTTGAATTAAGCGTTTTCCTTCTCCTAGACCGGTTGCCTAACCAACGTTAAAGAGTCCAGTCTTCCCTACTATTTAGTATTTAGAAAGTAGTTGTATTCATACATTTCCCAAAGATATTAGCGCTATGTGAAATTCAAACAGCTTCTTCCAGGATTTGAACTCGGGTCGACGAATCCATATCCTACGATTCTAACGCTTACACCACGGCCTCCATTTAATTTAGTAAATACAGTATACATTATACTTTACATATGGTAATATCTAGGATCAACCATTTTCAATTAACTTCATAAAATCTAAAACAAAATCAACGTGAATGTTGTTATATTTATACATGTAAATAACAGGCGAGATGGTAAGAATAACAAATATTTCCTATTTGTCTGAAATTTTAGGTGTGGCTTCGTAATTGTATTATTCTGATTTTTCGGAAGGTTGACCTCATCTTTATTTTTATATACACAGTTTTTCAGCCAATGTGTGTCTAGTTGGACAAATGTCGCTTAAGATATAAGGTTTGAGTTAATACAGATCTAATGACAATCATCAGTAGATTGCAGGTTCAAATCTGACCCTGGACGATAATCACATAGAATACTTAAGATAGATTAACACATGTAGCCAGTCATGGTTAGCACAATGAAAATAGGCTAGACTGGGGTATTTAAATTATAATTTAATGTATTTAATTGGTATTTAAAATTGGTATTTAAAGGGTTAGGTTCGAAGTTCCGTGAAGGCTCCTGGTTACGACACGAAATCTCCTGAATTCGACAAGAAGGTTCTTAATGTTGACCAGAAGGTTCCCGAGATTGACAAGACTGTCGCAGAGTATGACTTTCTATTACGTTGACTTCCGGACTAATACCCTTAGCAAAGATATAGCAGCCCTGATCCTCAGATATGCCTTAGATAGTACCACTAAATACTATTATTAGGATAGTTTGGAATTAACTACCCCACTATAGATAATATGCCATTAAAGAGCTTACGGTTGTATTGCTGGCATCCTTTCGCCTATTAAAGAAAATGGCGTAGTATTCATTTTAACTGCATCTGCACGAGTGGCTGAACAGGCCAATTTTTGAACGGCAATCTCTGATACAGTGACTGATAACAAACAGTGATGTCTGCTGTAGTTGCTGTAGTCTTTCCTTCCTTCTGGCTCTCTTTTCTGTAGCGGTTTCTTTCCTCTCTTTTTCTGACAAGGATATGTCAGGCTGCTCGGTTTTTTGCACCAACCTCCCATATGTTGGTATTGATGTGGCATGTTTTCATGTCCTATTTGCAGACGTATTAAAAGCATAGACGTGGTGTCCTTACCGGTCGGGTTCCTTCAACTAATTTGCCATACGGTAGATATTTTTGGATGCGGCCTTTGTCCATCTTCCTGACATGATCAAGCCAGCGCAAGCGTGTCTCGCAGATAATAGCAAACATGCTGTTCATGTTTGCTCGTCTCAGCACGTCTTTATTGTGCACCTTGTCCTGCCAGCGTATGCGTAAGATGCGGTGTAGGCATCTGAGGTTGAAATTGTCCAGTTTCCTCTAGTGGTTTGAATATGTGGTCCAGGCTCTGCTACTATAGAGAAGAGAACTGAGAACGCACGCTTTATCATGTCATAGTGTATTTTCTCAGCCTTCTTTGGTTATTTTTTGAACAGTGGTTTAAACAACATTTAGCTATATTTAATTTTTAAGGCAGTGATAGAGAAACCTATTCAAAACATACAGAATGAAATTTCGATTACTGAGTATTCTTCACTGGGAAATGACAGTTAAGATTGATGATTGAATCCAACGCCTAACTTTAGAATTCATATCAATATTGATGCTTTCTTATAAAACTTGTATCATCACTTTTGAATTGGAAAATAATGAATGGCTAATCAGTGGAACATTTTCTCGAAATATAACTAACGTTTTTCCATTATATATATATATATATATATATATATATATATATATATATATATATATATATATAATATAAGTAAGTGTTTATTTTTATATAGCCAGCCGACATTTTTTAAGGATACGTGCTTAATTGAATCATACCTAATTTTAAAATAATTAATAATTAATGAATTGTTAATAATGTAAGGCTAAACAAATCGAGAATGTCTGGGATTGATATTTTCTTGATTTGTTTAGCCTTACATTTGAACATTTATGCCCGCCTAAATTCATTAATTATTAACTAATCAATTTTCAAAATTATGTATGAATTCAATTAAGCACATATCCTCCCAAAAAAAAATATATATATAGGTTTGTGTGTGCGCGCATATATAATTATTCTATCTCTTGCACAAACATACACATTTTCTCATTATTATACATCTATTGTGCTCCTATACATCAATTTGCCCTAAAAAATAAATTAAATATAAAAGAATATTTTGTCAATATATTCAAGATATTACAACACATTTTTTTTTTCAACGGAACTGACTACATCTTGACGTAGACATTAATCTATAATGTACGTGTACACGAGAATCACGGAAATATATACAAACATTGGCGCACATTCGTACATATATTGTCAGAACTGATCGTTCGGGTTTCGATCCTGACTCGAAGTAGCCTGCGAAGTCTAGCCACTCCGAGGAAACGTGATACGTCGAAACATGGTATCTGTGGACGACTAAATATACTCTCCCATCTCTGGTAGAGTTTTTAAAAGGGAATTTAGATGACAATCATCGTGCACGCTCAAAATAGCAAGACTCTCCTATTAAACGAAAATGGGATCTCTGGTGACCTTGATATGTATACCTATGGATGCATTTATGAACTAAATTCTCTCTCGTTCTCGTTGGTTCTTATGATAACCCAGAGGTTAAGAAGTTAAACTGATGAAAAATTGGTCGGGTTACGATCCCGCCTGGAGGTAGCCTGCAAAATCCAGTCATAATGAGGAGATGTAATTCGTCGAAACACTGTGAACCTCTCGTACTCACTCACTCACTCTCTGTCTCTGTCTGTCTGTTCTGTCTCTGTCTCTGTCTCTCTCTCTCTCTCTCTCTCTCTATATATATATATATATATATATATATATATATATATATATATTAAAACAAATATTTAGTTGAACGAGAAAGAATACAATATAATCCTTCCTTTGTTATATATTCAATGTATATATTATATTTACTTATCCACTGTATTCCAGAGATTAAAACAACCTATGAATACGATTTATTAAATATTAATATTTATTCCTTCGTGGAAAGAAGACTTATATTATCAAATTTTGAATTATTTATTAAGATTAATATTAATATTAAGGAGATTCCATCTAACGGGCATTCGTTCTTAGTTCACGCAGTTGCATCCTGGGAATATCTTATTATAATGGAGATTGTGGGTTTGTCTGTCTGTAACCGAAACTATATAAGTCACATTTCCCTTTGTTATTTACACACATTCTCCATGATTTTATTTTTTATTTAAACCTCAATTATTAGTAAAATTGTTTTACAACATTAAGACTGTTAACAATATCTACATACTTATAACATGCAATTATATTTATATATTCAACGAAATAGCGGTTTACAGTGTGAAAGGGAAGGCTAATTTGCATATTGATCTTAAAAAATTTGATTTTAATAAATATATGCTTAGTATTATTGATTTATAATTGTTTGGTTTTATCTTAATAAGTATGAGCAAAAATCTCGGGGATAAATCTTAACAGAAATCTATTAACATAAAAAAATAACTGTAATTTTATTCTTTTCTTCCTATTTTAACTAAATAGTTAAATTAGGGAAATTTACCACTGAAAGACGGGAGTAAGGGAAAATGGTGGAACAGTTAGTTTCAAAGTTTTTCTATTTTCCGATTATACCCCCTCTGTTCCAAATATTTTTATCTGAATTCTTATTCAGTTTCATTAGCCTTTATAATTTAACATGATATTTTATTATATTAAAACTTAAATACTTGCACCCGGAGGGTGCATATATTTGCTAGTATTTATAATTTTGAAATAGACTCTTAGGCTTTTTCGAGTGTATACCGAAGGAAACATTGGGCTTGGATGTTTGTATTTAGGGTAAGGAGGATAGTTAGGGGAAAACATTTCTTAGGGTGTGTTATTTCAATGTGGCAACCTTTTTGCCGTAGATTGTAGGGAATGGACTAAACCCACAACTAAGCTTACTGTTGCTCTCATCATGACTATATGTTCTCATCATGACTACAATAACATCAACAGGAACAAAACCATTCTAATTTGTTTTTTCACATTATAACATGACATTTTAAATCTGCTTTGGTTATTTATAATCTCTGAAAATAATATAAAAATCTAATTAAGAACAAGATTTATACGATTTAAAAAAATTATTCAGTATTTTGTGAGCCAATCTGTATTTGCTGTTTTTCTTCTTCATAGAAATATGACCCCCCCCCCAAAAAAAAAAAAAAACGACTTATATTCTTCCTAATTACAATACCTAATTAAAAACATAAGTATATTTTTCTTTTACATTTTTGTTTTCTTTCTCACGGCATTCCAACCTTAACGAAATCATCAAGTGGGGCCTGAACGCGACTGGTTTTCGCTCACAATGCTTGGATGGGGGGACCATTTAAGTAACCGCAGGTACATTCTGAAATGTGTGGTCCGTGTGTTAGACTAAGTAAAGCTTGTTAAAAAAGGAAAACGTTAAGCCACCGTGAGCCTGTTCAGTAGTTAGATGTCTGACTTCTTAAAAAACCTAGTATTTATCCAACTTGGGTAGAATGTGAGACAATTTAATAAATAAGGGTCACCCATTGAGAGTAACCCAAAATATACGTAATAGACTAAACAAAACTTAGTAACTAAAATAACAGTTTAAACAACCATGAGCCCGTACAATACTTAGATGGGTGACCACTTAGTAACAGCAGGTACTGTAAGCAAGCTAATAACTCCTTTACCAGTCTATGCTAAGCTTAGTAATCAAACATTGACGATAATAACACATTACTCAATAAGTCCCGGGCCTAACTAATAAAACAACTTTTAAGCAAAACTCGACGTTATTTATCAACACAGTCTTCTTCTAGGGTGATACACTGATTTCTACGCTTCTCTAACAATGCGATGCCTTTTTTTTGTAGAACGATTTGTCTTTGGGCTCAAAATGCGTCTCAGTTTCCGATATCCCTTCTTTATTGAAGCCAGATCTCTTTCCCTGGAGCATTCCTTAAGGTCTTCAAACAGTCAGTAGTCCCTAGAGGCCAGATCTAGAGAATAGGGTGCGTGCGGAAGCAATTCGAAGTGCAATTCATGTAGTCTTGCCATCGTTGCGTTCGACTTGTGATTGCCTTGGTGAACGAGTTCTTTTTTCTTCTTTATTTGTTGCTTCCTTCAAGCGCTTCAATAATGCGATATAATATTCGCTATTTATGGTGCCCCTTTTCTCAAGGTAATCGATGAACAAGATACCTTGTGCATCCCAAAATACGGAGGCCAAAATCTGTCCTGTTGATGTTTGCGTCTTTGGTCATTTTCACCTGCTGCTATCCACTCAGCTGTCTGCCCATTTGACTCCGGAGTGAAGTGGTGGATTCATATTTCATCCATTGTCACATATTTACGTAAAACCTCCTTTTGGTTGCGTTGAAACAGTTGTAAACAGTGCTCTAAATCGTCGACGCGTTGTTGTTTTTGATCGACTGTGAGCAAACGCGGCAGCGACATTGAACATAGTTTTCTCAGTGACAAATGTTTATGCAAACTGGTGAATACACTGCCTTCTGATATCTTCAACTCTTCTGCTATCGCACGCAACTTCAATTTACGATCGCGTTTAAACTCAGCATACTACCTCTTAACCGCTGTTTCCGACGGAACAGAGTCCAAATAACACTTATCAATTCATTGCTTTGCTAGAACAGTATTTTCCCCCTCAGAAAACAATGCTTTATCAACACACGAAATTCTAATTTTTCCATTGTTTTGAAAATTTGCAATAGTAGCTTCACTTAAATAACTGTAATTTGTAAACTAATTATCCGATTTGGCTCAAATTTTGACACGTTCCACTTGAAAGATAGTACTTTATAAAGGTTATAAAAACTTTTTTTTATTAGTGGTGCCATCTAAATGTCAGGATCGGGACTTAATATATGATGTGTTACTAAACTTAATTCAAGTTTAATTGTGTTAAGTATAGGGGGGGGGGGTAGTTTGATAATTCGAATTGGAGGTCCTTCTGTCAAACGACAATGTTTATTTCTGAAAATACACTCATTTTTCCTGTTAATACTACAAAAGTATATTAAAATTGAACGAATATTATAATCATTGTGTAAAAAATACTTCTAAATTTGATCTGGATTTTAACAATGTCCAGAATTACGTAAACGGTTTTCTTTCGTAAAGGACTGTAAACAAAATTTTGATATGTTTTGACCTGCGCAAACCTAGACCAGATAAAGTTAAATGTATCCACTTTTTCAAATTTAATGTCAAAGGAGATAATTTGAGTATTTCTTGTTTGTAAATAATTTCTCGTAAAACTCTATGTTTTTGATAACTTTAAATATATATTAAAATAATACAATCTATATATAAATCAATGATACCTGGCATGAATTTATTAAAACTTTTTTTCAAAAATTCCGCGGACCATCAAATGTTACACACTAAGTTGGGAGTATATGTAATAAAGGATTGTTCTTTATTCTATGTATAAATTAAATTCTCGTTGATAAATTACTTAATTCCTTACGGTATCATGACGTAGTTTCGGTTACAGATATATACTGAATCTCAATCATATATAGATTACATTACAGAGAGTGGAGAAATCTGTTTGAAATGGCCGCAAGGAAAAACCCGTTAGGTAATTCAGGATGGATTGGCCGGCCATGACCTCGGGATCATTTGAAACGTGGCATCTGATAATACGAAAATGATGAATGTTTAGAAACGAAATTCTATGAAAATCCGACACACACACACACACACACACACACACACACACACATATATATATATATATATATATATATATAATTATATATATATATATATATGTGTGTGTGTGTGTGTGTGTGAAAATGGAAAAGGAATTGAATCCGACAATATGAGGAAAAATGAGTAAAGAAAAGAAATGTAGATGGATAAAATGAATTTAATCGATATCACATTAATCGATATCACTTACACATGTGTTTCGGTCAGTTTATGTGTGTGAAAATATTTCGCACACATAGAAGATTCGACCTTCATCAGAGTGAACATTTATTTTGAATGAAAAAATTCGTTGTTTTTTTTTTTTTTTTTTTTCCCCAACGAATTTTTTCATTCAAAATAAATGTTCACTCTGATGAAGGTCGAATCTTCTATGTGTGCGTAATATTTTCACACACATAAACTGACAGAAACCCATGTGTAAGTGATATAGATTAATGTGTGATATCGATCAAATTCATTTTATCCTTCTACATTTCTTTTCTTTACTCATTTTTCCTCATATATATATATATATATATATATATATTAGTTGCAACGCCGGGGATCGGGATTGTCAAGCTCAGCCTCAGTGAGTAACATTGAAATATATATATCGTAGCATGAAAAATCTTTCATAATGCGTAGTTTACATTTTTGAATTCAGCTGGATACAAAATTATTTGTTGTAACTTAAAATATTGGCCAAAATCCATTTTGTTGATATGTTTCATGTTAGGTAGACCAAACAAAAATAGAATTGCTCGCCTTTGATCAGTAGGGGACTGACTGGAACCCGAATATTGGAATTCCGCCATGTTACTTCGCACTGGGGTCTGGACTGTAAGGACGTGCGTCAACATGGTTGAACTAGTGACCACGTGCGTTAGCACGGTTGGGCTTGTTAAGTCACTATTAGGGTAGAAGCCTTCTCTAACCTGTGTTAAATAAAACCTTGTTGATTTTCCAAAAAACCTGGTCTTGCATTATCATTTTCAGTCTTCCGTATTTTTATCTGTATGTTAAAAACATTACCGTTCATAAGAAAGAAGAAATAAGAAGAAAGAAAGAAAGAAAATATCAAAGAAAATAAAAAAGAATGAAAAAATTAACGTGTCTAGTCGGGCTCAGGGGATCGGATACTGATCTATCTGGAGAAATACTTAGGCAATAATGAATTTATCGCATCAATTTTATCAATAACAATTTTAAAATCTCTAAGGATTTGTACGCCCTATGTTTCAAATAACTTTTTGCAATGAATGCTTTTCAAATATCCATTTTAATTAATTTCTTCCTGAAAATATAAGTTCTTTTGAGAAATATATCAATTGAAAAAAGGACGATTAAATTTTGTTCGACCTCAATTGTGTGTGTGCTCTAGCAGGAGACAAGACTGCGAAAATCAAAGAAAGTGTGAGCCTTAACTTGTCGTGTCGACTGAAGAGTTGGGATTAGGAAGAAATTGTTGGGTAGTGTTGAGGATATATAAACACACAATGAATTAAACTAGAAATTTACAGACAGAAAGATGCATACTAACGGATAGACATATATAGAAAACAGATACTCGATACAGATATACAAGTTACTTAAAAAGCAACAACATATCAGCATCCTTATTTAGCATATATACATACCTGCCTCTTTGGGAGAAAGAGGAAACGGGAGTAAGAGAGAGAATATGAATTATCAATTTTTTTTTAAAGTGAGGAAAATGATTAATCAAATTTTAAAAATCGCTGATAATTCGCATAGTACAATGTTTGTTTAATTTAAGGACATATTTTTCTTTTTGTTTATATTTAAAATATCATTTTTTTATGTATTCCTAAACTTGAGTGTTTTGAAATATATGTTCTTCAAAACCTATTTGTATATATGACAAAAACTTAAATTCAATTGCTTGTTGCGTTAAATTGATAAGAATAAATTTGTTTAGTTTATTTTCTTTTTTACCCCTAAAAAATTAACAATTTAAAGGAGCTAGATATTAAACTTGCTTATTTATCTGGTTCCGTCAAGCCCTAGAACCTATATGATTATTATACCGACTGTATTGCTCAGGCAAACTAACATCCCTTTTTATCATAGATGTGCTAAAAGGCTGTTGCTGAGGATCTTAGTATCTTGGGTATGACGTTAAACTGCCTCTTATGGTGAGGTTTCCATTCTGGAGTTTTGGGAAGTGTGGATTACTCCTGTATTGCCATTACTTCCAGATCCACTTTGACCCGGAGTGGTAGTACCTGTTATAAAAAATGACTTAACAAAACCCACTAAGAATAAAATAAAACACAGTCAAATAATAATGAATAAAACAAACAAAATTTATTGTAACCTACTGATTCATTCGAAAGTATTCGTTTGACGAAAAAACAAAGCTGAGCCTGACGATAAACAAAGCTATACTTTTGTTGTTTACATGTTTGAAACAATCATGATAGAAAAGGTATTCGTTTAATGTAACAATAAATGCTACGAATTGAATATTTACAATTGTCCGTATTACAATTTTGTTTTTTGGGGAAGGGATTGTTATAATAGTGTTTTATTTATTTATTTATTCTAAAACTCATTTGTACATACGAAAAATTCAGTCCTTAATTCCTCATTGGAGAATGTATCAGTCATTTCCTTTAAACCCGAAAAGTAACAAAGCTAAACATTACCTTATTTGTAGTGAGAATATTTCGTGTATTTATTTAATAATATTTCATGAATAGTTTCTTACAAAAAAAGATTTTAGTTATACTGATTATTCGAAAATGAAAGTATTACTAATAAAAAAAAGTTGAGTTATCGTTAAATGTTTTCGTTTGATTTGTTATCTAATTCGCTGGAAAAAAGGATTCAATATACGAAAACATACAAATTACATATTTAGAAATATTATTTCATTTCATTTCTACCCAAATGAATATTTTTAAGATGGGAATAAAAATATATATATATATATATATATGTGTGTGTGTGTGTGTGTGTGTGTGTGTGTAATTTCGACACAACAAATCATTTTTAAAACAAGGACAGAGAGATGTATTCCAATTCTCATTAAAAAAACGTAAATCATCAAATAAGGAATAAAAATACATTTTATTTCGTAATATTACAGGTAATATATAAAAAATTATATAAAAATTCATTGATTAAGAAACCTCATAAATGTCATTCTTTTTTTTTTTTTTTTTTTTGGTTATACTTGAAAACCATTCGGATATGATAGGCAGACATTTTGAATAATATTTTTCTTCTTTTTTTTTCTATTCTCTCAGGTTTAAACGTTTTGATTCAAACTTTTTCCAAAGAAAACGAATTTCAAGGAATTTCATCCAATCGTGAAATTTCCTTCAGAAAGATGGTCATTTTCTTATTAAAAAAAAAGTAAAACATATCCTTAAGCTTCATTATCAGTTATTTTAACATGAGTCATCCACCCATGAATTCATGTAATCTCCCTGCATGTCCATACCACGTCCTTCCCAGTTGGAATAGTCCATTCCGGGATGGTCCCATCGGCCGTACGACTGATTATTCTGATAGGGATTGTACATGTTTCTTCCGTACCAGTTACACCAGTAGGGGTTATTGTAGCGTCCCTGCCTATCCATCCAGCGTCCCTGCATATCCATCTGCCAGTTGGACATATCAAAATGTCTCTCGGGGTAGTACATGTTTCTGTTGTAGTAGTTATTATAACCGGGATAGTTCCAATATCTACCGTAATAATTCATGTGCTGAGAGAACGGGTTGCAATGACGGCCCGATCTGTCCATGTAGCGTCCCTGCATATCCATGCAGTAGTTGGACATGTCCATCCATCTCTCGGGGTAACACGTGTTACGACCGTAGGAATAGCCAGGATAGTAACCGTCTCTGTTGTCGCTCCACTGATTGAAGGGGTTGCACTGGCGTCCGTACGAGTCCATCCAGCGTCCGCACATGTCCATTTGGTAGCCAGACATGTCCATATACCTCTCGGGGAAGTCCATACTACGGAAGTTCCTATTGTATCTGTCACCGTTCATCATCCAGCCATAGTTAAACATGGACCTTCCGTAGTAACGGTCATAGTCGTTCCATCTTCCGTAGTAGTCGTTGAATCTGGGATCGACCATTCTTCCCATGGAGTCCATGTATCTTCCTTGGAAGTCCATGCTCATTCTGGACATGGGTTCCATCACACCCCTGTATCTACGTCTGTTCATGTTGCCCCACATGTTGTTGTTGAACATGTTTCCCCACATGTTGTTGTTAGACATGTTGCCCCACTTGTTGCTGGGTCGGTATCTGTTCATACAACGGTTCATAATGATCTCGTATACAGATGTGGTTACTGAAAGAAAAAAACAAATCTTTTATTATTTGTTTTGAAATAGTAAAACAGCTACATATTGAATAATCTAATCAGCCTGTTCCTGGGTAGGATGTGATACAAGTTTACAAGCATCGAGCAAACAGCGAGGATCTAACGCACTATCCAGTAGTAGTGGATCTGCGAAACGAGCTAGCAAACCATTGCATCAATGATCGGACGCCCTATATACTCAAGTTTAGGCTGTAGGTCGCAAGTATAAGAGATCCTGCGAGGATCGAACTCGGTGATCAGTGGTAATGCATCAGCGAAACTAGCTCGCTAACCATTTCACCACGATGGGACACCCTGCTGCTTCAAAATTAGGTATTTACCCCACCCATTCACCCCAGAGAGGATGTAACACAAGGATGTAAGTATAGGACATTCAGTAGTAATAGATCTGCGAGAATAGCTTGCTAAACATTATACCACGATAGGACCCCGTATTTAGCCTACCCGTTCTATAAGGTTTCAAGTGTTCCTGTCTAAGACTAATAATTTGAAAGCAACTATATAATTTCAAGACGAGTTCAAATCCTAAACGAAGCTGTTTGCCTTTCTCATAACGCTAATTCCCTTGTGAAAGGTATGAATGCAACTATTTTCCCTTCAGCTATAGGTAAATAGTAGGAGAGACTGGGCTATTTTACCTTGGATAGACAACCAGTCTAGAAGGAAGATTCAATCGAAAACTTCGCTTAAAATTTTACGTTGTCTCACATCCTGCTTGTTGAGGGGTTGGTTATATACATACATTTTTCAAATATGGCTAATTTCATGTTTGATTGATTGATATTAACGGCCTGTCAAATCGTATCGGGTTATTTTTTTGCCTAGAAGTGAAGGAATCGCGTTCACATTTACTTTTTTGGCATAGTTATTTCTTTGTCCAATTTTATATATACAGACTGAGCTAAATAGACAAACATGAAAAGATTAGACTTACACACATGCTAGCAAATATTCAGGAACAGGACTGGCTGATTGGATTTTCATAAAACTCAATAAGGGAACCAATGCAGACATCCTCACAGGAAGGAGAAGGCGTTTCAGAGAGAGAGAGAGAGAGAGAGAGAGAGAGAGAGAGAGAGAGAGAGAGAGAGAGAGAGAGAGAGAGAGAGAGATGTAATAGTAGTTCGTCTTTCCCCTCTCTCACTGTTTACCATAATTCTTGAATGTTTCAAACATTACTACTACTACTGCTGCTGCTGCTGCTGCTTCTTAATCTAATTGTTTCTTTAAATACTCTGATGACATAAAATATGATTATCAAAAATTTTATCGTAAAAAAAAAAATATTATAAAAATGTTGTTAATACTTTGCTGTTAAAAAGTAATTAAAAAAATCGTTGGGTGGCCTACTGTCAGTATGAGTCTAGCGCTAGTCCAAGGATTTTATTTTAGCATCTGAGATGGAGCACCACACCTACCATCAGCCCCTTGCTTTACCGCACAAATCCTTGTGCTACTCATACGATGAGATTGCTGAGGGCCGGTATCGAACAAGGAACCTTGTTGTTAATAGATGGGCAATATTCAAAGGAATTATTTTGAAAAAATACATTATACCATATTACTCCTCTATAAGATTATGCCTTTCAGTTCTGCCTCGAAAATATATCATGAAACAAAGATAAAGAAAATGTCACCTAAAGAAGGTTGGAAAGACGTTGGACAAGCTCGTTAGCCATCGCCTCACGCCAGAAGCCTCCTGTATAATCTTCTTAGACTGGCACAAGGCCTTTTAATATCAAGGAAGGAAGTTGTCAATTAGAAGAGTTAGTTTAGTTTGGCCCAAGGCCAGTATTATTGTGGTATCACTAAGGGTCAATCTCATTCAACAATGTTCTACTAGTCTAGCTCGTTAGCTATCACACCGCACCAGGAGCCTCACGTTTCGAGTGCTCCTATCATAGAAGAGAATGGTCAATTAGAAAAGTTAGTTTAGTTTTACCCAAGGCCAATACTATGGTGGTCTCAGTAAGGGTCAATCTCATTCAACAAGGGTCTACCAGTCTAGCTCGTTAGCCATCGCACCACACCAGGAGCCTCCCGTTTCTAGAACTCCTGTATTGACATATAGAGAAAACAGTTTCATTCCTTCTTTGAATGAATATCACGAAAGAAATAAAGAAAATCTCACCTGAAGAAGGTTGGAAAGACGTTGGACTTCTTTTGCGAGAAGACGATAAACTAGCAATGAACAGTGGAAGTTCTCTGCAGAGACTGAATTTACAATCGACGGCCGCTCTATATATACCAAAACCAGAAATTCCACGGCGTAGGATCAAGGCACAAATTTAATTAGTAATAATGCCTATCCAATTAACATCCCATTAACACATTCTTGTTATTGTATTTTAATTCTCATCAGTTCTGAAATTGTTAAAATTCTACCCCGGCCCGTAAAAGCTACCCGCGTAATCTGTGTAAAGCCAACGGGGTTACTTAGCGTCGTGATCAACAACTCTGTGTATATGGTTTGAAACCGGAACAGCCATCTGTTTGTTTGTCTATGTAGTAGTACGTGCACATAAACACACACACCCGCCCTGTCTGCAGAAAGGTAAGACTCCCCCAATGGGGCCACCTGTTGATCGTAGGTAGCGACTTGTGATGCTGAAGGATGGAAGCCAGGTGACTGAGCAGTCGATGACATACAACACTACACTTTGGCCCTTACTTGGACCAGGCAGGGGGTTTGATCGGCCCCCTCTAATCAATCGGCTGGTCATGCCGAGACCTAGCATCTAAATGATAGTCCCAACGCTATTGCCCTAATATCAAACCCCAACCCATTTATCATAGTGGTGCTAGAATGTGGTGACTGAAGGTCTTTATGTCTTGGGAATGACGTTAAACTCTATCTGATGGTGAGGTTCCAATTCTGAAGCTCTGGGGAATGTGGACCACCCCT
>CM042140.1:110189646-110234646 GCA_023376005.1 Doryteuthis pealeii
TAGCTTCGCATATACTCTTCCTGAAGTTCGCCACGTAATCTAACAAGTCTGTTTGATTCAGACAGTCATCTAATTACCTTTCTGGGTTCGATACCGGTTCTAGCCTACCCAGCACATGAGTAGCGTAGTTTGAATCGGTGCGGTAAAGTTGGGAGCTCATGGTAGTTTTGGCGCTCCAGCTCCGACGCCAAAAAAAAACAAAAAAAACAATTCCCCTGGTCTAGTTCTAGTGAAAAGAGAGATTCTCTCACTATTTGACGAAATTGTAGTTGGATGTTTATGGCTATTAACGACTATGCTTACGTCTTTGCAGTAAAGTTACAAATTAAAACCAAATTCTAAATAGTTGGCAAAAGAAATAGCATTTGTTACCTACTTTGATTAAACTACATTATTTTTATCTGACTCGTCTAAAGGGACACAGAATAAGAATTTTAAATGTTCGTAAAGAATATGGTGAAATATTTATTGAACTTTTATTGAAACAATAATTTTCTATTTGTATATACTACTTTACTTATATGGTTTGAAGTATTCCTCTGTAATACTAATAATTCATACATAATTATATATGACCAGTTTGTAAGGGAAATAATTCATAACGGACTTTAAGAGAAAAGATATTTAACATTCTCATAGAATTCTTAAAGAACACAGACATAACGTTTTAGAGCAGGAAATAACGGACTTTAATAGACTTTCGTTACATAACAGATCAGCTCTGGTGATGATCTTATAGAGATTGAAATATTGCAATATTAGCCAATAGATTAACATTAATTAATAACATCTGCGTGTTTTTTCCAAAGTTCTTCTCTGATTTATTGTCGGATTCACTTTCCTTATTTTTTATTGATATGCTGTTCTTTGAAAAAACACTTAATATGAAGAAAATGTCATCAATATGAATGACCCTACAACATATGTAATTATATGATTTCAAATTTTACTATCTTATACAAATAATTTGTACGCAGTTATATGGTTTCAAGTATTTCTATCTATTACTAATAGTTCATACACAATTATATACTACCAATTATTCCTAGCTAATAGTAATAATCTATAAACAATTATTTACTTTTAAGTATTCCTATCTAAAACAAATAATTTTTACATAATTATATATTATTAAGTATTCCTATTTAATACTAATAATTTATAAGCAATAATTTACCGAATAATTTACAAACAATTATATAGTTTCAAGTATCCCTAATACTTATATGTTATGCACAATTATATCCTATCAAAGATTCTTATCTAATATTAATAATTTATACACAATTATATGGTTTCAAATATTCCTGTCTAATAGTAATAATTTATACACAATTACATGGCTTATAAGTATTCCTATCTAATACACATATTTTATACACAATTATAGTGTTTAAAGTAACTATTCCTATTTAATAATAATAATTTTGTTTCGTAAGAGTTTTTAAGGTTCGAAGTATTCCAATAAAACACCAATAATTTGCAAGCAAATATTCTTTCAAGTATCTAATAATAATAATAATAATAATAATAATAATAAAGACCCCAAAAAATAGTAAATGTAGACTTTGCGGTAATAGAGATGAGACTGTAAACCATATATTCTGCGTATGTAGCAAACTAGCACAACGAGAATACAAAACTAGACACGACTGGGTTGGGAAGGTGATTCACTGGGAATTATGCAAAAAAATAAATTTTGACCATACAACAAAATGGTATATGCATAAACCAGAATCTGTTCTTGTGAACGAAACGCATAAAATTCTCTGGGACTTTGAAAAAAAAACGGATCACCTTATCCCAGCAAGAAGACCAGACCTAGTGTTGATAAACAAAAAAATAAAGAACTTATCAACTGGTGGATTTTGCAGTGCCAGCAGATCACAGGGTGAAGCTAAAGGAAAATGAAAAAATGGACAAATATCTGGACCTTGCCAGAGAACTAAAAAAGTTATGGAATGTGAGGGTGAAATTGATACCAATTGTAGTTGGTGCACTTGGAACGGCCCAAAAAACTTGGAAAAAAGACTGGAGGATATGGAAATCAGAGGAAGAATTGAGACCATCCAGACTATTGCATTGCTGCAATCGGCTAGAATACTCAGAAAAGTCCTGGAGACCTGAGGAGACTTGCCACTCAGACTCCAGTGAAATACCATCAGTTAATGCTGATGTGAAAAACTCAAAAGGAGTGAAAATAATAATAATAATAAGTCGTAAGTAAAGTCGTCGGCGTGGCCTAAAGAGGGTATCAGCCGGACAGCGGGGGAGTATATCCCCTTTTCCCTAGCATTAGACCAAGGAGATTGTTTCTAGCGTCTGAGGTGGAGCGCCAGACCTACCATCAGCTCATCAATTTACCGCACATATCCATGTGCTACTCATACGCTGATTTGACGATGGTCAGTATCGAAACAGGAACCTCGAGGTTCCCAGCCCAACACTCTACTGACTGAGCTAAACCGATAATCTTGAGTCAAATTTAAAGATTTGGGTAAATATTCTTAATACAAATAAATTACACAGTTATATGACATCAAGTTTTGGTTTATTTTATTAGTATATCAACCTTTCGTTAGTTATTTAATACCAAAGTCATCCTTGTAAAAAATAAAAACAGTAGTAGTACTATTTAACCAATAGTTGGGGGATGAGAGATTTCATACCTTTGCGCAGCTTGACTAGAGATCGAACTCGTTTCCTACGATATCGCAGTCCAGCATGTTAGTCACTACGCCACAGGGACTTCTCCCAGCATGAAGTTAAACACAAACAACCTGGCCCAGAATGTGAACTAGGGTCATTGAGTCCGTTTAATATGATGACATACCTTTTTTCAGATACATCATCATCATCATCATCATCATCATCATCCTCATGCCGCGGAATTAGCACAGATATCCATGACAACTCTCGCCAACCTTCTCTATCATTCATTGCCACATGGAGGTCCTCTGCGCAGCATCCAGTATTCGCGCAGATTTGGTCAATGTAGGTCCTTGCTGAGCGGCTCACGTTAGCATGTTCATGTGCTTGCTTCCACATGAAAATGTCACTATGAGTTCGTCCTTGCTTCTCCAGCAGTGTCCAACATGTCTTATGCGTCTCACTCTGAAGGTTTGTGAGATATGGGACAGGTGGCCGTACAGCTGCTTCCTTATGGGGTGCTTTTCAGATACAATCTGTTACAATCATGGCTTGGACTGGTGCACAGTTTGTGTTTTTTAAAGACTGGTTAGTCTCTAATTCATAGACAGATAGCTTTTCACGCGCATTCCGTATTATCTCAGAATGATGCTGTTTAGGATAGAATTTTCAGCTCATAGCAATATGGATTTTCTATCCAGAACAGCACCATTCCGAAATAAGATGAAATGAGCATAACATTCTCTCCGTGTAGCAGATTCCCCAGTTTTTAAACAAAATGAAGTTCAACAGCAAATGCACGATGTGTCCTGGTCCAAGGCATAATTATAACTGACTGTATCTTTCAAGAAAATGATAAGACATTAACAAAATGGAGCTACCATTACCACTTGCCTAAGTTCACTTGAATCAAACAGGTGATAATTTAAAACGTGGCACGTATGTCAGTCTGCAGAGTTTAAAATCGATAATCGTATGTAGAATGATGAGGTTTATAATTTAACCTATGACTTAGTCCGAAAGCTAACATAATAGGACGTCTGGAGTTCGAACTAGCTTACTACCATGTCCAAATCCAACACGTTAGCCACTATGCATTGTAACATGGGGAATTCTATCTAACACAAATAATTTTCAAACAGTTTTTTTTTTTTTTGGCACAGTTCTATCAAATAATTTTTTTTTAAACAGATTAGCAAGAATATGCTACTCCGGGCGTAAATATTCAAGTTTTAATGTAATGAAATATATTAGAGAGACTATCGAAATTAAAATAACAACTCATATGAAAAGATTTCACATATTTCAATTATATTTTAATTGGTTTCTGTATAAAATCATTCATAGGATTGATATTAATACATTGGAGAATAAAACAATAATATTAGAGATAAACAACACCAAGTAATTGTTTATTAAATCTAGTTTTGTAAAAACAGTATGCAAAATAACCACATTATATATATAACACATTGCAAGATTTTAGATGTACCAATAACATGGGCATTTTGAGTCATGTTGGTCCGGAGGCTTCGGCCACTGGAGTATTAGTGTTATATCAACAGCCTGATTCCAGGGGGCTATCCAAAGGCAATACCAGCCCCCTGATTTAAAGGGGCAGGGCTGGGTTTATTGCCCAGTGTCTGAGGCACCCCTCTTGAGTGGGAATGCCAACAGGATCAACACACTTTTGTGCATACCACCCATAAGCTTCGGATTGTGGTTGGGCCCACATAAAAATGTTCTTGTGTCGTGCCCTCATAAGTGAGATGAGAGGCAAATACCCGAATACCATAGACGGTTTTGAGGCAAATCTAACTCAGATTTTCATTCTTATTTTAATTCTTATGTTCTCTCATTCATATTTTCTCTTTTGCGTCTTTTTTACCTTTCTTCTTTCTTTTTTCGTTCTTTCGTTCATTCTTTCTTTTTTTTTCTTTTGCCCCTGTTTTTCTCATCCTTTTATTCTTATTTTCTCTTCTTTTTTCTCTTACCCGTATTTCTTTCTTTCTTTCTTTTTTCTTTCATTCTTCCTTTCAATTTTCCGTTTTTTCTTTATTTTCATTCTAATTTCTTTCTTTTTTAACTCATTAGAAACTTTTTGTTTTATCCTTCAGCAACCACATCTGTATACGAAATCATTATGAACCGCTGTATGAACAGATACCGACCCAACATGTGGGGCAACAGGTCTAACAACAACATGTGGGGCAACATGTTCAACAACAACACGTGGGGCAACATGAACAGAGGTAGTTACAGGGGTATGATGGAACCCATGTCCAGAATGAGCATGGACTTCCAAGGAAGATACATGGACTCCATGGGAAGAATGGTCGATCCCAGATTCAACGATTACTACGGAAGATGGAACGACTATGACCGTTACTACGGAAGGTCCATGTTTAACTATGGCTGGATGATGAACGGTGACAGATACAACAGGAACTTCCGTTGTATGGACTTCCCCGAGAGGTACATGGACATGTCTGGCTACCAAATGGACATGTGCGGACGCTGGATGGACTCGTACGGACGCCAGTGCAACCCCTTCAATCAGTGGAGCTACAACAGGCACGGTTACTATCCTGGCTACTCGTACGGTCGTAACACGTGTTACCCCGAGAGATGGATGGATATGTCCAACTACTGCATGGATATGCAGGGACGCTACTTGGATAGATCGGGCCGTCATTGCAACCCGTTCTCTCAGCACATGAATTATTACGGTAGATATTGGAACTATCCCGGTTATAATAACTACTACAACAGAAACATGTACTACCCCGAGAGACATTTTGATATGTCCAACTGGCAGATGGATATGCAGGGACGCTGGATGGATAGGCAGGGACGCTACAATAACCCCTACTGGTGTAACTGGTACGGAAGAAACATGTACAACCCCTATCAGAATAATCAGTGGTACGGCCGATATGACTATCCCGGAATGGACTGTTCCAACTGGGAAATGGATATGCAAGGACCTGAATAAGAAAATGACCATCTTTCTGAACGAAATTTCACGAATGGATGAAATTCCTTGAAATACGTTTTCTTTGAAAAAGTTTGAACTAAAACGTTTAAACCTGAGAGAATAGAAAAAAAAAAGAAAAATATTATCCAAAATGTCTGCCTATAAAATGTCTGCCTATTTGGCGCAAAAAAAAAGACTGACATTTATGGGTATTTTTAAACAAAGAATATTTATATAATTTATCTTATATATTACCTGTAATATTACGTAATAAAATATATTTTTATTCTTTATTTGATGATTTAAGATTTTTTTATTGAGCATTGGGATGTCCTTTAATGTCCTTTAAAAAAGATCTGTTATGTCGAAATCACACGCACACACACACACCGACACACACACACACACACACACACACACACACACACGCGCATATATATATATGTATATATATATATATATATATATATATATATGTGTGTGTGTGTGTGTGTGTGTGTGTGTGTGCTACGTGTTCGAACATAGATGCACACTCTCTAGTGTCGTTGACTTTATGTCTTCCCTAATCTATATATATATATATATATATATATAATATATATATATATAAATGTATATATATATATACATATATATATATATGAGTGTTTGTATGTATACATATATGTTACCGACATAGCATATATATATATATATATATATATATATATATATATATATATATATATAAATGTGTTTGTCGGTATGTATGACATAACACACACACACACATACACACACACAAACACACATGCACACACACACACACATACACACACACACACACACACACATATATATATATATATATATATATATATATATATATATATATATATATATATATAAGAAGATCTGCCAAATTGATTATGATTTTTACAAATAAAGAATCATAATTCATTCTGAGGACGTTTATTTTCATAAAATATTTAATTTTTTTCCCGTTGGACCCATAACACTTTATATATATATATATATATATATATATATATATAATATATATATATATGTATATTTAGAGAGTTGCTGTGATCAGTGTATTAGTTATTAAAGATTTACGTTGAATCATCATCATCATCATGTCACGCATGTAGCACGGATATCCATGACAATCTCTTGCCAACCCTCTCTATCAGGGAGATCCTCTGCGCAGCCACCAGCATCCTCGCATAGTTGTTTTTTATTGGTCCTTGTTGGGCGGCCCACATTAGCATGTCCATATGCCGAAAACATTACTTATGAGCTCGTTCTTGCTACTCCAGCAGTGTCTTGCGTGCCTACTCCGTTTCACTCGGATGGGTTGTGGGGTGGGGGCCAGGTTGCCATACAGCTGCTTCCTTGTAGGGTGCTGCTTCCACGATTTGTTCAAGACTGCACGCAGCATTCTTGTGTAGCTCACATCTAGCTTATTCTCAATGTGCTTCGTTAGGGTCCTAGTGGTGCAGCCATACAGCAGCACTGATATGACCACAGCCTGGAAGAATTGTCGCTTTAGCTTGTCAGTGATATCGGATTTTCACACGACTGATAGTTTGTTTGTGGCTGACCATGCCTTTCCTATCCGTTTATTAACATCGCTCTCCGCTGACGAGATATAACTATCTAGGTATGTGAATTGTTCCACAGGCTTAAGAGACTTACTGTCTAGTGGGGATATGTCTAATTTTCTTTTTGAAACTCATGAACTCAGTTTTATCACACAGAGTTCACATAGAGGCCGATATACTTTGCTGCCTCCTCCAAGTTATGTAGTAATGTCTCAGACTGTGCCGTTGTATCTGCAAGTAGTCTGCATCTGTGACTGTGCGGGATATCACCTGCTTCTTGACTTTCTTAATGTGAAACCTTTTTTTTTCTTTTATGGTATCTAATGATGTTCGACGTACATAAACTAGGCATATTATAAATATATATGGTGCTAATGTATCTCCTTGTAGGACTCGAGCGGTGATGTCAAAAAAATCTGTGTCACCATCAGGTGAGCATACTATTGCTTTAGTGTCTTAGTAGAGCATCACTACAGCGGCAACCGTTTCTTTGGGAGACCGTATGCTAGTAGTATTTGTCCCCTTTTCCCTCTGTGTATGGAATCAAATGCCTTGGAGAAATCTACGAATAGCAGCGTTGCCTCTAGATTCTTTGCTCGTACTCCTTCTATGATCCATCGAATAGTCAGGATCTAAGAGGTTTTGGATCGATTTCTGCGGAATCTGTTTCGTTTTTCCTAAGGATTTTTTTTCTATTTCAGGTCGGATGCGATTAAGAAGGGCATTATATATCTTGGCTACTATGGTGTTAGAGTTATGTCGTTTTTAGCGATTCCGAGGTCTCTTTTTGGGGAATGGGAGGATGCAGCCTTTCGTCCATTTGTCTATTCTGTTTTGTATATATACTGCATTGCATAGCTAAGAAGAATGCCATTGAACTTTCCTATCTTCCATAATTCGGGGGGGGGTATTTCGTCAAGACCTGCAGCTTTTCTACCTTTTAGCTTCTTTAAGAATCATTTAAGTTCTTCTGTTGTGAAATCCCCCATTTTGATGTCTATCTACGATCTTTTGGGTATTATTTATATGATCTTAGGGGGTTCCCTAGACGTTTCTCGAAGTTGTCTTTCAAATTATGAAGTCTATCTTTTTGGCTGGTTGCCTTTAGCTTTGATCTAGAGGTATTTTTCCTATCGTTAATTTCATTTACTGCTTGCCATGTTAATCGCGACTGTCTCTCTTCTACGGATTGTCAGATATTATTTATCTGTACTTGGATGTATTCTATTTGTTATTTTTTGTATGTTTCGATTAGGTCTATCTGGACTTTCTTAAGGTCGTGTAGATTGGTGTTAGTTGGGCTTATTTTATTACGTTTGGGAATGTCATTTTTTACATTTTATTATTCATATCGCCTCAAAAAACAGGGTTGATAGTATGGGAAGATTCCTATTTCAACTAGATTCTGACATTAGAAAGATAGCCAGACAACTGGAAAAGACACAAATCAATATCATGAAAAATAAATGTTCCGTGTTGTTTAATAAAACCTGCCTACTATATATATATATATATATATATATATATATATATATATATATATATATATATATATATATACTAGACAAAACATGGCCCATATGTTCACCCATTCAGTTCTCCGTAGATAATTGGGATTAGGTAGGTATTCCCAAAGATGACGTCAAATCCGTATTTTGCAAATTAAATTTACACCATCCACCTCGATTGAAAAAAATATTAAAAATCACAGAATTATCCGATTTTAATGAATGTCAGTGGTGATTTATAAATGAATGGATTTTATAATGCATCATTTATTTTATTTCAACCTGAATTACTAGTTCCATGGGTATGATACTAAACTACATCTAGGATGAATGCTCCAGTTCTGGAGATCTTGGTAGTCTGAAATCTCTCCTAAATTGAATTTTTCCCACATCCACTTAACACAGAATGTTAATACTTTACTGGATCCCATAAATTAATCGAAGATATATGTCTGAAATATATTGGATAGGAATACGTGGAACCATATCTATGCTAAAAGATGATTAGTAAATGTAATTATTGATGCTAAAAAGGAATACTTAAAACCATTTAACCGTATGCAATTACTTACTAAGGAATACTTTAACTATACGCTCCTACATTTGGGGCACTGGTATATATAGTCAGTGATGTAGTATGCATGGTTCACTAGAAAGTTTCGGGTCTTTCAACATCATATTCTCCTCGCGAGGCCGACCCTATCAGAAATAGTCAAAATCTGATCCAACCACTAACTTAAGACACTAATAGATTTTTTTTTTGGGACGAGTGTAAAACTCTCTACCAAGCCTCTGATTGGCTGGTACTAACAACCAGTCAAATGGATTATTATTAGTTACCTGAAACCATGAGGCCCCTTGCAATTTATTGGTCATAGAGAGAAATGCTTAGCACTTTACCAATGAAAGACTTTTTGTTTATCCGTACTTTTTGTGTTCATATTTCTTTTTTCTTGGAAATATACAACTGTGTACAAACAACTGGTTATATGTAAATGAAAAAGTGCAATTCAAAAAGATGAAATGAAACATTAAAATATAGTTATGATTACGATGAAAGATTGAAAAATTAATCAAATTTTTGCAGTGAATAAACCATGCGGAACTGATATGAAGTTACATAAATAAACCAAAGCCAAACATGGAACGCTACATAGAGTTTCCAACTAGGCGTTTATGGTATCAAAACAAAAATATCCCAGGTTCAATTTTATCAAAAAGACCACACAGCGGGTCAAAGTAAAACTATTAGAGCCAGTGTAAACCAGCGGCCGTGTTGGTGTAGCACTGAAAACTCCCATTTCAGGTTATTTACAACACAGTTCAGATCAGTTGCGCACAAATATCTAGTATTGGTACAGTCGTGAAGGCATTAACAGCCTGTAAATTGGATAGAAACTCTCGGGTAAATATTTCATTAAATATCTTTCTGACCACCACTCGTACTCCAGGGATATTCTAATGCTCGTAAAACATGATTGCCATCACCAAAACGCAGTTTGTCTTGTGGTTAATGAAGACCCGAATTCAAACATTGTATGAGAGAGTTCGTGATCCAATTCTCTGTAATGTCCTTGAGAAGGCATGAATACATAGCTTTACCCCAGATATCAGTACATAGAGCATATTGGGCTCTTAAACTTGCGTAAGACCTCTAGTCTTGTTGAATTGCACTTAAAATAACTTGTATCGCATCCTACCCGTGTCGAAGGTTTTCGGTAAATGCATCATTTAATATTAAGGGGTACCCGTTGTCGATTTCTCAGGATAGACTAAGAATTTTATTCTCAAGTTTGAGATCCATTGGGAAATTGCAAACGAGCTTGTGATCGGGATCACAGATTCGTGGAAAACATGGAGGAAGGTGCACAGCTTGACACACATATCGTACTGACTCGTGACGGTAAGCCTCGAGTCGTGCGCATCGCTCTTCCAGGCTTGGTTTTATTTGCAAGAAGAAAGAGTCTCAGAAAATTTTGAACACAATTCGTATATAACTCGGATAGAAACTTGGGTATTGACCTCATGAAAACCCTTCATACATTGCATTAAGGAAATTGAGTTTTGTGCATTTGCTGCTATCTGCGTTGAAACCAAAGCCGAGCTTTTCTAGCAAACATCATTGGAAATTTTCTAAGCAAAGTGCATTCTCTGTTAATGTATCGTTCTGTTAATACACTATATGATGAAAATTTATCAGGCCAATCAAGATGGAGCATATTTATTTGTAAGATATTTGGACATGTTTAAGTGATAAAGCTATTTGAAAAATATTGTTTTGATCTATGCAAGTAATTTGTTGTAAACTATGCAGTGTCAGATTTTGGCTATTAAAGTTGTAAAAGAACATGTAAACTCTGCATTACGTATGTTCAACACCAATCCGTACCTATACAAATAAGACATTTTTACATGATGCTTTTTCATGCAAAACATGAAGCACATCAACTAAACTATTCTAAACTGTTTTAAATTAGTTCAAAATCCCTATTAAATTAAAAAATAAACAAACCTCCTCAACGGCAGTATACCTGTTTGAAACACCCACACTAAACATTGTTTGGCTGCAACAACAGCCAATCTCGTGCGCAGAAATTAAGTTTTACTTTAGCATAAATTAATATAAACCATTTTAGATGCTATCGATGGGTCAGATGGGTGTAGCTTCGGAGCATCATCATCCCGAATGGGGTCTGGCTGGCGAGAGGGTATAATGTTGAATGAAACGAAATCCCCAAACGAACCAGCCAAAACATAACTGGCAACGCCACCCAGTACCCTTTAATTGAACTGGCGTATTTCAAATATATTTGAAACATTCTTATATATTTGATAGTTTTAACAAGACCCTGGAGGTTTCAGCCAATAGTCGCTCATATGTAAATCGGTCACTGATAGTATGTGTATTTTCTAGTTTTAGGTCATAATGTTCTTGGTCGAGATAAGAAATTCAATCTTGAGTCCTCATTCTTAATATAATTATTGCGATCATTATATGACATTAAACAGTCTGAAATTTAATTTTTTTTAATAGCTCACCTAAATTATACCCAGCAAACAGGGTCTAAAAATACGCCAATTAGATACCCTACAGTAAGATAATACCGTCCCCAATGGGTGAACAGATTATGAACAAAAACTGCATTCAGAGTAGAGAGTCCACTTCTGGAACACAAGGAAGTCTACAGTCACCTCTACGTTTATCCTTGCTTATGGAATGTAGCGGGTATTAATGTATTGAATGATTCTGGATTTGTCGTGATGAAGAAGTTTTTCGTTGATGTCAGTATTAAACCCCTACTTGTTGATACAATTTAGTTGTAAATAAATTAGAACCTGGATACATATTCTAAGTCTGTTTTAAATTAAATATACACTGAGTGAAATAAAAAAAATTAAAACAATTCTACTGTCATCTCCACGTTTGTCGTTGTTTATAGGTTCAATCTGATCTTAAAGTTTTTTTGCGCGGTCTCAAAAATGTTAGTGGAGGCAAAGACGAGATGAAGAGATGGCGAGTTCACACCAGGAAAAGGAAAAAGGTTAGACATATGCTTACAGAAAAATAACACCTATTTATTATTGGTGTTAAAACCGCCCTCTAGACCGGTCTCAAAAACAGAGAAACATGAAGTGGTATTCTCGAGTCGATGAAGGAAATATCTATTGTAGACCATTTCCAAGTAGGTGGAAAGTGGTTGTGCTAGCCTTAAAGTCGTCCATTCTCACTTTGTCAGTAGCTGATTAGCTAACTGACACTTTCCAAAATTCCGCAACTAGTGTTTGACTGTTTCTTAAATCCATCTCTAATGTCCCTGTTCGTTGTAGAATGACATATAGATGGGCACAAGGTTCACTTGTCGTTGGAGGTGAACACATCATTTCACTATCTAATACCTGTTAAAGGTCCATCCAATGTACCAGAGTGAAAATTAATAGTATTATAAACGAATATTTTAAACCATACATTACAGCCATTCACAACCTACAACCTTGTGGGTTTTACCGGCTATCGAATTAGTCAAACATTTTTTGCAAGCCTGATACTCACGGGGTGAATCGTAGTAAATAGCTACATTTATCCCCATCCATGGTATCTGGTTATGTTACATAATTATTAGATTCCTAATATTTATGTACAGTAGTGTAGAAACAAAAATGGCTGTTATAAGTTCAGCCGGCGGCATTGAAGGATTGAATGACAAGGCTTGACCTCAGTCCTGATACTCCTTCTGGTGGATACCGTGAGAATCGGTGGAGAAGACCATCTTCCGGTTTAGATCAGAGAGAGTTTTAGTCAGATCGGCCAACACCATGACGGTGGTAAGTCGTGTTATGCACGGTGCCGACTCAATCTGCGCAGGTAGTCTGGTGGGGATTTCAGAATGAAATATGATCTAAGTTAAATCGAAGCCTGGTGTTATTATCTAAAAACTACCAATGACACAGGGCTTCTGACGAAGAGAAATCTCCAATGGAAGACCAGACACGAAGTCCCCACGACAAAGTCCAGACTCTAGAAGAAGAGACCCTAGAATAATAGAAGAAAGGAAAGAAAGAGAGTATACAACAGTTATATAATTATCCAACTCTCCCCCGATACGAGCAGCATGTGGCACTATGACAGTTTATGCGGATTATAGCTGGTTTCAATTTGATTTTCCTTTACCAGCTGCTTTACCCGGGGCTAAAAACCAATCTAAGCAATCTTAGTAGATGCATCCTCATCTATGTCAAGAGACACAAGGACAATTTTAAGCGGAGTACAACAGGTTTGAATTCAGAGTTTTCCTTCTGCTTTACCAAGTCTGAATAACACGTCCTACCATTTAGCCATAACTGGAGGGGGGATATGGAATCATAACTTTCCCAGCGGAATTAGCACGAAGTGAAACATAAATAACTGCTTCCGGGATTTAAACACTAGTCACCGATTCCATTGCCAACGATGATAACAATTACGCAAAGTACGCCTCTTATGAGAAGGGATTGTAATTCAGCGACAATTATACAAGCTTGAATAGAAGTTGAGCAAATATAATTGATCAGTCTTTGACACAATCCTGGCAACATACACAGAATCTAGCTATCACATTTTGTGGATTTTATGCCCAATATTTCTGAAGTTTTGCTAAACTAAGCAATCTTAGTAGATGCATCCTCATGCGTATGTCCGGGAGAAACTTTGAAAATAAAACAATTAACGACAAGTAAATATATATACACATTAAATATCACCAGGGCCTTGCTTTTGAGCAAAAATAATAGAGATTTGATTTATATTCATGAAAATAATTAAAAAACAAAATTTAAATGATAACAGCATGGATCTTTTTGTTCATTTAATATTTTAGATAGTAGACATTAACATTTCTTTTCAGAGTAGCTGGATCAATGCAACGTCTATTATTTTTACATAGGGATTTAAATGGGGCATCCCACGACGATTCACCTCACGATTCAATAATAATGGATCTGCAGGACTAAAGTTCCCCTCTACCCAGGCGACGCTGGGTAGCCGCTGCTAGTGTAATATAAATAATAATTGAAATAATTCAAGTCAAGAGACACAAGGACAAATTTAAGCGGAGTACAACAGGTTTGAATTCAGAGTGTTCCTCCTGCGTTACCAAGTCTAAATATAACCCGTCGGTCCTCCCGAGCTAAAGGGCTCACAGAATCTCCGAAATTGGCCGTCAAGATCGGATTTTCTGCATCAACCACGGATTGCAGGGTCTCTATATTTGCTGGAAGTCTAGCCGAATGCCCCACGTTGTGCTAAGATCTCAAACGACTAGAAATCTGCTATAGAAACTGATTTCCGAGATTAATGGCGGCCGATTGGTCATATGAAAAAAAATAACGACTCTTTTTCTTCTTCAAAAATCAACAACATTTATATTAAAAAAATGCAAGAATACAAATAATTACTTCTCAAGACGGGGGAGTGATGGACCTCAATTCAATGTGTTCTGGTCGGAATAACCTTACGCGGCAATGTTGGCTGAAGTCAGTCTATCTGTCGGTAACAGGATCTTTACGTTCACACTTCAAGCTTTCTTAGCTACCGTTCTCAAGCACGCCCGGCTTCGTTCTGATCTCTCGTCAAGATCGTCTCAGTTTAAATAATATTTCAATCGGAAATTCTTATTTCCGGTCAGCGTGGAGATATTAGGAATTTTCTTTACTTCCGATTTTCAACAAGAGTTTTATCTCTTTGCTTAAGTGTCTTCCAGACAATCATGATCAATCTCTTCCGAGCGACATCAGTCAAGCTACTTCAAAGGATCGTCTCGCATATCAGAGGATAAGTACCGCTGACTAATCCATGTGCTATCTCTTCCGGCTACTTGACTGGATTCACCCCACGGGTCTTCTGACCTACTTAAGATTCCACCCCCGCTACGGACATCTCAATCGCGGCCTTGCACTAGATACACTAGCGGTCAATATTATTGCTGATTATTATCTTTACCGTTTCAGTGAAAAAATTACTTTTATTCTTTTTTTCTTTCCATAGATTCTGATCGCCGACAAAAAATATTTTCTAAGTATTTCCGTTTTTCTTTCTTTCTTTCTTTTTCTAATTTCCACCCCTGAATCAGGTCACATCACTCCCTTCGCCTTTTGTCATTTACTTGTAAATGACATATCAACCCACCTACCAACTGGTAAGTTAAAAAATAATTCATACATAAGGTTTCTACTAATCATGCAGTAGAAACAGAAAACGTCTTTACTTCTTCCTTGATCATGCAATTGTTCCAGTTCTTTCTCAGTTTTTTTTTTCGTTCATATTAATTTTCTTTCTACTAATCATGCAGTAGAGTTTTTTTTCTTTCAAATGTTCTTTTTATGCAGTAGGATAGAATTCAAACAGAGCTCTCAGCGCTCCTTACCAATTACTCAATCCAATCCGTAGATTATGTTCAGAATATCAACACATGTAATATATGTGTACACACACGCACACATATATTTAGCAACAAGCTTTTGCTTTAACAGCAGCCTTCAGTCCTTCGTCAAGAGTTTTTTTTTTTGTATCAATCATTGGCAATGGTTCATTTGAGTTTCCCTTGCCTTACACAGAAACACCTAGTGGGTTTCCCTCCTTGCTCTCACACACACCTGCCAGTGCTCTTTTCCTACTTAATACTTTCCTACGTCTTTTCAACAAGAATACTGCTGATAGTACCATCACTATGATCAGCCAAATTCCTATCATAACCGACCAGTTTATCACCATCCCCGACGTTCCCTTCCACACTGAATTCGATGTCCCTACTGAACTTAACTTATCCTGTAACTGGTCTAAATCAATCCTCTCAACTGGCCCTAAAAGCTTAGGTATCTTTCTTAACGTGGCCTCAGAAAATCCTTCACTAGGGTTTTCCACAACTCCACCCAATCGCTAATATTGGTCCCCAATAAGTTAAAAAATTGATTCTTTTTTCCTGAAACTTCTCTTTGTATAACTCTAGTATACACAACTTACGATTATCCATTACATATATGGGACTCACAGAGTCGCAAGTTCCTAAGACATCACTTTTACACCTTATTGCTTCTACCTCTGACAACAGCAGGAATTCTAGTCGAACCAAGCTCAAAACGAGAAATTCAGTTTCAATTTTATATCGAGCAACTGCTCCAAGTGTCTGGTCTACCCGGGGTTATGGGAGATGTCAATTCATCACCTGATATCTTTCAAAAATACTATCTCTATCCAGTAGGGGAACGGATAACAATACCAACAGTCTATCATCTTCTAAAACAAGTAACACAGCCCAAGGCACTATAATACATCCACAATTCTTTAGTAGGGTCAACTGGCAATCTCAAATGATGAGAGAGCCCTGCCCGTATACCTACGAGAATACTTCTAAGATAACCAGGGGTTACTATACTTGTCTGTCACATTCCCCACTTCTCCCTGCAAGGTTCCATACTACCAATAAGTCAATTTATAGTGCCTTTTCTTAGCTAACTCTACTCTTGTCACGTTTAAATTGGATACGCTTTCCTTAGCTACCTGGGCTAACACTTTCTGACTCTTTTACATCTTTCAATTTTCTTGTCGCTTTCGGATACTGTTCCGAACAACCCACTTAGGGCTTTTCCCACTATGGGTACCACCGCTCTTTTTGGTCTGGTTTGCAACAACTCTACCCCCTTTCAAATAATTCTGCATTTTCTTCCCCCGGTATGCTACCATAGAAGCCTCCTGCTCCAAGAAATCTAACAACCTTAGATACTTATCATCATCCGAATTTCTCTCAGTGAACTTTAATTTTCCTAAGTTCAGCTAATTCTTTTACCAACCTGGTCAATATCTCCACATACAGCCCTAAGTCTATCACTATCAGCCACCTTGATCTGGCTATGATCACCTCACTCGTTTTATTCATCCTTACAAGAGACGAGTGAGTCTCCTATTTTACTTATAGGTAACCACCACTAGTATTTCTATCAATTCATACAGATATCTATCTCTTCGGTTACCTACCCTAATGCTTGGTGAATTCAGTCTCAAAATATCCGCGAGCACCACCCCCGCATGGGGGCCCTTCCACACGAACGGCAGCACACGCGAACAACCCAAGACATTATTCACTTTTCCATTACCTTCTTACCTACTCATTGTTGGGGCCAGCACTACTCCCCCTTGAGGTTTCAACGCCTGTGCTCCCCCTTATCCTCAATTTGAGTGGCAACTCAGGCTCACTCTCTACACTTTCTTCTTTTCCAAGTCTCTCTCGTAGTTGGGAGATAGGAACTACTTCCTCTCCCTCACCTTTACTTGCGACTATCTTTCTGGGCGGACATTTTACATCCTTCTTGGCTAGTATTCCTACTACCTTTTCTTCACCGCCCCCTAGGGACACCTCTACCCCACCCACTGACAACATTGGGGGGTTAAACGTCAACTGTGCCCTATTTCGTCCTAGCCAGTCTCTCCCTAAAATTATCTCGTTGTGCAAACCAGGTACTACATAAGCTTGTGGTTCTTTTCCATCCCACCTACCCTCAATGGTAGCCATGTCATACCTAATACTGTCAAATCTTCACCACTAGCCTGACTAATACTTAGGTCTGATTTCCTAATTCCTTCCGGGTCTTCAGGCGATCATAAACGACCCTACTGATCAATGACACGGACGCCCCAGAGTCAATTAAAGCTTCTACTTTAATTTTCCCTAATCTAACTCTACAGGTCAGTTGTTTCTCCCCAGTTAAGAGCGAGAATACCTGAGCCTTTCCTTCTGACTTACGTTTTCTCCAGCCCTGTATCTTTCCAGACATTGGGACTGGCAACAGATATCTTTCATCATCTGTTCCTACCTCAGAGTCACAACTCTCCGACTCTATCTTACTTTCTGTTCCACTAAAACAGTATTTCTAATGTGGCCCAATCGAAAGCACTTCCAACACTTCGTCTTATTCCCAGTCCTGTTTTCTCTTCTTATTCGCCTGGGACAGGACTTCTTCACGTGACCTAACTGGTCACAAACCCAGCACTTTCTATGAGGACAGTTGGCAGACATATGGCCTGGTTGTCCACAGTTCCAACATCTGAGGCTTATCTTTCTAGTTGGGGCTACCCTAGTTCTTATCACATTAATTGTTCCATAGGCCTTCCCTGATTTCTTGGGACAGCTTTGGGACTAGCTACTGGAGATCCTTTAGGCCTATCCTTATCTCGTCTATCCCACCCAGCTTCCTGTCTCTTTCTACCTGTCGGACACTCTACGGACCTATGTCCTTCACCCTTACAGGTCCAACAAACCATCCTGTTATGTCTCGGTGGGGGATTATGAAATCCACGCCACACTGACCATGTTTCACGCATCGGGTCTGTATCCTCCTCCCAATTCTTACTTATTTCCTGTGGTATTCTCCGTCCCCCTCTTGGACCTGGGACCCTTCTTTCCCAAATATTTCTCGCTCCTTCCTGAATCCTTTCCTGAGCTTGGCTCTTTCTAATTCGAGATCGATCCCAGAATCTCTCTCCATCTCGGGCTAGCTCTAACGCATCGGCCAACCTGGCCGGTCTCCCACGAAGTATCTCATTTCTCACTTCGTCGTCCTGTAAGGCATCTACATATAGATCCACCAGCTGGGCCTGGATCACCTTACATCCCCGAGCCGTCTCCTCCGGGTAGGCAAGCAACGCCAATTCGGTCGCTCTCTCACCTAACTCTGAAGGAGTTTCCCCAGATTCCTGCTTCAGCCTAAGTAACTTCCTATTTGCCTCTATCTCGGTACGAACACTAGCATACTTTTCAATTACTTTCCCTTTTAAGTCTTCCCATCCCAAACCGGGACTTTCTTCAATCCATCTTCTTATGGATTTCGAAACCGGTCCCGCTGTTGCCTCAAATGCTAACAGCACCGATTCTCTATCTGATAGTCCATAGATCAATTTCTTTTTTTCTATCGACTCTATCCAGTCTTGCAGTCTGGTAGAATCGCCCTTAAACACTGGCACTCGCATCCCACCTAATATCCTATGAAGGTTTCCTCTTCCTAATCCACCCTCATCAGCTTCCTGACACCCCCTATTCAAACTATCTTGAGACCCGCCCACACTCATTATACTCAAAAACACTGGCAAGAGATATATGATAACAAAGAAAAAGGGAAAAACCAAAAGAGTGTCCTACCTTTAAATGATCCTTGCCTCCTCAGTTTCTGGGTTGCTGGTTCTCTCAGAATTATTTTTTTAAAAGTCAAATTGACTAGAGTCTCTTTTGTTTTTGTTTTTCTTTTAAAAACTGTCGTCTCGTTCAAAGCTCCTGGGTTCCTGGGTCTCAACGTTTCAGCGTCCTTGCTGTCTGGGTTCCTGGGGTGGTTTCTTCTTGAGGTTTTTTTTTCTTCTGTGGTCACAGTCCGGTCGAAAAATCCTGGGTCATTAAGGCACCAAATATAACCCGTCGGTCCTCCCGAGCTAAAGGGCTCACAGAATCTCCGAAATTGGCCGTCAAGATCGGATTTTCTGCATCAACCACGGATTGCAGGGTCTCTATATTTGCTGGAAGTCTAGCCGAATGCCCCACGTTGTGCTAAGATCTCAAACGACTAGAAATCTGCTATAGAAACTGATTTCCGAGATTAATGGCGGCCGATTGGTCATGAAAAAAAATAACGACTCTTTTTCTTCTTCAAAAATCAACAACATTTATATTAAAAAATGCAAGAATACAAATAATTACTTCTCAAGACGGGGGAGTGATGGACCTCAATTCAATGTGTTCTGGTCGGAATAACCTTACGCGGCAATGTTGGCTGAAGTCAGTCTATCTGTCGGCTACAGGATCTTTACGTCCACACTTCAAGCTTTCTTAGCTACCGTTCTCAAGCACGCCCGGCTTCGTTCTGATCTCTCGTCAAGATCGTCTCAGTTTAAATAATATTTCAATCGGAAATTCTTATTTCCGGTCAGCGTGGAGATATTAGGAATTTTCTTTACTTCCGATTTTCAACAAGAGTTTTATCTCTTTGCTTAAGTGTCTTCCAGACAATCATGATCAATCTCTTCCGAGCGACATCAGTCAAGCTACTTCAAAGGATCGTCTCGCATATCAGAGGATAAGTACCGCTGACTAATCCATGTGCTATCTCTTCCGGCTACTTGACTGGATTCACCCCACGGGTCTTCTGACCTACTTAAGATTCCACCCCCGCTACGGACATCTCAATCGCGGCCTTGCACTAGATACACTAGCGGTCAATATTATTGCTGATTATTATCTTTACCGTTTCAGTGAAAAAATTACTTTTATTCTTTTTTTCTTTCCATAGATTCTGATCGCCGACAAAAAATATTTTCTAAGTATTTCCGTTTTTCTTTCTTTCTTTCTTTTTCTAATTTCCACCCCTGAATCAGGTCACATAAATAACACGTCCTACCATTTAGCCATAGCTGGGGGGATATGGAATCATAACTTTCCCAGCGGAATTAGCACGAAGTGAAACATAAATAACCGCTTCCGGGATTTAAACACTAGTCACCGATTCCATTGCCAACGATGATAACAATTACGCAAAGTACGCCTCTTATGAGAAGGGATTGTAATTCAGCGACAATTATACAAGCTTGAATAGAAGTTGAGCAAATATAATTGATCAGTCTTTGACACAATCCTGGCAACATACACAGAATCTAGCTATCAAATTTTGTGGATTTTACCGACTCGTAATCAATAGATTTGACACGCATCCCATTATGACATTTCGTCGCGGGATTTCAAGATTGCGTCACATGTTAAAAACCCGATACGTTTACACCTCTCAATTTAGGTGCAAATGAATTGGAGCAAAGAAGTAGAGAGAGGTGCTAAGAGAAACATGAAGGTGTCAAAGAGCAGCTGAGAGAAACAGAAAAAAAAACTGATTCATGTTCTTCTTTTTTTTTTTTTTTTTTTTTTTTTTAACGCTCTATTGACTGAAATCGGAATAATTTCTAATTTAATTTCCTTGATTTAACATTAGATATCATGTTTTTTTTCTTCTTTAAAGACTGCCTGTCTTTATTTGGTGTTTAAAATTTATTGTTACGTACTGAATGATTCAGTCAGTGATTATCGCTGATTATAACAAGAAGTCACTATAACCAAAGAGGAGTAGGTGAAGCGTTTTATAAGTAAGGCTTTCTATTTATTTTCTCTGGAACTACAATACATTCAAGCAGGATAACATCCACAGATAGAGCTTTTTTCAGCAGCAATGGTTTGAAGGTGTGTTTTGTTTTATGGCATATCAACCTCAGTGGTTCATTTAATGCCGATAAAGTTTTGAAATTAATTCATTCTTAAAGGATACTAAACTTTTTTTATAAACACTTTTTCAATTTAATCCACAGATGGGACCCTAAAAGGTACTGCCACTCCGGATCAGAGTGGACCAATGATCACTGGTGATGAAGGGGTGCACCACATTCCCCAAACTTCCAGAACTGGAACCACACTATCAGATTGAGTTTAACATAATTCCCAGGACAGGAAGACCCTCAGTCACCTTCTTCTAGCACCCATATGATGAAAATGGTTGGGGCTTGCAATAAGGGCAATAGGGTTGGGGCAATCATATAGGTGCTAGTGCTTGACATGACCAGCCGATTGGTCGGGGGGGACCTCTCCGACTGTCCCACTAGCCTAAGTAAGGGTTTAATTGGAGTGTTGCATGTTATGTCAGCAGCAACCATCATTTACATATTGTTGTAAATTTTATTAAGTGTCCTATTGTAGGTATTGTAATGAGAACTATGATGTCTATCCCCTTTTCGCTTGCGCTAGACCAAAAATATTATTTGCTGACGTGGAGCGCCACAACTTCCATCAGTTCTCAGATGCTTTACAACACAGTTCAGATTATCCCAGCTGTGCAACTCATCCGAATTGGCGAGGGCTTTTATCGAGCCTGGAACCTTACGATTTTAAGGCAGATGCTCTGAAATCTATATGACTTACCTAAACCGTATCAATGTTTAAATCATCAGGAGTTTGTTTAATGTTTCTTTTTTCGAATGGAAAAAGTTTTTTCAAGATAATATTAATTTTTATGAAAGTTTCATTGTGGCAAATATAGGGGGGGTGTAAATTTCAGCGGGAAAATTTTATCTTAACGGTTTTTAGAAAAAGTGGTGACTTATTTTTTTAGAAAATCTGTCTATTTATTTATTATTAGAATTATATTTTCAAATTACATACATTAGAATCATGTTTATTTTATTTTTGTTCAATGTTTAGTGTTTAAACAATAAACTTTATATAAGTTATTCAACTACCTCGTATTTTTACTTTTAACATTTTATTATCGTTTTATACATTTACTTGTTATTGTAATTTTAAAACCAATTATATAAAAAAGATGTTTGTTTATTATTAAAATATCGTAACAATTGTAGTAGATTGTATTTCAATTTTAAATGTTAAGCTAGGTATACAAAAAAATCGTTTGCTACGTTTTTAAAAACGAATTAAAATTTATCAAATCTATTATTTAAGGTCAAACATTTGTCTAAATCGATAAATAGTAACATAATGACCATCATTAAAAAAAGAAAAATATCATTACATATGCAGTTTATTTTTAATACATTTAAAAATAATTTATTTTGGTCAATTTCGACGCGATCCGCCATTCTGTCTATTTTTCAAGGGTTTTAAGCGCTTGTTTACAATTCAAATGTAACATTCGCGATTGCAAAAAAATTACCAAAAAATCAGGTAATTATCTGATTTTAATGAAATTTTCAGTATTGATTCATGAATTAATGAATTTTTAGTGCATCAGTTATTTTATTTCAAAACTTTGATTTAGTATTTTTGCTATGAAAAATTAATATATAAAATTCATTTAGAATATGAAAAGCCTGATGTTAAGTTTAAAATGTTATATTTTTAGATTCTAGAAATAAATATTTACTTAATGCCAACCTTATTTTAGTACTTCAAAGTATACGTTTTGAAGAAAAACTCTATTCAAAATGTACCCCTCTTTTTAAGCAGAAAATATATCGATGTATAATTTTGTCTTTCATAAGATAATAGCCAATTAAATAATTATCGAAATGAGTAAAAAAGAAATCTCCAAAAAATTCCTTATTTATTATTTTCTTACATTTTATTTTTCGATTTTCGGTACTTATTTTCTCATAGAAAAGCCACCGTAAATTTGTTTTTTCTAATCATAACTTCGGTCTTTTATCTCTTTATTTATACTGTAATTAGTAAACTATGAGAGCAACTCGAAAAAATATTACCCACCCAACAGAAGGGGGGGGGGTCAAAATTAAGTGACCTGAAAAAAATGAGAAAGTTTTGAAATAAGATAAGTAATGTATTATAAACACCATTCATTGATAAATAAACACTGAAAAATTAGTTAAAATCCGATAATTCCTTGATTTTTGGTAAATTATTTTTTGGGGGGAGCTAAAGTCATTTTGTTAAAAACGCATTTTAAGCCCATTTTGGGTCTGCCTATGTTAAGCTAAGTGTTACTAAAAGAACTTTCGCCAACCATATTTATGTATTTATTTAGATGTTTCTTTATCATTCTTGTACTGTCTGACAAAAAAGAATTTCGTAAATAACTTACGAAATTCACACAAACACGTAATTAAAATAAGTAAACAGTGTTTGTGTGAATTTCGCAATTTTGAAGATAATATTAACCTTTATTCAAGTTTCATTGTGTTAAAAAAACACTCTTTTTAAGCGCTAATAATTTGCGATTTATTTTTGTTTACAACATTGATAATACTATTCTAACTTTTTCGTACACAAGACAATTTTAAATTCAGTTTTTAATTGGTTGTTTGAGTTAGAAATAAAATGTAACATTGTAATTTATTTATTTATTTGAGCAACAAAAATAAAAAAAGACAACTAAATATTATATTTCGCGTTTGAATTTCGTTATTCTTCTTTCAAAAACGTTTTGAGTTTCACTGTATATATTTAATCATATTATATTCAAAGAAATATGAAAATAATAGTATGTGGGTATATTTATATTCCCATTTTTTAATCACTTAAAGGATTTTTTTCAAAAACTTTTTCGTACGTAAGACAGTTTTAAATTCAGTTTCTGTAATTGCTAATTCTCATATTAATTCAAATTTGATTCGCTGATTAAAAATGGATATATTTTATTCTAAAGAATATGAAAGTATTCGTAAAAATATTGATAAAAAGGTTTTCATTTTTCTTTTTTACATAAACAAACGCATTCAACAATGTATTAGAAATAGAGCGGGCATACGGAATCAGGCAGCATGGTGGGGCGTGCCTGCTGATTATACTGTAATATCAGCAGTTGCAGCTATGCTATAGGTTTCAAAAAATCGTTTGATTTTTGTTTGATTAATTAATTATATCCCTTAATCAGTAAAAACAAATAACCAAATTTGGAGTGTTTCTTAGTTAGAAAGATATCAATGTGTATGCAAGATTTAAATCTGAGTGACCTCTCGTTTTGGAGTTATACGTCGACACGTACATACCAAAAGTTCTCCTTTATATATTTATAGATACACAAATGTATATATATATATATATATATATATATATATTATAATATATATATATATATATATATGGTATGCACTGCTGATGAGACCAAAGGAGGTCGAAACAGCTATCCAGTGCTCCGGATGTCGCACATGATGTTTGCCGAGTTATCTGGTCATGGTAATATAATTCAGTTCTCAATATCAATTATGTGATTCCTCTATCTATGAAATTTGATATATATATACCCCTTGCGCATTAAATTGTGTTCCGTGGATTGGGCCCCGAATAGGGAAGTCGTTGTCCTGGGGGTAGACCTTGTCTTCTGTAATAATGCGATCGGATACACGACAAATATAGGTTAAATGGCTGCGCTTGAATTACCATTACCACTGACTAGATGATTTGGCATTATCCGTTCGTGGCATGGGCTGGTAGCCCAGGTGTAGAGTCTCCGCTCTTCACTCTGTGGTCCACTGGTTCAATCTCTAGTATGCACTGCTGATGAGACCAAAGGAGGTCGAAACAGCTGTCTAGTGCTCCGGATGCCGCACATGGTGTTTGCCGAGTTGTCTGGTCATGGTAATAAAATTCAATTATCAATATCAATTATGTGATTCCTCTATCTATGAAATCTTATATATATATATATATATATATATATATGCATGTATTTCATTTTTTAAATATAAATTGATAAAAATTATTTTTATGTATTTATTTTATTATCTTTATTCTTTATATTTTTTGCTTGTAAGTAGTTTATCTTTATTATTATATTATTATTATTATTATTATTATTATTATTATTATTATTATTATTATTATTCATGTTCGCATTCCTTCTTTTATTCATCTTTTATTATCCTTTATAAATTTCATTAATTTTTTCGTCATTCTTTCATTTAATTTCTTTCTATATATCATTAATTTATACCCTTGAATATTTTATTTAGCTTTTCTCATGGAAAATGCGTAGTATAAATATGTTTGTTGGTTTTCGTAAATGTTTCCTTTATAAAATGTCGTATTATCTGTCACTGTACGTCCATAAATACATACATACATACTGAAAGTCATAATAAGACATAACCTTTCTGTTTATATACATATATTATGGTATATCGATATTCCCAATAAAAAAATCCCTATCTTATTCATATCTGTGTGTATTATAAAGATATGTAGATGAAAGTAACATTAAATTAAAAGTCTATTTTTGGTATGAAAGTCTGCCAGCAATATAAATACATTGTTTATGAGACATAAACCTTTCTATAATTGAGTACATTATTGATAACTTTTTTTCTTTCTTTTGGTGCTAAACAACTGTCTATCTGTCTACAATTCTTGGTATAGGTCTTCCAGTATTTTTTTTAATTTTTAATTTTTTTGCTTTAAAAGATATTTATTCATTTCAAGGAATAGTATCTTTATTAACTTAGTTTTGAAGATAGAGTGTTTAGGAAGCATAATTCTCAGATCTATGATTCAAATAGCAATAAATATTTTACCTTTACGTTCTGAAAAGAAGACGCCGGTCTAAACTCACTTTTGTCAAAGTAATGTAGGTATTTATCCAACCCGTTCGCTATGGGGAGGATGTGACACAAGGTCGCAAATATACGGTATCCAGTGAGGTTCGAATTTATTACAAATAAATCTGCGAGACTATGTTATTAACCATTAAACTACGATGAGGCGCCGTGGCTAAAGTAATGTATACAAAACACATAAAATATGACAACTTCAGAAGCCAGTTTATTTTATAATGGGTGGTAATTGTGGTAAAAATAACCCAATTACCTCCCCTGGCTTGTTTTTTCTATAAATAATCTACACCGTTTTAGAAAACGGCAAACCACCAATTCTTATGTTTAATAAAGGTTCATGAAGCTGAACGAGTTTCTAAGTTTTCCATTACAGTATTATTCTTTCTAGAAATAAATTCGGGATGTTTTGTTTCGAAAAAAAAAAATTTTAAAAACTATTTGCTCAATTTTGCTCAGGATTTAAAAAGGCAAAAAATTATATATAAATTGATAAATATTATTTTTCTAAATAATTGTTTTATCTGTTATTCTTTATGTATTTTCATTTTTAAGTTGGTTATTTTTATTATCATTCTTGTTTGTATGTTCTTTTATTTGTCTATTATTTATTTTTTTAATCATTTTGTCCTTTATTAATTTCTTTTATTTTTAATTTTTTTTTTTAAATTAATTATTTATTTATCATTTCTTATTCTCTAATATTTTTGTTTACATTTTCACATGGAAGATGAGGAGTAAGAAGATTTTAATTATTATTTAGACGAAAAATAGGGTGGCATTTAATCAACTTTTGTCTTTGCTGGTCTTCACTAATTTTTTTTCATAAAAGGTCGTGCACTCGGTCATTGTACAAACAAACATACATACATGAAGACATAATATTTATTTCATATATATATATATATATATATATATATATATATATATATATATATATATATATATATATAATTATAGTCTATCGATATTTACGACAAATAAGTGTGTGTTTTTATTCACATCTCTCTCTCTCTCTCTCTCTCTCTCTATATTATATATATATATATATATATATATATATATATATATATATATATATATTATATATATATGTCTAAAAGACAGTCTATGAAAACAACAATATGGCACATTTTTTAACATATTTCTTGTTGCACAAAAAACAAATACCCACGAGTGGAAATGGTCCATGATCACGATACCCATGGTATTTAAGGCCTTTTTATTCACATATATATTATATATATATATATATATATATATATATATATATATATATATATATATATATATATATATATATATATAAATTTAGATCCGCACAAGAAATAAACTTTAAGGTAAAAGTCTATAAAAACAAGGATATGTCAGTTTTTTTAACATATTTCTTTTTGCACAAAAAAACAATTTTTACGGATATTTTTATTTTCGTGCATATTTTTCTACAAATGTCAAATGTAACAACCAATATTACACCTATTCACCAACCAGACAGTGTCATAAAAATGTTATTTTTACTATTCTAAGTATCAGAGGTTATACAAATATAATGACATATAAACGAAGTTAACTTAATGGGTAATCATTTTCATTTTACTGAACTTACGTGTGTTTTTAGTCAGCAAAACTACTAATGAGAGAAAAGAAAATACATTTTTCTACGAGAATACAAAAAAATATTTTTCGCTGTTTACGTTATTCAGTTTCCTCTTTTCTGTCGTTTGCTATTTTGGAATTTTTTTTCTTACATCAGAGTACTTTTTTCTATCTGTCTAATTTATGCAACATGTGCTGTTATTTTTTGTGGCTGTATCTATAGCTTTCTCTAGTATAGAAGTTAGATTTAAAATTAACAGTCGACTAGAGAGCCATCTTGGGCCTTACACGTGTTACAACTCTGGAATCGAGAAATAAAACTATGTGTACACAAAATATGTTTCCGTGTTCCTGAATTAATAACAAGAACTAACAGAACACAGAACTAGAGAAAAAGAAAACCCCGACAAAGAAGGACCTCAGCACCCCAGCAAATCCGGTAGCAGTGTATAGAAGACATTAGAAGTATAGAAGAAGACGTGTGAATGTAATAATAAGTAGACAACACTAAAAACAGTCAGGGTTTCTCGGGGGGGGGGGGTATAGCCACTTTCTTATTTTCCCCATCATATCGTACTTACCTTCTGTATTATTGGCCAGATCCTCTACACAACTATGCATTTTACTGAACTTACGTGTGTTTTTAGTCAGCAAAACAACTAATGAAAGAAAAGAAAATACATTTTTTTACGAGAATACAAAAAAATATTTTTCGCTGTTTACGTTATTCAGTTTCCTCTTTTCTGTCATTTGCTCTTTTGGAATTTTTTTTTCTTACATCAGAGTACTTTTATTTTCTATTTGTCTTATTTATGCAACATGTGCTGTTATTTTTCGTGGCTGTATCTACAGCTTTCTCTTGATCTCTCTTTTATTTCTATTCACCTTTCTCATCTATCTATTAATAATGTATCAATCAATTATATATTTCAAAAACATTCAATAAATTATTGAACAATAATACTTCTAAAAAAATAAAGCATAATAAAAAGCAAATAAAAGGAAAATACAAACCAGAATCTCAAATAATGGAGATTCGCTTCCGGTTTTTGTCTGTAACAAAAATTACGTCACTGCTTACGTCACATTACCCAAAATCGTCATAACATAGAATAAATACACTCAAAATTTGAACATGCAATATAGACAGTCCTCATTGTTTTTTAAAACAAGTTTTAATAAATACATGACTGGTATTATATATCTATATATAGTTTGTTTTATTTTAATACTTATTTAAAGTTTACATTTCAAATTGTTTTATTTTTTAATCCTTTAATGAATTTAATGATTTTACTTACTTAGAATACAAGCTCGCTGACATTGAATTTTTTACTCCCACCCCTCAGGCAATATGTTTCAAAAATCTATTTTTACATCGAACGGAGGGTGTTTTTTAAATTTTATACTAGTATTAATAATGGAGATTGTCTATATTTCTGTCTGTAACAAAAACTACATCATAGCTCTACGTCACAGCTTACGTCACAATATTCTTATGCTATATACACCCAAAATTTAAGTAAGCAATTTTAAAAATTGTTTTTTACTCTCGTCCTTTTTTTAAATTTTTTACAGTAACAAGAAGTTAACTAAAAAGTTTACAAATAAATAAATACCTACGATTTTGTGTAAAATTGATGTAGAAAATATTCAAAATAATTGTTGGATTATTACATGAACGCAACATTTTATTTGAGAGGGACGGGGCTCAGTTTTCATTTCAAATTGGTTTATTTTATTTATTTATTTATTACTCCTTTAATAATTATGAGGATTTTGCTTACTTATGATACAAACCCTCTGACATTGAATTTTTAACTCCCACCCTCTCAGCAGGCAATGTCTTTCAAAAATTAATCTTTACGACACCCGGAGGGTGTTTTCTGTTACTATTTTTTTTTATTTTTTTTATTTTCCCTCTTTTTCTACTCCAGAAAATGAAGAATAGCGGCACTGTCTGAAACTGAAAACGTATAGGGTTTCTTTCTGCTGTTCTTTCTGCTGTTGTTGGATGTCGAAAACAGATAAACTACATATCATGTGTAAACACCAATGCATATACAAGATTGGACTAAAAAAACATATCAAAATGGAAATATTACTATCTGTTTTAATTCTAAATTTATTAATTTCAACTAAGAAATAACTACAGCTGAGAAGGCTATTTAAGAACATAACGATGTCTAGGAGTTTTGGACAGCAGCTAATTATAAAACTGCATTAGGTTTTTGGAAGTCAGCAGGATCTATAGTCGAGTCCCAACTCCCAAACGTCCAATATTAGCATTGATATATCCATGATTCACTAACACTAAGCGGAAGAAAAAAACAAGTTTTGCTCATTCACATATACAGAAACAATTATATAAAATTTCTTTCACGCAAAATAACTATCGTTATTACAACATAGAGGGTATCACAATTAATCAAGTGAAGCCGCTTTAAATTAAATTTAAAAAATAAGTGTTTCAGACATTATTTTACTCATGGGAAACTTTTTTTTTTGCAATATGTGTATTAATACCGAGTGATTATTTGGAAGAAAATTAATTATTCCTTCATTGTATGTTCCTATACTGGACGCATACTGGACGTAGGGCAGACTGGGCTCTTTAATCTTGGTTAGGCAACCGGTCTAGGAGAAGGGAAACTCAGAATTCAAACTTGTTGACACCCGCTTAAGAAATTTACATTGTGTCGCATCCTGTTCGTGCGGAGGGGTTGGTAAATATATATATATACTGGACGCATGCGTCATGTAATGGTTATGGTCGTATAAAATGGACACGCTAACTCAAGTTCAAAACCTGGACGAGGCTTTTTGCATTTTGCATTGCGCTAATACACTTGGAAAAGGTATGCATCCAATTGTTTTCCTTCCAGCTATCTGTAAATAGTAGAGCAGACTGGGCTCTTTAATGTGTGTAGGGCAACGTGTCTAAGAGAATGAAAACTATGAATTTAAACTTGCTTGAAACCGCTTAAAAATTTACCTTGGGACGCATCTTACACATGTTGGTAACTACACACACACACACACACACACACATATATATATGTATGTATATATATATATATATATGTATGTATATATATATTATATATATATGTATATATATATGTATATATATATATGTATGTATATATATTATATATATATTATATATATATATATATGTATATATATATATATATATATATATATATATATATATATATATGTATATATATATATATATATATATATATATATATATATATATATATATATATATATATATATATATATATATATATATGTATATATATATAGATAGATTATGATATGATATATTGCAAAAACAAATGATGTTTACAAATGCATGGGATCCTCAGGAGAGAATGTGCATCGAAACTGTGCACATTCTCTCCTGATGATCCCATGCATTTGTAAACATCATTTGTTTTTTCAATATATCAAATTCACACTGTCGGATTAATTTCCTTTTATTTCACACACACACACACACACACACACACACACACACATATATATATATATATATATATATATATATATATATATATATATAATAAAGTTAAACCTAATGAGTCAGAATTATCTACTAATAGTTTTGCTTAGTAACTCATCAGGGCAAGAATCTGAAAAGACTTGGTGAAACCGTACTTTTATTGCAACAACTAGTCCTACCGTGGTCCAAACAAATTAGCAGAAAAATGTAATAAATAAATAAATAAAAAATAAACCTTTTTACACTTTTTATATTTGATTCTTATTCCTCACTCTTCATTCCTGTTATTTCCCTATTTCTATATTTTCCTATTCTTCTCATTTCTTATATACATACATATTTCTAACTCACAGAGTGAGCATCAAAACCTTTTGAACACACCTCGTATAACGTTGGTTTATTTCCTGCTTGTTTCGATTGATAATAGCGAGGGATAAAACTGACAATTATGAAAAATGCACACAACATTTATAATGTAATGGATTTAAGAGATTAATATCATAAAACCATCAGAATACTTTTAAATTACAAAAATCAAGCTTAATAACCCCTTTCAAATTCAAATAAATTAATACTCTAATCTGAAGATTTTGAGGCGTAGTTCGCGTAACAGTTATGTTCATAGTAAACGGATTTGGCGACCCATTTTTATCAGATTCTGAACGAAACTGTTTGCATTTTACTTCGCGCTAATGGCCGTGGCTAAGGAATCAATTCCTCTGTTCTCCTCTTAGCTATGGGTATGTTGGATTGGCTTATTTAATCATGTTGAGGTAACAAGTCTACGAAACCGCCCTGTCGACTGCACCTCTGCAGAGGGGTAAATCTCCCTCAATGGGACCACCTGTTGGCCGTGGGTGGTGACCCGTGATGCTTAAGGATAGAGCCCAGGTGGATGAGCAGTTCATGACCTGCAATACTCCATTTTGGCCCTATCTTGGGCTAGACGGGTGGTCGGAGAGGCCCCCTCCGATCAATCGGCTGGTCACATCAAGCCCTAGCACCTATATGATTTTCCCAACCCTATTGCCCTTATGGCAAGCCCCAGCCCCTTTTTATCATATGGATGCTAGAAGGCGGTAACTGAGGGCCTACATATCCTGGGAATGACGTTAAACTCTATCTGATGGGGAGGTTCCAGTTTTTGAGTTTTGAGGAATGTGGAGTACCCCTTTATCAGCATTCCTCCCTGGTCCACTCTGACCCTGAGTGGTAGTACTTGTTAGGGTCCCATCTATGGGTTAAATAGAAAAATATGAGTTGATAAACAAAATTGTATTATGCATTAAGAATGAATTTATTTCACAATTTTGCCGGCATTAAATGACCCACCGAGGTTGATATGCCGTAAAACAACACAAACCAAACGAAACTAAACCAAGTCTACGAAAAGAAAAAATCTGATTTTAAAGTAGCTGTACTCCGCCCACCTTGAATCACATCCTGCTCGAGGCGGAAGGTTTGGATAAATGCATATACTAACCATTTCGACAATGGATTTAAATTTTAGCCTGCTTTAAACTATACACAGGGACAGTTCAGACGCACACAAACAAAAAAAAAACAACAGATGGTTAGTTCATTATAACAGAGCAGTTATTACAATAATAATAGGACTTTATTTGAATAGAATGACATCTGAGGATGAATAGATTGAACTTTGAAATGTCCCATCATAGAACTAAAAAATACCTAGAAAATGTGGCACAGCCGTGAGGTAAATTACTAGGCAAAGAGTTAAACGTACCGGATAAAAATGTGTTTTGTATGACGTTAAAATACATACTAGTGGTGAGGTTCCGATTCTGTGTGTGCAGTACCCTTTCAATGCTATTATACTAGGGTAAACTCTGATCGGTAGTGGTATTATTTGTTAGGGTCCCATCCATGGGTTATCTCTATAAAAATGAATTTTAAAAATGTATTTAAAAATAAGTTAAACATTTTGAAAACCCAATTACTAGGAATAAATAAAATATCTTCGGCATAAAGTAATATTACATAATCTATGCATAGATTATTGTCAACCCCCTATATTTCTGAAGGGATGGCCCTTTTCATATCACGGGTGGGTCTTTCCATGGAATATTACAGAAAGCCCGCGAAATACGTGAAGTCACGTGGGACCTGGTTGACTCTCAGTTTCAGCTTGGATGTCAGGCAGATAAGACCTGTCTGCCTTAGCTGGAGCTCAGTTGCACGCGCGCTGTGTTTAGTTAGAGGAAGATGTTAGTTAAGTAAATAAAGTTTTAAATAAATAATATAGTTTTGTGGTTGATGAATGTCTTGGCAACAAGACTGACCTAGAAGAAGAAATGAATCAAGGACGACCAACCAGCAAGAACAGATAGATAGAAGTCCAGACGCTAGAAGAAGAACGTAAGATACCAAAGATGAACAGAAGAATAATAAAAGTAAAGAAAGAGAATATACAACAGTAATCCAAGGGTTGACATGCCGAAAAATCCATCCAACTAACCAACAAGATAAAACCACTGGTGGATTCCGGAGTGTATTAGTTGCTGTAATCCACTTAACTCGCTGATGTACTCTTGTAATCATGTGTAAGCATATCTGCTCTTTTTTGGGGGTGTAGGTAATTTATTATGACGGAGAACGAAAAAGAGCAAGACATTGTCTTGCCGGCCGGGATCGAACCCGCGTCCTCCCGCATGCGAAAGCAGATACGATTTAGCCACTGGACGGACGCGAAGTGCCAAGATGTTTCGGTAAATACGTACATAAATAACATGTGAGTAGAGCGCTAGCAGGTTGACTGACGCAAACGACCGAGTAAAGAAATGTGTTTTTGAACTGCTAAAATTCATTTCGACTACGGTTACGGATTTTGCAGCTGCTAGGCGAGGACGAGGAACGCGTTGACCAGGGGAAGGTTTGGCTTGCTGGAAGACTGTGGATTCGCTTGTTTTGGGCCCCCGCTCTCTCGGCGGGCGCTTGCTGATACGAACATCTATTTCCCCACCATATATGCCCCCCTCTATATTTATAAATATTATTTGTACCTATTCAAAGCTAGGTGATGTTTAACGAAAATGCTTACCTTGCCATGAAGCCAAAACAGAAATAAATGAAATAAAAAAAGCAAAAGATAAAAAAAAAATGCATATTATCGATTAAAGGTAAGATTGGAATCTTAGTAAAGCTTGTAAAAATCCATCCAACTAACCACCAAGATAAAACCACTGATGGATTCCGGAGCGTATTAGTTGTTGTAAACCAGTTAACCCGATGGTGTGCTCTTGTAATTATGTGTAAGCATATCTGCTCTTTTTCAGGGGTGTAGGGAATTTATAAATATTATTTGTTCTTATTCAACACCAGTGATGTTTAACGAAAATGCTCACCTTGCCATGAAGCCAAAACAGAAATAAATGAAATAAAAAAAGCAAAATATTTTAAAAAATGCATATTATCGATTGAAGGTAAGATTGGAATCTTAGTAAAGCTTGTAAAAATCCACCCAACTAACCAACAAGATAAAACCACTGATGGATTCCGGAGTGTATTAGTTGTTGTAAACCAGTTAACCCGATGGTGTGCTCTTGTAATTATGTGTAAGCATATCTGCTCTTTTTCAGGGGTGTAGGGAATTTATGAATATTAGTTGTTCTTATTCAACGCCAGTGATGTTTAACGAAAATACTTACCTTGCCATGAAGCCAAAACAGAAATAAATGAAATGAAAAAAAAGCAAAATATTTTTAAAAATGCATATTATCGATTAAAGGTAAGATTGGAATGTTGGTAAAGCTTGTAAAAAGCTTGTGCGTGAGAGTGTTACATGGTTGGTTCTTTCACATTCTACGATATAGAGAAACAGAAAACACGGCCATATTTTTTCCTGTTAACGGCTTAAAGAAACATGCAAGTGAGAAAGAAAAAAAAAAAAGTGAATGCGGAAAGTTCAGAACAAGATAAAGTGCTGATAAAGTCGATTAAGCTTTTTGTAGGTAAAGGTGTGGAAAACACGTGAGTAGAGTATGTAAGTGTTACATGAATTAGGAGGATGAAATCACGAGTTTGTCGATAGGTGTGTTAATCGGTTATAGCATCGATTTATAACATAAAATGTAATGCGGTGAAAGCAGACCTTTTATGATTCTATCATTCCAATAATCCGACTAACACCGGAATCCTAATATTGCCGAATTATTGAGGTCGACGCACAATTTTTTGTATTTTTGTACCCAGTAATGAATCATGAAATATATTTTAGATAAACTAGCAAATATATGCACCCTGCCGGTGCAAGTATTTTAGTTTTAATGTAATAAAATATTATATTAATTTAGAAAGGTTAATGAAACTAAATAAGAGTGCATATAAAAAGATTTGAACCAAAGATGGATATAATCGAAAAATAGAACAACTGAAACTACTCTTTCATCACTCCCGTCTTTCATTGCTAAATGTTATTAATTTAACTACTTAGTTAAATTAGGAAGTAATTAATAAAATGACAGTTATTTCTTCTTGTTAATGGATTTCTTTTAAGATCCATTGAAGAGATTTTTACTCATATTTATTAAGATAAAACCAAACCATTAGAAATAATGCCAAGCACATATTAAATTCAAAGTTTCAATATTAATATGCAAATTAGCCTTCACGTTCACACTGTAAACGGCTATATATATATATATATATATATATATATATATATATATATATATATATATATATAATTGTACAATGCAAGACAATTTTATTAGTAATTGAGGTTTTTTTTAAATCATGGAGAATGTGACGAGAATAACAAAGAGAATTGTGACTTGGGTAGTGATATAGTTTCGGTTACAGACAGACAGACAGACACAATCTCCATTATATATTTCTCTAGAAAGTAAACCAGCAACATTTCTGCCAACCGAAAGTCCATTGGTTCTATTAAATATGTTTTCTAAATAACTAAGAACAATAACTTTACTATGGGGCGTGAGCTTCGATTGTCGGTTGTCGAAGGAAATGGAATTTGAGACACGGGTTCAAATTTCCAAAGAAGATGTTTGCGTTTCCCTTTTACGCTAATGTCCATGGGAAAAACATGGATTTTTCATATTCTCTTTTGGTACATAGTATAGCAGAATTGGTTATTTGGCAAGGGTTGGGCAACTAGTCTGGAGGAAGACAAACTTTGAATACAATCCAGAATTACTCCGCATAAGAATTGATATTGTGTGACATCCTAATCTTAACGCAGAGGTTGAGTAAGTAAAGACAAATTTTCTAACGAATAACTCTTCGTGTTGATTTGAGATTATTTGGGATGTAACTCTTTGCCTACTTTAAACCACTCACAACGCCTCTCTCAGCACGCACTAGCAATGTACAAAAATCGATGGTTTGTTCATTATAATTGAGCAGAAGGATGCAGATTACAATAATAATAGGACATAGAATTAGTGAATTTTGAAATATCACATCATTGAGGTAAAAAATAACAAGAAAATTTAGTACAGCTGTGGGGGATATGTCGCCGGCAAACAGTTAATATTCTGCGTAGATGTACTTCATCAATTTTTCATTTTTGTTTTGATGAGATTATAATAATCCTTAGAAGCAGACGCCTGTAAAATATTATCATAACGTCAAGAGAAAAAACAAATCAGATGAACAAAACTTAATCAAGGATAATAATTAGGAAAAATCCTAATCTTAAACAGTACTCATGAAGGTTTCCTGGTAATTTTCACCTTTATTTGTTAAAATTCCTAGCAAATAAGGCAATTAGAGTAACCTCCCTTGACTTTCATTTGAACTAACCCGGTAGCTATTTTGAAAGTCTCCGTGCGAAATAAACAAATCTTAAAAACTCTTTCGAAAACAATACAAATGCATGCTTTAACACAATAATATCAGAACATGTGTTCTTAATAACAATTAAGTTCATTTCAGATAATTTTATGCTAGGAATTTAGTCAACTGACTTTCACGTTAAAACAATACGGTAGCCATTTTGAATGTGTCCGTGTGAAATATACAAATCTTAGAATCGTTTCGAAAACAATACAACTGCATGTTCTAACACAAAAATATCATAAAATGTGTTCTTAATAACAATTAAGTTAATTTCAGATAATGCGCACGCACAATTTTATGCTAGGAATTTTAACAACTAAAGGTGAAACTTACCTGTTTCCTTTCGTCGGTATTCAACAATATATCATAGAAATAAATCATATCAAATAAATGTAAAAAAAAAAAATGTTTCAGAATGTTACAGACGAAACCCGTGTTGAAAGTATAGTCTTTAATTATAATGCAACACTATTCTTACTAATCGTCTATGATGATACTAAACTGCATTTGATGGCGTGCCTACACTTCTGAAGATTCTAGGAGTGTGAAGTACCAGTTCTTTGCCAAGATCTCAGGTCAACTCTGACACGGAATGGTAGTACCTGCTTGAGACTTATCTATTGGTTAAATAGATATGTTTGATAATTATTCGTATTCGATTGGACTGTAAGAAAATGTATATATCAATGTACAGTGATCGTGATTCCCTGGATTATTGCCATAAAATAACCCTACACCCAGTTGAAAATATTAGAAGTCTAATTAGTTTCAACTGTTGTCGGCGAAAGATAACTTCCATCGGTATGGAATTAGGTTTTCGAATGACTCCGTGTCATAAAAGTATCGAGATTGAAGCTGTTTTGTTTTTTAAATCATTTATTTATTTGAAATATCCTATTTATTTTTCCAGCAGAAGAACTGAACAATATAAAGATGGACAATCGAGAGAATATTCGTCACTCAAATTTAATAGTGTTGTCTATAACAAAATAGTTGCGTTGATATTCTTACATTGTCACCGATACCAAATCATGATATGTTGTATTGTCGTTTACTTGATATATGAGTATATCTGCTCACTGCATTTGTATATGTGGCCCATTATCTTCTTCGGCTCGGCATTCACTCGACTTTACTGTTTTGTTCTCGGTCGAATTGTGTTTGCCTGCTGGGGTTACATGTAATGATCATTTCACTCTGCTACTTGCATTCACAACACGGAGACACACTCTTCTAGGTATAAGTTTTTATTTCTCTCCAGGATCAATCTCTTCAGATTGATTTCGGACTACAAGCTCATCCATTGGAATGTGATTGAATTTCACACAGTAAGTTGTTGGCCTCTATGATATAAACAGGATTTGTTAAATCAAATGTTCCCGGAGCTAGGGTTTTGGCACAGAAGCCTTTAATTAAATCTCAACCTTAGAAAAAGGTAATACTCACTTCAATTGATGTCGTCTATCATCTACTTTATTTCAAGCGCCTGAACTTAAAGCTCACGTTAGCGAGTCTGAAAAGCTCTCCTAATTTGGAGGTAAATAAAACCCAAAGGGTAATTATCAAGAACATGACGCGCAGCTTTTGATGCGCGTTGCGTAAGGGTTATCTTCTACACAAATGGTCGCAACAGCCCAAGTTCAAATCATGGACAAGCCTTTTCCTGCGCGCTGACACCCTTGGAAAAATTCATCTACTCTTTCCAACTGTTATGTATAAATAGTAAAGCCTACTCTCCGGCAGTGGTAAAACAACCAGTCTGAGAGAAAAAAATTCATAGCAGGTTAACTACATTTAAAAGTTGACCTTGTGCTGCAACCAACCCGTAGCAAAGGGTTGACGTAAATAAGACATGTAGCAATTTAGGTATTTACCCAAACCATTCCCCACGGGTAGGATGTGACACAACGTCGAAGGTATGGGACATCCAGCAAGAATTGAATTCAATATCCAGTATAATCGGATATGTGAGACATGTTTGCTAACCATTAAACCACGATAGTTTGCACTTTTTATTTTCCCAGCCCGTTTCCCGTGGATAGGATGTGACTCAAGATTGCAAGTATGGTGCATCCAGTGAAGATCGAACTCGCTATTCAGTAATGATGGAGATCGCTGATTCTACAAACTAATCATTCAGATGCAGATTGGGTTAGGGTCGAATCTATGGGTCAAATATATGATTTGATAATGATATTAGTATACTATCTAATATATTATCAACATAATATCAATATATTATCTAATATATTATCAACATACTAATTATCAACATAATATTAGTATATGTCGAATCTATGGGTCAAATAGATGATTAGTATTCCATAGTAATACTTGATTCCATATAATTTTAAATCATTTGTAGTAGGGATAGTTACCAGAACCTATAAATGTTTACTAATTATAAATATTAGTTTCTTAAATCGGTAAAATTGTTTGCTTGTTTGTTTATTAATTTTAACGGCATATCAACCCGTCCGGGGTTATGTCATCCCTAACGATTAGGAAGTTATACATATCGTGTATTTATATTTATACTTTTTAGTAATTGGTTTTAAAAATGTGTTAGCATTATTGGGGATTATGTTGTATGGTATTGATTTGTTCCATGTCTATATTCTATGGTATAATATTATTTCCCTTAAAAAGAGAGAATATCCACAATGTTAACATTTTCAAACAGATCCTTCATATTGTTCGCTTTAATTACTTGAAACCATATCACTATTAGGAATACATGAAACTAAAGAAATGCGTGCAAATTACTTGCATCATATTGAAATACCTGGTATCATATGACCGTTTGCCAAAGATATATATATATATATATATATATATGTATGTATATAAATAATAAAAAACTAAAAACAAAACAAAACAAAATTTTAATGAACAACTACACAAAATGTAAACATGCACGAACAATGAACACAATCCCATAACCTCTAGGCATAAAATACACCTAAATATGTTGGCCTGCCATTAAAATCAACCAATAAATGAATCTAAACCTTTCATATAAGGTTAGTCTAATTTTAGATGCACATGTTGATAAATGTACATGTAATTACATTTGTTATTAATAAATCAAAAATATTGAGAAACCTTTGCTGCCTGTTTGTGCATAAATTCTTTGAATTCATCTACCGCGTTATATCATCCAGATAAATGAAATAATTTTGGTTAGTGCACTAATGAAAATTTCACATTCATTCACTGGTTTTGCTGTGTTACGGTTATATGTAAAAATTATGGGACAGTTTCCAAAACGTATTCAAAGATAATATTTCATATGTGACAGCTAGAGAAGTGTTTTGTAGAGAAATACGGCGTTTATTACTGCAATTTATTGTTGATCCATTGCTGAATATTGGACACCCTATAAACTTCTCGGTATTTTCACATATTCTAGTATTTCTATAGCTATTTCCTAATAATGTAGTTTCGTCATAATCACTTAAACCGTTCGTAAAAGAAGCATTTTCAATCGACACCCGAATAAACTGTATGTTATGGGATTCGAAACACCTAATCTGTATACCACGTACATTACTCGGTAGATATTGTGGTTTTATTGGAGAATTGATACTGGTCATATCCCAGGTGTTTTATTCTTATACAACTGGATTTTTACTTCAAAATTATTGTAACAATTTTATATTGATTGTTTTGTTGATGTCGATTTTCAATGAACCTGTTCGGCTTAATTCACGGATTCATATTGTTTTTTGAAGATATGTAGTTTTCACCAACAAATAATAAAAATAAAGTGAAGTCGACAATTGTCAGTGTTAGCCAAACAGCGAGTGAGTCTATCCCCTTTTGATTAGCGCAAGACCCGGGAGATTGTTTTCGCGTCTGAGGTGGAGAGCCACACCTACCATCAGCTCCCCACTTTACCGCACATATCCCTTTGCTACTCATACGCCGCGTTGGCGAGGCCCGGTATTGAATCCGGAACGTTGAGGTTTCGAGCCGTATGCTCTACCGACTGAGATAAGTTGAGGAAAATTTGAAGTTGAAAGGACGTTTCAACTTCAAATTTTCCTCAACACAATTCTGTATCGTGAATGTCAAGACCATAAATAATATTTTTTGATAACTATCAATATTTTTTTTAATTTATTTAATCCCTCCACAATGAGCAGGATATGACACAGGCTCAATTTTAAGCAGCTTTTTGAATTCAGAGTTTTCTTTCTACCTGACTGGTTGCTGTAGCATAATGGTCGAGCCTTACTTGGGAACACCATATTTGTGGCCTTGTGTCAAACAGAAATAAAGCTTAATAGATGTAGTATGATTCTCAGACCTTACCGGGTGGTCTCTTTGAAGAATCGATCCGAAAAAGAAATAAAAACATCAAACGATATTTTGGAGACGTGGGGTCTAGCTTTAACGAAAATCCAGTCTTCTTGACTGTTAATTTTTCTTTGATCCGAACGGCCGTGAACTCACAATGACCGTAGAAGGAATCGAATGATTAGAACGAATCGAACATTATTTTCCTTCTAGGAAGAAATAGATTCTTCGAGAAGAAGACCTTTCTAGATTTGTTCTGTTGAGATACTATATAAGGCCGGACCCTGGCTAGGAGATCAGTTGGTCTGGTAGTTGGGCAGTAGTGTTGGTCTAACAGTTGGAGTTGGAGTTGTCTTGGCTGAGATCGGGGAACGATCTGTTGTCGCTGGAAACGAAAGGGGCTGTCCTGATATTTGCCGATTAAAAAAAGCTTGTCACACAGAAGTTAACTCAAAGTACTGAAAGTTGAAACCAGATGAAAACGTTATTTATAAAATAATCTCTCTCTCTCTCTCTCTCTCTCTCTCTCTCTCTCTCTCTCTCTCTCTCTCTCTCTCTCTCTCTCTCTCTCTCTCTCTCTCTCTCTCTCTCAAAGTTTAAAAAACGGAATTGAATTAAATAAATAAGTCATTTGAAAATAAATGAAAATTTTGTTGTCAACTTTATTTTACTACGAAAACAATACTACGAGAGATATGAAAGAAACGAGATTCCCCTGACCACTAGAGAACCGTGGAGATAAAAGTAATTGACCGTAACGAAGAGTACGCGGCCTGTGTAAGTTGATACTCCCTTGACCTGATACTAGCGACAAAGGACTACTAGAATCCTGTGGGTGTGATAATCAGAAACCCCAAAACGGTTACGCGCGCGCCGAACGAAGTTAGTGACTTGCATAAGTTTTAATAGTGCACAGAGTGAGTGTATTGTGCGACAACCCCATTGTGCAGAAAGAGCCCACAACGTTACATTGCTTAACCGATGGTACAAAGCCTAGAGGGTACTAGGAGGTGAAAATATAGATTCCTGCCTTTCCAAGGGACAATAGCGGGAAGTTAACCATTCAATTGGACACATGTCAGCACGGATATAAGGTTTACGTTAATACAGTTCTAAGTGATAATTATCTGGGGATTGCAGATTTAATCCTGACTACCGGCCAAAATAGCATAAACTACTTAACATGGCTTAAGACTTTTACCCGGTCATCGTTAAGGGAATGTGAACAAACTTCCCCAATGGATTTGATAAAAGATTTAGGTTAGAAATTCCGCGAAGGCTCCTGATTAGGACATAAAGGCCCCCAAATTCGACAAGGATATTCCCGTGTTCGAAAAGAAAACTCAAGAAGACCAGAGGTCAAATCGTCCGAAATGTTGTATATAACAACGAAGAAGCGGTCAATAGTCCAAAAATGAATAATATAAATCGTCCAGGATTTAAACGGGTCCTTGATTACATATCCCCTGACTATAACCATTACGCGATACGTGCCTCCGCTTGAAATTATCTAATTTAGTGAAACCCCTAATTAAGACTGAGCCTATTCTAGTAGTGACCACCCCAAGATGATTTAACTAGTTTGCATTCAGAGTATTCCTTCTCCTAGACTGGTCGCCTAACCATGGTTTAACAGCCCAATCTACACATCTATCTACCCATAGCTGGAATGTAGTTAGATTCATACTTTTCCCAAGGGTAACGCTGAGTGAACTGTATCTTCGCCCAGGATTTGAACTTGGGTCGACATGTCCATTTCCTATAACTCCTATAACCATTACACCACGCACCTTCAGCATTTCTATTTCTTATGGTAACAAGATATATACAAATTGAGAAGTTAATCTACAATCAAACAACGACGTTAATAACTACTCTTGAGTATGAGAGAAAAGCACGATCAAGAGCCTACTTATATTTTGAAATATTTTTTCCTCCGTGTGATTTAATTGAAAAATATATGTTGATGCAAGACGGACTGATGTTTGTAGAAATATTCATTTTTCTATCTTCGCAATATTTTTCTGTGCAGTTTTTTTTTTATATTTCAGGGTTAGATTGTGTGGAACCGTTGGCTAATTCACGTGTAATTGTTTTTATCTATTCATCCTCCTGCGGAGTTAATCAGGATTTTGAAAGGAACATTAATTAGCTATTCATTCAAAATAGTTTAGTCTTTATTTTCTGTTGTTTTTTTGTTTCTAATTGGTTTTTAGTTTCTTTATAATCAATCACAGATAACCAGATTGTTTACGCACTAGTTTTCTGAGTGATCATTATTGGCAATTCAACATTCTTTTCTTTTCTTTTTCAAAGACATCGACATATTTTTCTACTTCACTGCTTGATTTTACTTCTAAGAAAAATCTTTCTGGCGATTGTTTCAAATGTAATTTAACTTGAGGCAAATATTCGCATGGAGTCTACTATCCGTAATTATCACGTGTCAGTTGCATTCAACTCGAGGCAGAACATGGAACTATTATACCGAATGCTAAACAGAAACACATACATACCGACACTCAAACAAACGTATATACACGGAAAGCACACTCAATCATACATGGATTCTCGCGCATGTTCTCTGCGTATATATATATATATATATATATATATATATATATATATATATATATATAGAGAGAGAGAGAGAGAGAGAGAGAGAGAGATGTGTGTGTTGTGTGTGTGTGTGTTGTGTGTGTGTGTGTGTGTGTGTGTACACAAGGTGCGTCAAAAAGTATCGAGCATTTTCTACATTTTGCCACTCCTTGTATTCAGAAAAAAATATCGTTTCATTCATGGTTCATTTCTATCTTTGTAAATACAGCCTCAAACTCGGCACTTTTATGACACACCTTGTATTCTCATGAGATTATTCTTGTGAATCTTTTAAGCGACCCTTATTCTGATTGTCGTAATATTATAAAATAAGCTACCATGAGAAAAGGAATATGAAATTAACACACTTAGAGTGTCTTCACTTTTTAATTATTATTTAGCAGTGAATAAATTAATCAAACGGAAAACTTTTTTCTTTTGTGTTTTCCATGGTCTACCAGCAGGTTTTCTTTTTGTAAACAGGCCCTTTATTTATATTCACACATATCTGACTGGAAAGAACGAGTGTCTTTTCCCACGCTCCACTGTGCATTGCCTTCTTGAATTAATTTACAATCATTTTCTTTTTCTGTGATCATATTTTCTGTATAATTAATCTTCAACTGGTAATTGTTTAAAGAATTCAAGTTACAAGTTCATTCAATAATTATTTATTCCATTTTGGGTTATCCCATAAGATTTTCCTCAGCATCGTTTGGAAAACATCATTAATTTAATGGAATTAATCAAGTTCGTTTAAGTAATATTTTATGAAACCGGGATGTCAGCTGTTAATATAGGAATATGTTGCTTTATCAATTACAAGTGGATTAACTGCTAAATAAGAGAAAAACATACCTGAGCATCCTCTAAATGTGTTAATT
>CM042140.1:110242146-110244646 GCA_023376005.1 Doryteuthis pealeii
CAAGGGAAATGGACTTGACGTCCTGAGTTCAAATCCTGGATGTGGTAATTGCATTTCACTTAGTGCTAATACCATTGGGAAAGGCATGAATACTACTCTCCCTCCAGTTATAAATAAATAGTAGTGTAGACTGGGCTCTTTAACCTTGGTTAGGCAACCGGTTTAGGAGAAGGAAAACTGAATTCAAACCTGTTGAACTCCGCTTAAGAAATTGACCTTGTGTCACATCCTGCTCACTCGGAGGGGTTGGTAAATATATATTTATATATATATTGAATTATCTCATACATCTCATCTTATATCGCATTAGTTTCAACTTCATCATCATGATCAGGAATTTCATCACCAAGAATATCATCACTCTCACTAACTTCGTTTTCTTAATATTTCGTCAAATTTATTTCATAATTAATATATACGACTAAAGACTGAATTAATTGATGGATTAATTAATTAATCAATCTATGTTTTCACCTAACACTTAATTTTTACACTTTGTCTATGGTATGTTTAAATGTGTTTGCTCAATTTTCTGCACATTGGTGATTGTTGGGTTGCTTTTTAATAAATAGGGGTACATTTTCCTAACTGTTTCTGAATCCCCGGGAACGATATATTTGGCCATTAGTTTGTCTGCTTTATATATATATATATATATATATATATATATATATATCAACCACTCCACACGAGCAGGATGTGACACAAGGTCAATAACTTAAGCGGAGTTCAACCGGTCTGGATTCAGAATTTTCCTTCTCCTAGACCGCTTGCCTAACTAAGGTTAAAGAGCCCAGTCTGCCCAACTTTTTATGCATAGCTGGAGGGAGAGTAGGATTCATACCTTTTCCAAGGGTATTAGAGCAAGGTGAAATGTAATTACCACATCCAGAATTTGAACTCGGGTCGACGAGTTCATTTCCCATGTCTTTTACCATTACACGACGCGCTTCCACACATCCCTGCCTCCCTCTCTCTCTCTCTCTCTCTCTCTCTCTCTATATATATATATATATATATTGATAGATAGATAGATAGATAGATAAAAGGTGGCTTACCGGTGAATATGAGCACGATCGTTGGAGGTGCAAAATTCAGCGGTTAAGTCAGCGATATAACAAATGCAAAGTGCTCAATACAAAGTAGAGCGAATTTATTAAAAAAATAATACAACAGAAAACCTACTCGAGTTTCACCATAAGGATCTTCAGGGTTAAATCCACTGAATTAATCGGTACCTCGATTAATTCAGTGGATTTAACCCTGAATATCCTTATGGTGAAACTCGAGTAGGTTTTCTATTGTATTCATTTTTTAATATATATATATATATATATATATATATATGAGAGAGAGAGAGAGAGAGAGAGAGAGAGAGGGAGAGAGAGAGAGGAGGGGGGGAGAGAAAGTAGCGTAGAAAGAAGGACAGAAAGAGGAGAGCGATTGTTATCACCGCTCTTTTTTCTGAAGATTGTCATCTCACCAAAACATGTACGTAAGAAATGACGTATATGTGCGAGGACAGATATATGATTAAAGGGAGTAAAATTGAAAGGATCATATGAGACTTTGCTGCAGAGACCCTACATTATGATTCTAGTAAGAAGCGTGATCAAAATGACAGAATTACATCACATGCATGTGTTTGCACGTAGTATAACATTTTCGGACCTTTATTGAGAGCTTTTTCCCAAGAGATCATGCACCTGGTATTTGTGCCGAGAGGTCTCTGAAAATTAATGGCTCATGTTTATTGACGGAACATGGCAATTTTTGTGCCCACCCTCCGGAAGCTTGCTTCCTAGGGGAAGCTCACATTAAACTAACCTTCTGTCACGTCCCAACATCATGTGGAGCGGGTTGTAAAATACTGACATAAATGTATGGACACTTTATGTACATTTTCAAATTGCGGTAATACAGAAGGATATTATATATATATATATATTATATATATTATATATATATATATATATATATAATATATATACTAGACAAAACGTGACTCGTTGGGTCACCCATTAAGCTCTCTCTAGATGATTAGGGAAAAGAGTTGGATCTGGCAAAATATCATCTGCTTTTCATTTTTAAAAAACGAACTAAAATTTATTAAATTGATTACTTAAGGTCAAAATTTTGTCTAAGTCGAAAAGTAGTAACATAATAAGCATCAGTAAAAAAGCAAAATAATATTACACATATAATTTATTTTTGATATATTTAAAACGTTTTTTTCGTCCATTTTGATCAAGATGCCTGCCAAGAGGCTACTTAAAATCCGTTTTTACAAAATAAATTGTAACTTTTGCAATTGAAAAAATTCACATATAAATTCTAAGTTCTCCTAACTCTAGGTAGATTCGCCCCTCCCTTACTCCAGACCAGGGTACTTGCATGTAAAAAATCAGCAGGCACTCATACTCTCTATAACTCGACTACTCACAATAACTCTCCCCCTCACCTTAACTCTATATACAGGGAGAGTGCAAGAGAGCCAGGT
>CM042140.1:110249646-110267146 GCA_023376005.1 Doryteuthis pealeii
CTATTGAACGTGTGGGGGCCTTGTGTTCTACTATTTTGGGGTAGAAAAAAATTCAAATGTCACTTCCCACAACTTAGGAACGGAACGGAAATGTGGTTTCCCCAGAAAAAAAATTTAAATATAAGAAACATTATATACAATACAGACAATTGGAATAGTCAAATGTTCTTTAAGCGGTGTTGAGAGCAGGTAATGGCTGTAGTTAATTGTGCGTGAGAGGTGCGCATGTTTTTGTTTATGTTTGTGCCTGCCAATATCCGTTTTGAGTAAAATAATATATATGTGTAAAAATTCTAGCAGTTTTGGAAAACAAATGTAAGTGAGGGAGGGAATTATAGTTTACTCATTGTCACACCAGCGAGAGAGAGAGAGAGAGAGAGAGAGAGAGAGAGAGAGAGAGAGATAAGAGAGAGAGAGAGAGATAATAATAATAATATATTTTTACAGCTAGGATATTAGGTCTGAGACCTGTCAGCTGTTCCTTATAAATATTCATTCTAAATCCACAGAATATTTAATATCATTCCACAGATTATCCAACTTTGCCTTGAAGGAGTTTAGAGATGGGGCATTCACTACTGATGAAGGTAGTTTATTCCATGTATTCACCACTAAATAATTTTGTCTTGCGTTTGAAAAGAGGTTTTTGACATTTGACGTATTGACGATGTGTATTATCAAGGATGTACGCGTTCGAGTCTCCGGATTGTCTTGTCTAGCTGAAGCTGGTCGCAACTAGTCTTTTCGTATGACACAGACTCTCTCCCTCCCTATTCTCCAGGCAGTGTACGCTCTCCAACTGCATCTTTCAAGTGTTGGACATTTTAATACTCTTTTTTGTTATGCATACATCAGCATTTAGTCAAAAATTGATATCGGCTGATTTCATGATGTATGTATGTAAAGAATTCCAATATTGAATATTTGTATTACTTACCTAATTCGTAAACCTTCGATTGAGATTATTTATATTCTAGCCATTGTTCTAAAATATTTATAAAACTATTTTATTTCTATTCTCTTTTGTTTACACAATTCAAAACCTAAATCATAATATACAATTATTAAAATAATTGTTTAAGAAAACTTATTTTATTCCACAATAATGTGAAAATATAGGAGTTAATCCTATCAATGCAAAATAATTCAATGGTAAATATAAATACGACATTCTACTCAAAAAACGTATTTCCTCCTACCACTGCAAGTGCATTGGTCCCTACTGACTGAAACGAATTTATGAGAAAATGTGAATATTATCACTGGATACCTCGTAATATTCTACTATAGAAAAGTTTTGTTTGATCATAGTACAGAGCTTTGTTTTGAATTGAATCCCCGGACACACGTGCTTTTAAAGATTATTATAGTGGTGATTTGAGCACGTTTACCGCCATTTAACATTAACATTAACGCAATAATAATACTTTTGGGGAGACACAATATCAATTGTTTTATGATTAATTCAAGTGATACTTATGAACAAAATGATTAATATGGAAATTCATTAAATTCGGATTTATTTCCCTTGGTTTTCAGAACAGGGCATAATAAATTGCATGCCATTCTGTACCCTGGTCACTGCCAATGTCCCCACGTTCCCCACTTTAAATTTTCAATTCAAACCTGTTATATGGATATCGCTGTAAGAAATGTACACGTTGTTTTCATTTCACATAGTTTTAATACCTTTATTCCTAATTTATTATTCATCTCACTCTTTCATTTTTTTTCACCTTTGTTCCTTCACACTTTTTCAGTCTTTCTCCTTATGTCCCTTATAACCATTTCGCTGTCATTTTCCTTCTGTCCTCTCTCACTTTTTCACCTTCATTCTTCTTTTATTCTATTTCGTTTGTTCGCTTTCTTGCGCATTTCTTATCTCTCTCACTCTTTTACATTTTCTTCTTTTACATGTCCTTCTTTACCCTCTTTCACTCTTTCATTTTTTTTCTTTTTATGGTCCTTTCTCACTCTTTGACCCTCTTTCTCTCTCTGTCTTCTCTTGCTTTTTCCCTTTTTTTGTTTGTCTAATAAATGTACTCGAATACAACTCCTAAATTTTGTTTGATTACCTATGTTAGATTTCAAGAAGGTATTGGCCTTTTGAGGGAACAAATCGGCTGTATTTGAAAATATAGGAACGAACGCTTATGTATATTTTCATGGAACGAGGTCAATGATCGGTTGATATTGCGTGCTCATTGACAATGTGGCTGGATTATTTCAGTCGATCTTAAGACATCCAAACAATTTCCAGTAAATATCACTCAAACTGAAAAGTGCCCTGACATTTTAGTGTTGATTTAAAGGAGAGTGTCCTCCTAATGGGACTGACTCTCCCTAGGGAAGAGAACATAGAGGAGCTGCACGAGCGGAATAAAAAAAACGTAACGAGTCACTGCGTGCCGACTTCGTGTAAACGGGATGGAAACCTCATGTGATGCCTATTGAGGCCGTGTGTCGTGGTTTTCTAGGATACTAAAACATTTTCCGCTCTCTCAAAACTAGCAATACCTGGCCACTATTCGAAAATTACCTCACATCGTCTTCAGGTCACAGTACAATATGCAGGCTTGATATAGTCGAGATCTAAATCATCGTAAAAAAATATAATATGCACGCGATATCACTACTTTTCGCGTGATAACGTCATATCAAGCATCTTTAATAATGGTTATTACAAACAAGTAATGTCATTAAAGATGGGAAAGTGAACGCGTTTTGTTAGAAAGTCACAAGAAGGAAAATTCCAAGATGACCGTACGTTATGATTTATTCACTTTTTTAATTAAAAAATATTCTAAAACCCTATCAGATGGCACAAACTGCATGGTGGCACTAGAAGTTGCAGTACTGCCTTAAGACACCGAATTCTTGATATCACTCCTGGTTGGCGTCTGATGAGGACAAGGTATCGAACCAAAATTGATCTATTGAATATGTTTGTTTGACATTTTAATTGGAAATAAACAACAATAATTTAAATGATATAATTCATTAACCTAGACACATAGCGTTATCTTCAGTGCGTAGCGAAGCATCAGCAGGGTGTACACGTTGCCTAATGGCTAATGTACTGGACTGTGACATTATAGTAAGCGAGTTCGATCTACAGTTGTGATAATACACTCAATTCCGGATAATACCCTGGGAAAAGTAGGAAGACCCCATCACTCCAGCTATGGGTCAAATCATACCGATATTGCTCTTCTATATGGAAAGATTCAAATCCTGGACGTGGTAATTTAATTTAGCGCTAATATCCTTGGGATAGGTATGAATCCTACTCTCCCTCCAGCTATGGGTAAAGACAACCAGTCTAGGACAAGGAAAACTCTGAATTAAAACCTGCTGAATTCCGCTTAAGAAATTGACCATGTGTCACATCCTGCTCATGCGGAGGGGTTGGTTAATATATATATATATATGGAAAGATTTGGCATTAGATAACACCAGCTTGATATGCTATTAAACAAAGAAATCCAAACGAAACAAAACCATCGTCGTGTGGAAGGTGTCATATAGTAAATAGGAAAGAAACAACTGTCAGGACATTTTAATTCAACCTAGCAATTGCTAAATATTCTGTTTGCCTTGTATCATTGCTTAGTAAACAGTCCCCTATCCTTAATACACGTTGTGTTTCTTATTATCATTTCTCTGTTTACTCTGATAATCGAGTTTCAGCAGAAGGTATATAGCAGAATAATTGTTCATAGGTTATCTAACTTTAATTTATTTTCAAATAGTGACATATGATAGAGGGTCAGTGCACTTATAATTATATAATTATATTTATTTGGCCTGTTCCTTCATGACTTAGCCCCGAATAGAATAACTTGAAACGTGACTTTAGTTCCAAGTTTCCAGCGGATGAAGACCAGGAGGCTGCTTGTCCGTTGCCCTCTCGGCTCCTGTCTCTTAAATAGGCTTCGTCAATTACGTGGTCTCGCGACGTCTTCAATGATGTCATTAATCTATTCCACCCCATTTCTCATGATCACACCGGTATGATGATCATAAACGTGCCCATTTGCAATTATAATCGCATACCCATGCATCCGGTTTTCTTTAAATATAGTTCAATTGAAAATGCGCTTCAATTGTCAAATAAGAAAAATACAATGACCTAAAATATCTGTTGAGAAATTATGTTGTCCTGGCCTTTCATATATAAATAAGACCCAAGTGCACTATGATGTTGCAAACTTGGATGAAAATTGCTTCACTCGTTTGTAGCTTGATAAAGCTCATTACCTGATGTTACGTTTTTAAGGGCCATTCCTTGGCCTTAAAGCGGAAGCGCTTATCCAGTGGAATTGGATCCTTAATAAAGAGTCCATCGATAATGAATCATTTTGGTTACTAAAGTGTTCTCAGTTCCTGGTATACAGTCCTTCGATAATGAATCCTTTTGTTACTCTGGTAATCGTATAAGTCCCTCCTGGGTATTGGTAAAGATCCGGCAATACTATGACCGTCATCAAAGAGTCCAATTTGAATTATGACCAATGTGTGTGGGGGGTAAGTATTCTGTCAGGCCAATAGTATTGCTAGTGATTGGTTGCAAGAGTTAATCACATGACCTTGGCTAGTCTATAAATCTAGTTGGGTAATTAGAGCACCTCTTATATCCAAATAATTCCAACACCTGAGAAAAGTATTGATTCATTGTAGCGTAGTCAATGTCCGATCGTATCTCGGTGATAGCTGTTCGTCTGATGGAGTAGGAGAAAGAAAAAAATCTCAAATGTCAGGATCTATAATGTTTTATTTACTACGTTCAGTTTTTGAAACCGTGGGTGTAGATGGCGATGAATAATGAAACAATGTACAGATCTTCTCAAATATTTGAATAGCTCAATCGCTCTCCATCATAATGGTCTCCTCGTAAAGCCAGCTACCAAAAAATAAAGGAGAATCGAGAAAACTAGCTACTTTTATTGAGGGTAACAGAATACTGAACACCCACTTCCGCGGCATTTCGTGGCATATTCTGACAGGACCCATTGGTTCACGCCTATACTTACATGGACGATCGAATCTGATGACATCGGTTCTCAGTCCTAGGCACTAAATACGTTTATCTTGTGGCACCTAATCTACCAGACGACATTTTTGACATTTTCCACTTGTCTCCCTTCCACCTGCTAGATGTTTTTAATACCTTATTTATTCGCACTCTAGTACCATTCACTTAAGCCCTGTCGGCTCGGGCTATAGAATACACCAACTGCACCTCTACAGAGGGGTATGTCACCCACCCTAATGGGGCAACTTGGTAGTCGTGGGTAGCAACTCGTGATGCTTAAGGACAGAATACTTGTGGCTGACCAGTCAATGACATAAACACTACATTTTGTCCCTCATTTAGACTAGACAGGTTGACTGAGATACCCACCTCCGGTTAATATGATTTTTTCCAATTATATTTCTTAATTGCTTATGAAAAGCTATCAAGCATTGTTATCATATATGTGCTAGAAGGCGGTGGCTGAGCGTCTTAGCCACTAAGTTAAAGTACATCTAGCTGTGAGGTTTCAATTCTGGAGCACTGAGGAATGTGATGTAGAACTTCTTTACCATTACTCCTAGGTAAAATCGGAACCGGACTGGTAGTACCTGTTAGGGTCCTATATATAGGTTAAATAGATGAAAAAATGACTTCTATAAAAACACCTGTAAAGCAACATTGAATAACAAATTTTGCCACGCATCGGGTTCGTGATGTTTTATTTTAATTTTATTTTATTCGGTTGAATCAAATTGTCAAAGTTCGTATTCGTCACCCCGCGCCTCGTCCTACGAATCAGTTTCGTACGTGAACATTTTCCCCTGGGCTGTCAATATAGTTGGAACCTTAGGAGCAAGCACATGTATCTATATTTTGGTCTGAAAATGTCAAAGAACTATAACTTTCAGTAATTTTGTATGAGAACATAGTCTTAATGTTGGAGTAATTTAACATATAAGGTCTACTGGAATCCATTACTTAAACTTATGTGGGCGAATGGATTAAAGCCAGCCAATCATCAGCTCGAATACGGGGTTAGTTAACTATTTAATCGCCAATTTTGAAAGCTGTTCGTTTGCCCGTATTCGCCATGGACGAACAGTTTTGCAACTAAGGACTCAACCAAAGGATTCTATCCAACATTAAGGGACACCAAGGAACAACAAAGGATTCTACACTAAGGGCCAGTCTCTGCTTAACACAAGGGATCTCCACTGTAAAGTGTTCTCACTTGAAACCTAAACATGGCCTAAAAATCATAACACTTAATAACAATATTAATTACTGCAAAATAACCCCTGTGTTATGAAAAATAAGAACATTGACATACTACTTACCCTATGCAACGCAGTATATAAATTAAATAGAAGGGGGAAAGAGACAAAAGGCTGCACCTCTCATTTCCCCAAAAAGGTGACCTTGGTATCGCTAAGAACTACAGAGGTATAACTCTAACTGATGTAGATGCTAAGATATATGATGCTCTTCTTAATCGCATCCCACCCGAAATAGAGAAAAACCTTATGAAAAACCAAAACGGATTTCACGGTAATAGATTCACAACATCTCTGACCCAGACTATTCGTCGAATCGTAGAAGGGATAAGAGCAAAGGGTGTTGAGGTAAAGCTACTATGTGTCGATTTCTCTCAGGCATTTGACCCCATACACAGAGGGAAAATGGAGCAAATACCAATAGCATATGACCTCCCTAAAGAAAGATTTACCGCTATATTGATGCTTTAAAGAGCACAAAAGCGATGGTGCGCTTATCTGATGACGACACAAATTTCTCTGACATTGTCGCTGGAGTTCTACAAGGAGATACCTTAGCAACATATACATATATCCATAATATGCCAATATGCGTATTTTGAATATCATTAGATCTTATTAAAAAAAACTCACACTAAAAAGGCAAGAAGCAGGTGATAGCCCACACAGATCATGACAACGCAGATGATCTGGAATTTCTTGCAGATACACCTGCACATGCCGAATCCCTGCTACATAAAACTGAGTTCATGTGTTTTAAAAATGAAGGAGACATCTCCCCACTCGACGGTAAGCTTCTCAAATCGGTGGAACAATTAACATACCATATTAATATATCATACACATAAATCGATGTTAATTCACTTATAGGTAAAGCATGGTCAGCTATATGTTGCAGATTGACTGTTTATTTTGCGCGGGAAGTCGAAAAGACAAAGGAAAATTTAACTGAGAAGAACATGTCTAAAGGTAGACAGGGGTCTGGTGTGACAAAGGACTCATCTGGACAAACGCGAATTTGAACAAAGAGAAAGGACTTCCGGTCAAGGAACAAAAGGATGTGTGGGCGGTCGTCAGTACTTAAGCGGTTATCAGGGCAGCCCAGAAGACAGACACCAGGAGACGGCGAAGAAAGCACAAGGTGTCTGACCGTCGACACGGTCGAGCGGGCAGTGATGCCCGCCTACCCCGTTCACCCCCCGATCGCCAGCCTGCCGTTGTCCAGCTCGTCCACCCACACGCACCCACTAGGAGATGAAAGAAATAAACGTTAAAAGTCTTACTACTACATATGTCTACGTGTGAATCTTTATACTCCATTACTAACACATACGACCCAGCAACAGTATATGACATGTACGATTTTGTGGCCTGAGTCGAGCCTATGCAACATATAGACGTATTATCAGCCATATGAAAATCCGATCTCACATCAAAATTAAAGCGACAATTCTTCCAAGACATATTTGTATCAATGCTATTGTATTTCTGCACCAATGGAAACCCAAACTAAACGACTAGAAAGTAAGCTAGTTGGGAATTCCACAAAACTCTGCGTGTGATCTTAAACAAATCGTGGAATCAACACGCTACACGAAAGCAGCTGTACCGCCACTTGTTGCCTGTCACGCAGATCATCCGAATGAGACGAACATGACATGCTGGGCACTGCTGCAGAAAAGGGGATAAACTGATACGTCACGTTCTTCTACGGAAACCAGCACATGGGCACGCCCAGCGTGTGCCGCCCAGCAAAGACTTACATTGACCAACTCTGCCGGATACTAGATGTTGCGCAGTAGAACGGTTTGCTAGAGATTGTCATCGATATCCGTGCTACTGGCGGTACATGATTATTATGATACAATGTGTTTAAAACTATTTACCTACAAACTATTCCGATATAAATCATATATACAAAAAGTGGCATTAAATAACCCCAGTGTTGAAATGTCGTTAAACAAAACAAATCAAACTATTCACTCACAATTTATAACTATTTTTGTAGTGCTCTGCTATCAAAGAACCCCTCATCCAAAAAAATACAAATAACTATTATATAAGGAAACGCGAAGTATGTGACCCCCTTCAGGATTTTTCGGTACTCGTAAACAACATGGCTTCTATTTCTGATAATAGTTATATATACTGAAGGATCCGCTTGATGTTCCATACATAGAATTAGGATAGAACTGACAGGAACATTACTTTTTTCAATTGTAAGTAACAAATAAGTTTTGGTCTCATGGTTTCGTTATAATGTTAATATATTGCAAAGATCAAGAAAGAAATCCAATAGGTTTCGATTTAATAGTTAGCTGTTTTTTTTTTAATTTCTTGGTTAATTTTATAGCATATTTATCTCTTTTATGGCAAAATCAGACTTTTGTTCTCTTTCATAAACAATTATATATGATAATTTTATTCTTAATAAAAATCAGCTACACACATTTATTGCGTCACAATATTTCTATCTAATACTAATGATTTACAAAGTGATATGGTCACTTATCTTACATGAATAATGCACAACTTAATATTACACACAGATATATGGTTGCTGTTATGTCAAAATTATTACTAATTGTATTCCTAAAAAAGTAGTAAAGTCGACGGGGCGGCCTAAAGTCGGTACCAGCCAGTCAGCGAGGGAGTCTATCCCCTTTTCAATAGCGCTAGACCAAGGAGATTATTTTAGCATCTGAGGTGGAGCGCCACATCTACCATCAGCTCCTTACTTTACCGCACAGATCCCTGTGCTACTCATACGCTGAGTTGGCGGGGACCGGTATCGAACTAGGAACCTTGTGGTTTCTAGCCGAACGCTCTACCGACTGAGCTAACCCGATCGATACAATTGTAGCTGAAAGTGACTATTCTTAATATAATTAGTTTGGATGCAGTTATATGATTACAAGTATGCCTAAATATTACTAATACTTTTTAAACAAATTTATTTGACACATAGAGAGGACAATTTTTAGATACTAAGTCAGATTAGTTATAACATTAAATGAGAAAATAGTCTACCCATGTCACCAGAAAAGACACAAGTAACGCATGTTGTTTTAAACCGTATTTATATTTTTTCGGTAAACATGCATGTTATTCTAATGCCCGTTGACATGGTTGTCCTCAAAATTGCTTTAGATAAGACCTGGGTTATTTACAGCTTCAAGTATTATTTTTGAAAAAGACTGTCAGGAAATACCCCGTGTGACATTTATCGGCCCTCTTACTTACTTTGGTGATATCTTCCAATTATTTGGGATATTTCTAACGGTCATTTGCCTTTAGAAAGTTCAGTTGTTATAATATATTTCTCTAAGGGGGCCTACTCACATTTACGAGTCTTAATTTCACAATTATAATCAGACTCTTTTATAGCGTGGAATACTTCTGTATCCTGTTAATATAGTAAATAGCCGCTGTTTATTTCCTGTTGCGAATGGAATTTTTATACAGCATATGAATTCCTATTATACTGTTAAAGTTTCGTTAAATTCCGAGATCTAGTTTTCTGGAAAAACTGAAATAATTTCACCTCGTTGATAATTTAAAAACACAATATATATATATATATATATATATATATATATATATATATATATATATATATATATATATATATATATATATATATATTAATTTGATGTATATATCAATTATGTATACATATTAGCATAATATATTTCATAACTATATTATAATATACACTGATTATACATTAATTAAATTGTACAATGCCATAAAAACTATGTCAGAATGAACATAGATATAATAATGTCCTGTCCACTGGGCTTAGAATACAGTGACTGTATCACCTTTAGAGGGGTATTAACTTCGCCCCAAATGTATGTCTTAGACAGGGCACTAAATTGTATCTGGTTGTGAGACTCCAGTTCTGGCTATCTGCGGAAAATATAGTATCATGCCAATAACAGTTTCCCTCTGACTCGGAGTGTTAGTACCTGGTAGATGAAAATTCTTATTATCATTTCTCATTAAGCCCCTCCCCCCAAAAAAAGAATCTAAAAAAAATGAAAGTATGCATATACAATGTACGCAATTCGCTAACATGTAGGTATAAATACTTCTAGACTTGGTGACATGCCGTTAAAATCAATCTACCTGATATTATGTTTCAGAATTAATTTGCGATGATAGAAATGATAATTTATTTAATACTTATGAAAAATTGTGTCTGGGTGATCATTTTTTAAAATTAAAATACAATCTTATTTTGATAATGTACGGTATTACCATGTTTGCATTAAAATATTTCGGGATTGGTTATTCATAACTGAATTAAAGATAAAAAATCCTTTCTATTTACGTTCCTCGTTTCAACGAAAATGTACTAATGTTTAATAATTTTCTCAATTTATATAAAATAAAAAAAACAAAAGTCTGCATGGAAAAAAAAGGAAGTTATTGTTATTGTAAAATCTGGTTGGGAAAAGTTAGTTTTCATTATTTACAGTCGTCTTTTGCTCTGAATTTAGTTGCAGAATAGCATGATGCATAATAACACAGAAATAGACGATGGATATATTTTCTTACAATTTGGCAAAGTTAGACAAGACTTAAAATTTAGCTAATTTGTTTCAGGAATAGATTTTTAAAAAAGAGCAGAGATCCATCAAGCTGATTTTAAAAATGGACTCTGAACGAGACGTAAAGTTATAAATATTTGAGGAAACTTGTATTTCTTTTCCCGTTTGCATTAATCTAGAAGATGTAGCCGAATTAGATTATTTGAAAGTATCATCTCCCATAATCTAATCGTGGTCTTTCGTTAAGCGTACGCTTATTGCACTCACTCACTCACTCACACACACAGTCGCATACAACATAAGCACACAACAGATACAGCGTATCTAATCACTTGTCCCAAATGGATTTAACATCAGACTGAATGGTCCTCAAGGTGCCGCTTTGAAATGAGAGGGACGGAATCTAGTTGACACATACAACACTAATAAACAAATACTTGACCAAACATTTGGACACCCACCCGTATCTACCAAAATGGACTGCTGATCAGTCTGCGATAAGAGATGTCATATATATATATTACCAACTTCTCCGCACGAGCAGGATACGACACAAGGTCAATTTCTTAAGCGGAGATCAACAGGTTTGAATTCAGAGTGTTCCTTCTCCTAGAAAGATTACCTAGCCATGGTTAAAGAACCCAGTCTGCTATTTATCCATAGCTGGAGGGGGGTAGGATTCATACCTTTCCCAAGCGTATTAGCGCTAAGTGAAATGCAATTACCACGTCCAGGATTTGAACTCGGGGCGACGAGTCCATTTCCCATGACTTTAACCATTACACCACGCGCTTCCGATAAGAGATGTCATATATATTCATATATATAGTAGCTGAACGCCGGAAAATAATTTTCAATCAACGAATGTTCCCGTTTCATCGCATATCAATGTATAAATTATTTCAAACCATCTAAAAATATATTTTCTAATAATTATACATGAGGGCAATACAGACATTAAGATATATAAGCATCTGACGACACAGGTAAAACGTGTGTGTGGCTAACAGCAACACTGTTTTGTCTGTTGTACATCCCCTGCACCTGACTTGTGGGTGATACTCTGCCCCGATCAGTCTTAGCTTGCCAGTCATTTCAGATGGAGCTAGCGGTTGCCAAGTGTGATGGTAACACAGTTAATCACCAATTAATAAAAGTGTATGGTGAGTCGTGCATGGATGTCAACATTTTAGGGAGTTTGCAACGACAATGAGGTTATAACACCTCTTCAACAACATGGCGGTGAGCTGGTATGACATGGACACACAAAAAGAGTCACAGCACATTCAAAAAATGGTGATGTCATTATAATTTGGTTCCAATTGTTGGCAATGAATAATACCTAAATGTATTTGTTTATAGTCAATAATGTTCCGCTAAATATAATACTATTCTGGTATCTTTTATTTTGAGAGAAACAAATTTCGATAAATAATCGATCGAGGTATTCCTATTGATGGACTTTGCTATATATATGAAATTAGTTACTAAGCTTGGCATATAAGGTAACACAAGGTCAGTGAGAATCGAACTCAGTATACATTTTTTCATATTCCTTTAGCTTCACCCTGTGATCTGCTGGAACTGCAAAATCCAGCAGTTGACAAGTTCTTTCTTTTTTGATTATCAACACTAGGTCTGGTCTTCTTTTATGCGTTTCGTTCTCAAGAACAGATTCAGGTTTATGCATATATCATTTTGTTGTATGGTCAAATTTGATTTTTTATATATATATATATATATATATATATATATGACAGGTGATGAATCATCGGTTTTCCATCCCGGCTCGATGTGACCGTGTCTACACATGTCTAGCCACAGTGAAGAGACGTGATACGTTGAAACACGGTGTCTGTGGATGATTATATATATGTATATATATAGATATGTGTATGTGTGTGTGTCTACGTAATAATAATGAATGAGAAACTAGCACATACTAGACACAAACAGAATTAAAAAAAATGACCATACAACAAAATGGCATAAACCACTTGAGTAAAGAAGACCAGACCTAGTGTTGATAAACAAAAGAAAAGAACTTGTCAACTGGTGGATTTTGTAGTTCCAGCAGATCACAGGGTGAAGAAGGAAAATGAAAAAAGGACAAATATCTGGACCTTGCCAGAGAACTGAAAAAGCTATGGAATATGAAAGTCAAAGTTATACCAATTGTAGTTGGTGCACTTGGAACAGTCCCAAAATAATTGGAAAAGGGTTTGGAAAGTTTGAAAGTGAGAGGAAGGATTGATACCATTCAGAACACTGCACTGCTGCAATCTGCCAGAATACTCAGAAGAGTCATGGAGACTGAGGAGACTGCTGTCACTCAGACTCCAGTGAAAAACATCAGCTAATGCTGATCAGAAGGAGTAAATAATAATAATAATAATAATAATAATAATAATAATAATAATAATAATAATAATAATGGCGGCCAACAATAGTAGAAGTGACAGATGGACAAACAGAAAAAACAACAAAGACTAGAAACAAAAATGGGTAGAAAAACAATTATATGGACACTTCAAACGACAAATAGAAGAGGTTGCACATGGAAAGACTTGGACATGGTTAAGAAAAGGAAACCTCAAAAGAGAAACAGAATCATTAATAATTGCTGCACAAAATAATGCCATAAGGACAAACTATATAAAAGCGAAAATTGATAAGACCCAACAAAATAGTAAATGTAGACTTTGTGGTAATAGAGATGAGACTGTAAACCATATACTCTGCGAATGTAGCAAACTAGCACAACGAGAGTACAAAACTAGACACGACTGGGTTGGAAAGGTGATCCACTGGGATTTATGCAAAAAAATTAAATTTTGACCACACAACAAAATGGTATATGCATAAACCAGAATATGTTCTTGAGAACGAAACGCATAAAATTCTCTGGGACTTTGAAATTAAAACGGATCACCTTATCCCAGCAAGAAGACCAGACCTAGTGTTGATAAACAAAAAAAGAAAGAACTTGTCAACTGGTGGATTTTGCAGTGCCAGCAGATCACAGGGTGAATCTAAAAGAAAATGAAAAAATGGACAAATATCTGGACCTTGCCAGAGAACTGAAAAAGTTATGGAACATGAAAGTGAAAGTGATACCAATTGTAGTTGGTGCACTTGGAACAGTCCCAAAAGGATTAGAAAAGGGTTTGGAAAGTTTGGATATCAAAGGAAGGATTGAAACCATTCAGAACACTGCACTGCTGCAATCTGCCAGAATACTCAGAAGAGTCCTGGAGACCTGAGGAGACTTGCTGTCACTCAGACTCCAGTGAAAGACCATCAGCTAATGCTGATGTGAAAACTCAAAAGGAGTAAATATAATAATAATAATAATAATAATAATAATAATAATAATAATAATAATAATAATAATAATATGTATGTATATATGTAAAGATACATACATAGTTAGAGGTTGAGAAATATTTTCCTCGACTTTCAGTAGTATTCTCCCGTCTTGTGTCATCTCAATGAATCCCAATTTTTGAACGTGAAGAAGCTTTTATTATTTTATTTTATCATTTTAATTTATTTTTGAAGAGGTTATAGTCACACGATCTGGTATAAATTGCGTAATGAGATTGTGCTAACGAATTTTATTTTTGTTTCCTTTTTTTTTTAAATCTTCACAGAGTTTTATTTTCTTTGGAACGAGATCTGCACCATTTTGACGCCTAATCCCATACTCACTTAAGGTGTGATGGACATTCTGTGAATTCAAACCTAATTAATCTCCAACCATTCTTATCGTGAGACATTTAACTAAATCCCCTTGTGATAATCCAAGATTAATCGTCAGAATCGAAATTCTGTGAGAAAAAACTTTCACGAATTCAAGGTCACATTGACTCAGTGTTTTCAAATAACGGAGTTTTATTTCTTTATTTCACTATTTGTTATACAGTCATAGGATTTACGCTAATTGATACATGGTGACACGCCGCTGGCCTAGTGGTTATCATCGTTTGAAATGGACTCGTTGACCCGATTTCCTATCCTGGGGCAAGATGTTTGCATTTTGCATAGTTATAATAGTTTTTGAATAATATTGCAGAGGGATAAGAATCTCATTAAAAAACGGTGTCCTTGATATGATACTAAATTGTACCTGGTGGTGAGGTTTCTGTTTTAAATCGCTATACAGTATAAAGTATTATTTTATTGTCATTACTCCCAGATTCCTTTTCACCGGAATGGTAGTACATGTTAGGTAACATCTATGGGTCAAATAAGTGTGTTTGGAAATGATTCCATTGGAATATTTGATGCAATATAACTGTGTATATTACCTAAATCAAGAATAGTTATTTGAGGCTATATAGTTTTGTTTAATGCATATTATTAGTTATTTGAAACCAGCTATCTATGCACAAAAAATGTACTATTATTAAATAGAAATAGTTAAGTGTAACAATATAACTGTTCAGATAGTATTGACATTGTATATCTGTGTACATGAAACAACTAAAAGCGTAGATATAAACATACAATTCACATGATTCCTTCACATAAAAATTAAATAACCGGAGACAAGTTGACACGCCATTAAAATCATTCAGAGCTCTAGAATTAGAACAGTTAAAATCAATCAATCAATTAATACCATACTACCAGGACCAGTGGATATACCACATCATGATATTTTAATCATAACAACATTTGATATAATTACTTAAGAGCTATTGTAAATACTTCGATATGTAAAACGTATTATAAACTTAATTTAACTTTCTCTCACTCTTTTCTTTTTCTTTCTGTCTTTCTTTCTTTTTTTTATCTTTTAATTATAGTCAATTGAAACAGACTATATTTCCCATACTCTCTTTCTTTCTTTCTTTTTTCTTTCTTTCTTTCTTTCTTATTATGTTTTTTTCTGTGTAGCATGTAATTTTTCCTTTTTTACTACTAAGTAGGGAATGGTCCATTATTTAGAATAGGTGATGACACTCATAAGAAATAAGAATTCGGCGTATCACAACAGATAATTAGAATTTTTATTTTTACATTTCGCGTTAGATGATTTGGACAGTCTCATTTTTAACCAGAGGTTGTTGCAAGATTATAACCGTTGTACAATTAAGGGACACGAGTATTAATACTGTGAACAAACAAATAATTAAAGATAACTAAAAAATACATCAAAATAAATGAAACGTTGAAAATATGGTTATGATTGTAATCAAACATTTGGTTTCTATTCAATAGATTTCAGGCTTACTCTGACCAGAATTCTTACAACATGTTAGGATCCAATGCATGGCTCATATATATATATATATATATATATATATATATATATATATATATATATATATATATATGCCAGATAAAGAAGTGGTTACTTATTTAAAATAGTGGTCCGACAACATTTTTCAAACATTGTTAAACTTAATTTCTTCATAAAAAACAATTACACTAGCAATACAGATAAAAGGTGTGTATATGTGTGGTTATGGGATTGTTAATTTAAATATGTAGTTAACCAACTCCTTCGCTACGGGCAGGATATGACACAAGTTCAATTCTTTAAGTAGTGTAAAGCTAGTTTGGTATTCAGGGTTTCCTTCTCTCCGGATGCTTACATGACCAAGGCCAAATAACAGAGTATGTCCCATATTTACGCATCTAATGAGGAGAACAAATCTATTCATCCTTTTCCCGAGGGTTAATTCCATGTCAAATCATCCAGGCAATGTCTCCCACCCACTTCGATTTTTCTGAAATGTTCTCCAAGTGAGGATTATGAGAAAGACAATCACCAAAATTTGAGCTTCCAATTTCAAAAATTGGCGGGGTTTTATGGATTTTTAGCTCTCCAAATTTGTGAGGGGCCGCGAAAAATGGCGTCTTTTTGTAACCTAGTTTTTTTTCTGTAGAATGAGTTAGAGAGCTTACGTTCTCCTAAAACTTCTCTATGATTTAACATGGAATTATTCCAAGGGATTTAGCAGCATATAGCCTCATCTACGATTTGAACTCGGGTTGCCGACAACTATTACACTATGACCCGAATTATTTCCTACTTTTTCAAAATGTATTGGATTGTAGATGCGATTCTATCTGCAGCTGCTCACCATCTTTTCCTTGCCTTACCAATGCCTCTGCACAGCAGGTCATGAACCGAAGATTTAGATTCTAGAAAACGCTCAAAAACATAATTGAATCTTTATTCTTGTTTTGTATCTGTAAGATTTTATAGATTTCGACACGTTTAGATTAATTGGTGATGAAAAGGTTCGTATACTTCATTTACGCTGAATGGGATTCTGTTTGGGTCCATCTGTTTGATGTTGAATTATTGCAGTGAACTTCTTTGATACTTTCTCACTATACACCCTGGTTTGAAAGTCTAACAGCTGCGCTGAGACGATCTTAGCTTTACAGCACGCACTCTCTATTCATCTCTCTCTCTCTCTCTCTCTCTCTCTCTCTCTCTCTCTCTCTCTTCTCTCTCTCTCTCTCACACACACACACACACATACATACACACTCTCTATTTCTCTCTCTCTCTCTCCCTCTCTGTCTCTTTCTCTCACACAGACATACACATACATACACACACACACACGTATATATCTGTGTAGTAGGTGATGCAGAATTGATAAAATGCTTTGAGCAACATAATTTTATTT
>CM042140.1:110272146-110332146 GCA_023376005.1 Doryteuthis pealeii
CATCTGCATTTGCTTATTACGCAACTCACGATATCATCTCTATTTCGGCAGTTTTTATGTGCCAATTAGCAGGATTAAATCTACGTAGGCATTCGTAGTTGAGATTTCAACAGCAATTATTCACTGCCGACTTTAAGAGTGATTATTTTCCTTTTCCAAATGTATTTTGCGCAATCGTGCACATAACGTCAGTACTGAAATTACTAATGGTCATCAATAGAAATATCCTTGAATTTTATGTATCTATTTTGAATTTTTGTTCTGAAAATATCAAAACATGTTTTAGGCCTTTGATTAATCCTACTTATCTTTTTAATGTATCGTTTATAGGCATTTGAACGCTGGATTCACAAGTCAACACTATTTTCGTTTCTCAGTTGTAATTTTATTTTCACCTTCTTTTCTTTTTATCAAACATTTATCTTTCCTTTTGTCTCTCAAAAGAATCATTTTCTTATTTTGTGATTCAAGATATATATATTTACCAACCCCTCCGCACGAGTAGGATACGACACAAGGTCAATTTCTTAAGCGGAGTTTAACAGGTTTGAATTCAGAGTTTTCCTTCTCCTAGATCGGTTGCCTAACCAAGGTTAAAGAGCCCAGTCTGCCCTACTATTTACCCATAGCTGGAGGGAGAGTAGAATTCATACCTTTCCCAAGGGTATTAGCGCTAAGGAAAATGCAATTACCACGTCCAGGATTTGAACTCGGGGCGACGAGTCCATTTCCCATGACTTTAACCATTACACCACGCGCTTTCTAATTGTGATTCAAGATATAAGGCGAAATATCTGAATGAAAGAAACTATATTTAAAAGACGCTCCGACGACGGGGCTTAAGATACGCTGATACTATGACCTGCAAAGAGGTAAGAGTTCTCCTAAACAAAGAGTGTGTTTTGTATGAAACTCAACTATATTTAATTGTGAGGCTCCAGTTAATAAGATCTGGGGAGTACTGAGTACCTCTTCATTAACATTACTTCCAAGTATACTCTTACAGGGAGTACTGATACCTGCTAAGGTCCCATCTGTGGGCTAAGTATATATGCATAAAGGTATTCATATTCAATAAGAACGTCTACAAAATCTCTAATGAAACAACTGTAAATGGAATTTAATGTGCACTGAAAGAGAATCATTAATTTCCAGATATAAAATAATCATAGCCGGGTTTATATGTCATTAAAATAAGTGAATCATCTTATATTTAAAAAAACCCTCTAGAATCGAGGTTAGATTTATTCAATTGCCTATAAAATGTTAATCATAGGACACATAAATATCATCAACCATTAACGGTTGAAATATTGCTGTTTTCTTAAACAAAAAATTAATTTAATTGAGTTGAGATGGTGGAGGTAAAGTATTTACGACCTTTAAACTACGCGCGGTTCCCGAGCTCAATCCTGAGTGAAAGCAGTTAGAAAAATAATTAATTAGCACAACTCCTACCCCAGCTATCGTTAGCGAAATGAGAACAGGATACCCCCATGAAATAAATAAAGGGTTAGGTTCAAAGTTCCGTGATGGCTCCCGAATACGACAAGAAAGTTCCCGAGTTCGAAAAGAAGGTTCCAGAGTCCGAGAAGGTTCCCGAGTCCGACAAGAAATACCTGAAGAAGGCCGGAGGGTATATCGGCCGAAACGTTGTACAAATAACAATGAAGATGGGGACAATAGAACGGATAACGCTAATAATACTAATCTTCATGCCTCATCTCAAACATTCAGAGAAATAGTGCGGCTATTGTTTAAGCTTTAATCACCCTTCTGGAAAATATTGCTGTCACAATACTTATATGAAATGTTGGATTATTTTAATATATAAGGTAGGCTGTGTCCCACCGCTTAACTTCCTAGACTCTGCGTGGCGCATGGATTAAAGCCAGCCAATCAACATGCTCGAATACGTGGTTAGCTAACTATTTAATCGTGGATCTTGAAAGCTGTTCACTTGGGCGTATTCGACACGGACCAATGAATCAGTGACCAAGGACTCTACTTAACACAAAAGTTCTGCCTAACACCGAGGAACAACAAAGGACTCTGCTTAACACAAGGATTCTTCACTAAGAAACACAATAATTCTACATAACACTAAGGAACCCAAGAGATCTTCACTGTAAAGTGCTCTCACCCTCAGCCTAAAAATGGCCATAAGAATCGTAACATGAACAATGTAAAATAAGATCAAATATTTTGGTTTGAATCAATCATTCTTACTGGTAAATAGGCTGTGACATTATTTGCTAACAAACGTGTGTATTAGTTGATAAAATCGGTTGTCAGTCACCATTAGACTGCCGGCCGGTGGGGGTTAGAATACTCTGATTGTACCATTGTACCCCCTACAAAGAAATAAGACCCCCCCAACAAAGAGAAGTCTTAGCTATTTTGATAAACTGTTATTGGGATTTGGAAATAGGAATTGCTCCTTTATTGCCATAAATCTTAGGTTCCCTCTGACCTGTTAGCATGCCATCTATTGTTAAAAGAAATATATTTAAAAATGATTCGGTTTCGATAGAAATGTTTTATGCCATATAACTGTAAATTACTTGTTTGAAATAATACATACTTTAAGCTACTCATATTTACTAAGGATTATATCTACAATGTCAAAGGTCAGTACATTACGCTAAGGTCACTATCCACTACAAGGATAATCATTCGTTACTTGAAACTGTGCATATAAATCTGCAAACAAATAACCCTTCTTAAATAGAATTAATTACTTGAAATCATACAATTATTAGTATTACATAGAAATACTTGGAACCATACGTATGTAAGCAAAGTATCTTTATTAGATAGTAATGCGTGATATCGTATACCGATGTAGGGAAAAAACTCTTAGGAAACAACTACATAATATGTAAATATTTAATATATAATGGACTCGATTTCCTAATTCCCAGGTATTGTATACCGCTAGACAGGTTAACATGCCGATAAAATCAATCAATATACGCTTTATAAAAAGATTTAATTTCCTCCTATCTGTAATAAAAATATACTGTCTCTTTTAAAAAAAGAAGTTAAATCTTTCCCTTAACTTAAAACTCTCAACCTCGTGTTTAAGATCTAAGGTAGCTTGAATTCAAAGACAGGGAAATATAAAAAATCACATCCATCTTGAACCGGTTTAAATATTTATGAGTTTAAGAAAAATCTACGCAACGACTGAAACATTGCAAAAAAAAAAATACTGTTATTTTTTTTCTTCATCGTGATAATATTAAATTTGACATCGGACATAAAATACACACAAATAATTTTTTAGAACTATTCACACCAAAACACATTATCTTATCAAAAGAAGATAAACAGTATTCTTCAGCTATATGAAACCCACTGGAATAGATTTATTGAATACCAAAGGGGGAACTCTATGGTATAAAATTAACGTTCTATTCATTGCTTATTTCTATTTAAATATTGATCCATTTTTACTACACGCCCTTCTTTATTAAATACATATAAAGATATGAATAATTCTAGCAACGAAAAAATTAAGCACCGAAATGAAAAAAAAAATGTTTAGTAAAAATTTAAGTGGTAGGGGATTAAACATACGGTATTCAGTTAGACAATCAGCAATTATCAAAAGTTTTGCAATTTGAAATCAGTGTATTTGCTTTTATTTTTCATAACTAAAATATATCTTATCTGCTTCTTTAATTTACATTCAATTGACTAAAAATATTTTTGGAATCTCTTATTTTTTAAAATCTGTTTGATAGAAAATTATCATAACAACAGTGTTTACTTGTCATCATGAAAGTAATTTAAAATAAATAAATAGACAAATAGATAAGGATATATATATATATATATATATATATATATATATATATATATATATATCTTTCTTTCCTTCCCTTTTTGATCGTTCTTAATGGATAAATGTCGATATGAATCAAGTCTAGCTTTGTTTTTAACGAAGTGATTTTTATTGTAGTTTCAGCATAATTTATTTGTTTAGAGTGCTCTTAGTTGCAAAAACATGCACGGCGTTTTGGATAGAAATCTATTTGCACAGATTAAACTCTCAATACTTTTACACAATCGGTAGAATCTACAGTAAATATCTGAAAATAATTAGAGTTCCTTGCAGACGACAAATAATGAAGGATGCATAGAAAACAAAATAATGTGTAGTTATTTGGATGGAAGATTGTGTCCGCATATTTGGAATACTCGTCTGATGCTTTAAAGTAGTCTGACCGTTTTAAACAGTGAGGTAAGATACACAGACAAAATCTGGCATTAAATAGCCTAAAAATGCAATTAAACGAAATAACCAAACAACCGAACATAAAAAGTACACTATTTGTTTGTCAAAAATGAAGTTTCCCGCCATAAAAACAACCTGAATATGTTTAAATAAAGATGTTCTATTCGTTAATTTGAAGAAATCGTTTTTCTGTCCATCTTGTCGACGGGAATAAGAATATGATAATTGTACCCCCTTCTAGAGAACCAAGTCTCACCAAAATAGTGGTGTCGTGTGTATGACACTAAACCTTCTAGAGAATGAAGCTCTAGGCTTAGACAACTGCCTTGTCATTACTTCTAGGTCCAATCTGACCTAGATTGGTAGTACTTATTATGGTCACACAGGTATTTGTACTCGATAGGACGGTGTGACAAAACCTCTCGCGAAAAACGACACAAACCTAAATATGAGCATATATTAACGAGATTAACTAACCTTTAGGTATATTTTAAAATTGACGGGTCGGAATGCCGTTGAAATCAATCAATCTATCAATGAATCATTATGTCAATGATCTTAGAATCAATAATAACGTGGCATCACTCGGTACTTAATGAAAAATTGATGATAAAAGATTAACCCCATAATATTACTGTGCAGGGACCTATTATTAGAATATGCATGTCTAAACACACACGCACACACACACACACACACACACACATATATATATATATATATATATATATATATATGTGTGTGTGTGTGTGTGTGTGTATTATATATATATATATATATATATATAGATAGATAGATAGATAAAAATAGGTGGTATTTCTTTATGTGCCTGAATTAAAAATGTTTTCTTAATTTTGATTTGTAATCATATCTTCATGTCGCCTTTGTCTCTGTCAACTCTGGTTATGACACTACACTGTAACATTAGCCATATAAACTTGCTGGCCATAATTGGTTGATTCTCACTGGCCCGCGCAACGTTTGCAGTTTTGTGCTATAGCAAAACCATGCTTCATAGATAATTATGGGTGACATTATCCTCGTGTTTTTGATAGTAAGTCAGACTGGCAAACTATTACAAATGAGTTAGAGTATCACTGGGCGCGCTGTATTTCCAGCGTTGTGCCACAACAAGGAAAAGCTTAGTAAATAATTATAAACTAGCAAACTCGTCTAGCAGACAAATTAGTACTAAGCAGATGACAGTTTATTATGTATAGGTTATCAAAGTCAGTAGCGGTATGCATAGATTATCAAAGTAAGTAAGTAGGAAGAATAATGGTAATAGACGATTCTATGTTGTCAATGGTTGGGTATGAACCAAAATCAGGCGGTAATCCGAAAGGAGGTGAAAAGCCAGAACAGAAGTCCGATAATCACAGAGGGATGCAGACGCATAGTTGGCTACTTCAAACAGACAGGAGCAAAGTCTTAGGTAAAGAACCCAGAACTGAAGCAAATCATTGACGAGAAGTCAAAACAAGAGAACTCGACCACCAGAGATAAGCGTTTCTGTATATTGAACTTCTTTCCGATTATATAACTACTAACAAGTAAAGAAATATATTTTTGAAAATGTTGACACTATTTATATAAACGTTGTTTAAGCTTATCCACTTGCCTTGTTTCTGTATTTACTTGCGACTCATATGGGAAGTCGATACATTTTACCATGTAAGTATTATATATTATTTTTGTATCATAACAAATCTCAGCTTAATAAATTATTCTGCTCTTTATCGACTTCAATTTCAGCTAAGTAAATACTTATACACTTATAACTCATTGTATATAAAGTTTGTTTGAGTGATGAATGAATAAAACATGACAGTTGTTTTCTTGCGACAAAAATATATGAATTATCTTTCTCTTCATTTTTCTTATTTATTGAGACACAAAAATTTTCCCAAATGGTCAGAAAACTATTCTACAACTAAGAAGACGTGTAGTTCTTGCCGAGTAATATAACAATGAATACCATTTGAATGTGAAGCAGATAGCTTGCACTCACACAGACACACAGACATATATATATATATATATATATATATATATATATATATTGAAGAATAATTAAAGTTCCAATTACCGTCGAATTGGGAAGACAAGGCAACAAACGGTTGTAACTCAAATACAAACCCGAATGCTACAAAGTCCACTGCAAAATGACAAAGTATATATAAGACTCCACAATGTCATTCAGATCAAGCAGTCAAGCAACCAATCAGAACTCAAGGAATGGAATCACCCAAATCACCCAGATTCATGGATGGATCATTCTTGATTCCTATTTATATCAGCTGTCTTGGACACTGCTGGATTTGTACTTAGCTGCTGTTATTAAAACCAACAGTAGACTAACTGACTTCAATATATATATGTATATATATATATATATATATATATATATATATATATAATCTAAAAAGATTGGATGACATTGATATAAAAAAAAGCATTTGATATCGATGCAGAGTTATTCCGTTTGTTCCTCTTGTTTTACATTTGCAAAAAATAGAATAAAATAAACGGGCAAATCAAAATAACCTGTATGTATCAATTAGAAAGGATTTAACAACAACTACACTTGCAACTGAAAAATCTCAAATTCAACAAATTATCTGTCTTTATGTCAGTAGCTGTGAAAAGGTAATATGTGGTTGATTCGAGTTACCACCGAGTAACATAAAGTCCTCCTGAATAATGCTGGAGTGTACAGCGACCGAAACCTTGTGAGTATAGCAATTCGCAGCGAATAATAAGATCTCTGGGTGTTTTGCTTTACGGCGTATCAACACTTTTCGGACCATTTAATGCAGAATCAAGTCATTATGATATCAGGTTGGTGATAGTACTTATTGTTGCTTAAATATTCACCTATCTAACTATTGAACGTGCTCATCGCTACTTGTAGCGTAATCATTATGGTCTATGGGGAATTTGGGGATTGAAAAGAAAACGGTAATCGGATTTCTGGAGAAAGGGAGGAAAAAGAAATGAGAATAAAAAAAGAGGGTAAAGTTTAGAATTGTAAACATTCAACGGGTGCCAGCCATTGACCGACCAATGACCCCTGAACTAGATTTAAAAATAAAAACGTATGTTGTTTCTCTGAGCTAACGACGGCTACTACTACTAACGACTACTACTATAACTCGAACTTGGTCCCTACTTAAATGTGGTGATCTAGTGGACACCGGAGCCTTCAATTTGGCTCGACTGTAAAAGCGAATAATAACTCAACGAATCAATTTGATTCAGTAAAAATATTTGACCATTATTCATTAGGTACCACCAATTTTCCCTGTTAAAATTACCCCCTATATCTAACACAATAAAACATGGATAAAGGTTAAAATCATATTGAAAATTTTTTGTCCATTCAAAAGAAGAAACATTAAAAAAACTCCTGATGACTTTTAAAGAATTTAATTTAGCTTAGGGAAATAATGAAAATTCTAAACGAAAAACAATGTTTACATCTTTGCACCATTAAATCAATTGAAATTTAACGTAGCCAAAAACAAGTTATGACCCGAGGCTTTTTAAACATTCTATGAAAAATCAATTAATGTTCCGATTTTCACAAACATTTCCATAATTACTTAGCTTTCGATGAAAATAAGTCTGAAATAGTTTTTTCCTCAAATATATTTGGGGAAATATATTTTTTACGAGGTCTACCCCTATTTTATTTTATGTAATGATTTTTACTTTTTTCCATAAGGATAAGAGTCGGAATACTTATCTCAGAAGATTTTTATAAGTTTCTATGGGAGTTTATTAGTAAAAGAACTATGAAAACAGAATTCTGCTAAAAATATCAATAAGGAAATTGACCCTGTTGTAAAAAACGGACTGTTTTACTTATTTTTCAAGATTACAGTGAGTAATTTTTCCCCAGTCAGATAATGTGATCTTTGAATTAATTGTTTATCTTTGTAACAACACTTTATGTTCGTTATTTATTTTTTGCGAGATTAAAAAAAAAGTTGAAAAATATTTACGTTTTTTCCTTCAATATGGCCTAAACTGATCACGTAACGTATTTTGGTGGTACCTATTATTCATATATAATTATTAAGTTTTATTTTTTCTTCAAAAACTTGCAATATATGGGTAATTCCATGTCAAATCATCAAGGCCATGTCACCCACCTCCTTCAATTTTTCTGCAATTTTGTACAGGTGGAGACTAGGATAAAGTTAGACGATCCCCAAAATGTGAGCTTCCAATTCGAAATATTCACCGAGTTATGTCGAATTTAAACTCGAAACATTGGGGGGGGGGGGAAATGGCGACATTTTGTAATCTATTTTTGTCTATATGAATAAATTGCTCTAGAGCTCCCCTACACCTAAAAAATGGGTTTATAGAAGCTTTTAAGCCTGAGGAATCCAACAATTTTATCAAAATAGGCATAAAATTAACCCTTTTTACGTTATTAATGATTTCTGATTTTTTCAATGCAAGATCAATAAGTGAAAAAATCACAATGTGGCACTACATATAATTTTTTTTTCCTTTAAATTATTATTATACATATACTGGACATTATTTGTACCAAAATGGAGTTTGGATTTTGATCACAAGCGAAGTTACAACATCAATTAAAGTTTGGTACTTTAATGTTCAGCTATTGAATAAGCACCATATGGAGTTAAATAATTGTCAGAGTTCGATAGAAATTATCAGTTATAACTCGGTGAATATTACGAATTTGAAGCTCAATTTTGGGGATTGTCTAACTTTATCCGAGTCTATACCTGTACAAAATTTCAGAAAAATTGAAGGGGGTGGGTGACAATTTTATTTTTTAACATGGAATTGCCCATATGTTCAAATATCAAGAATTTAATGCAATATATCAGAATATATTTCATGTAAGTCTTTGAAGAAAATAAACTATAAATTACTAGTTGTAAAATGTTGAAGGACATGGTGATCAAGTAAAAAGAAACACACACAAAAAACCCCACGAATAAACCTCACACGTGTAGCACTATGCTTTGTTTCCCAATGCATTATGTATGCATTTGGGGGTATATATTATTTATACATATATGTGTGGATAATTGTAGGAGTGATTTTGAATAGGCACAAATTCAGATGCACGTGTGTATATGCGGACTAGAAACATTATAGAAAATCCAGTATACTGTGTGCGTATATATATATATATATATATATATATATATAGAGAGAGAGAGAGAGAGAGAGAGAGAGGTCACGGTTTCGATTCCTGTCGGAGGGGAGTCGTTAGTATATATCGCTGATGAGACTTAATAAAGTTGAAACAGTCTGTACGATATTCTACACACCGAGTGATTCTTTGCGGGATTCACTTGTCATTATTATTATCTTCTACAATTATCGAATTTATGCGATATTCGCATTGTAGTTGCCTTCAAGCAAAAATATAAATATTATCGACAATGCTTCTAAAAATAAACAAACATCCAAAAAATCTTATTTCCTTCGCCGAGGAGCATAAAGCCCCGGATGTGTCTGTTATTATCCACTCAGCGACTCACTTGCTCATATGCAGTAGTCCCTCAGTATCAATGACAAGGTTAATTTCGCATGAGTTTCTCGGTGCTGTATCATGGCTGAAACAGTATAGTGTTTAACTATCCTGCTAGAGGTCACGGTTTCGATTCCTGTCGAGGGGAGTCGTTAGTATATATCGCTGATGAGACTTAATAAAGTTGAAACAGTCTGTACGATATTCTACACACCGAGTGATTCTTTGCGGGATTCACTTGTCATTATTATTATCTTCTATAATTATCGAATTTATGCGATATTCGCATTGTAGTTGCCTTCAAGCAAAAATATAAATATATATATATATATATATATATATGTATATGTGTGTGTGTGTGTGTGGTTATGCAGCATTTCTTCCTTAAGGTATATTTTGTTGAACTTTTCATCCATTTTCTTTCTGCACATCTTGTTCATGGTCCTTTCGAGTGGCCGGATTGATGTAACTATATTAGGCGGAAATTGACAGATGTATTTGCCATAGCTTATTATAACCCGAGTACTTTCTGTCACGTCACCGGCAATCTTGAAGGTTAGTGCAAGAATAATACAACAATGGGTTGTTCCATTAAGCTTGTATTCTATTTATACAGGTGTTGTATTTTTTAATTTTTCAATTTTATTTAATTCTAATATTTATTGTTGTTATTATTACTAGTGTTATTATCATAGTTATTATTAACAATATTTCCCCTATCATTATTGTTGGTGATATTATTATTGTAGTAGTAATTATTGATGTAGCTACAGAAATTTAAGAACATCAGTGCTATTATCGAAGTTTATTTGATATAGTTTAGTATTTATATATCTAATATATTTAGGGCTTCTAAAATAGTTTGTCTTTGTTTACAGATATAAGAAGACAATGCCTTAGGGTCTGGAGAGGAGTAATGACACTTAGGTTCAAAACGCATTAAATATTCTCTAGAGTAGAAAGTAAGAGATAACAGTAAGAGTCAATGATCATGTGTAGTCTTCTAAACAAAGAAAAAGTGTCTGTATGTTGAAATTTCGGTAAGTCTTGCGGGTTGATGATTTTACTTTTAGAATGAGACTTTTAGTGAGGATTAGTTAGTTGAGACAGTGGGATTTTGGTCTGAGTCGAACCCGGACCCCGGAAGAGGTAAGTCATGAATTGGCTAGGGCCCACCCTGGACTGGTGAGACACGTAAAGTAGCAGAGCGGATCACTTTTGGTATCCTAAAGGCTTTTTTACTGTTTAATTTAATGACATGAATGTTATGCAAAGTTATTCTTTAGGTCTAAGATTGAATAATGTTTGAAAAAAAAAATCATTTTCATCCTTTTTATTTGCAGTAATTGGTAATTACATCAAGAACTGAACTTTCCCTCACTTAACATTGTGTCTATCAATTTCAATCTCTCTATGCATATCTTAATTACCCACCCGCTATATAGTTCAGTATCTCTACAGAGCTAATAGAAACTAAACTTCATTCGATGGTGAGGCTCCAGTTCTGGAGATCTGAGGAATTTAGAGCATCCCTTCATTGTCATTACTTTAAGCTCCACACTGATACGGAGTGGGAACACCCGTTATAATCCCATTTATGAGTTTAGCAGATCTTTTAAAGAGTATTTGCATTCAATAGGACGAATGATAAAAATAAAGGAGACTGAGAAAGAGAATGAATGGGATCTTGAAGAAGATATGAGAATGTATTGTGGAGACATCTTCCCTTTAGACCAAGAATATGATGTTCATCTTATTCTGTCTTTGTTGATTCTCTGTTTTTGGTTGAGTTGTTGATTATTTGTTTCTTGTGACTGGAGTTCCGCAACCTACAGAGTGCAGTTCACATCGAGGACATTCCCGTAGGAGTCCATAATAGGTAGGGAATCACGACCTTAGACGAGAATATGCAAGGACGTGAATTTGCACCGAACCATCAGCTGGGGTGCCCCCGATAAATATTTCACACGCGGAAAGTGAAGATATCCGAACTCTAAAAACAATAGGGAAAATGTATATAGTACGAGGATAATCCAAAATTTAGGGTAACTGAAATATTTAGAAATCACAGAAACGTTTATTTTTTATTAACAATGATGTTGACATCATTTGAAAGTTTGGAGATTTATCTATTCTTTTACATAATAACATTTTGGTCGATGCATTTTTGAAGGCTTTGTGGCATTTTTATATGCCGATATGATACCAGATCGCCACCATTTCGTTGAGGAAACATTAAACCTCGTCATCATTGCAAACCTCCTAAACAATTTGCGGACATTCTTGACTTCCATGCATGACTGGCCATGCACTTCCGTTTAATGTCTTTCGTGTTCAAAAACCAAAACACTGTGTGAACTCATACTTTGCGGTGGCGTAAATTGGGAGGTCCTTCGGAAACGATTATCAAGCAGAAACTGAGCGTGACGGTGACACGAGCACACAAATCGCATGCACAACAAACACAACAATGTTGCCAATAGACACACAAAGAGCTTCCTTGCATTCGCAGCACTTTGAGGACCTTAATTTTGGGATTTCTCTCGTATTTTGTAATTGGGTATGAAATATATTTAGCTATTTTTCCACTGAGAATGCAATAAACACTCGTTTCTTCAGCAGTACGATACGTGTTCAAAAGTTATCGAAAATGATGCTGTATTTAAGAAACCAGAAATGTACAATGAATGAATAATTAGCGTTATTCAAAATATTACAGTTAGCATTCGGCAAAGTAATTTCTACGAATTTTCACTTTGTCAAAAATATCTGAAACACCGCTTTCAATATACTAAAAAGCTTTTCACAATCTTTCCATTCTCTACTTTCGCCCTTGACCAGGAATTTCTAGTTCACAAAAGAAGGAAATATCTCACGGAACTAAACCAGCAAAGAGGAATACTGCATTTATAAACACAACCATACATGCGTAGTTTCAAGAAGAAAACTATGGACATACATGCGGATATACGTATAGACATGAATAATATATATGGTGGACTCTCCTATCGAGAACGATAGATGAGGGTCAGCAGTGAGTGATTTGATTCCTCCCATGTTGTGCATGCTGACAAGAAGACATTTTATGTTTCCTCGAGTGTGACAGCAGCCCAGCCCTGCTGCGAGCCATGAAACCACACTGACAAACGAAATGATCCAAGGCAGGACTTAAATGTTTTTCTATTAAAGTTATGCGGAGCCGATCTCTATGCCTCAGTCTATTTTGTTCAAAGCTCTTTAGTTTAGCGAAACAGGTCTTAGGCCATTCCTTCCGATCCGATGCTAGATCTTCCCAAGCACTCAGGTCAATATCTAGGGGCTTCAAATTGTCCTTCAATTTGTCCTTGTAGCGTAAGAGAGGGCGTCCAATGGAACGCTTAACATTTGGTATTTGCCCGTATAAAAACTTCTTTGGAAGCCTGTTCTCATTCATACGGACAACGTATATATATATATATATATATATATATATATATATATATATATGTGTGTGTGTGTGTGTGTGTGTGTGTGTGTGTGTGTGTAGCACTAAAAGTGGAGGAATCATATGTAATTGGGGAGATAATATTTTATTATGGAATAAAATATAAAATAAAGGGGGGATACACGAAGGCCTTTTCAACCGGTACTTTTCAAGTGTATACACCGGTGACGAATAAAAGTCAGATTGTATAAGAAATTTATTGGGAGACACTTCTAACCCTGTTTCAACCTAGGGTTCATACATACCCCCTCCTCTTTCCCCCTTTCTTTTTTTATGTGTCCCCCTCTGGCTCACCCCCATTCGTTTCTTATAAATTTCTTATACAATCTGCAGTACCGCGTAGAACTGGGTCGATAGAGAAGTTTAAACGTGACTTGACATAATTGCAATATTCCCTTTCGCTATTAGCTGTAATTAATCAATATATTGATTAATGCATTAGAATTAACCCTGAAGATCCTTATGGTTAAACTCGAGTAGGTTATTTCAATGCACACTGTAATAACACACACACTCACACACACATACACACACACACACACACACATATATATATATATATATATGTGTGTATTTATATATATATACATATGTATTTATATATATTCAATGAACATATGTGTGATCAGCTGCAATTAATCGGTAACTCGATTAATTCAGGGGATTTAACGATGAAACTCGAGTAGGTTTCTATTGTATCCATTTCCTTAATAATATATATATATATATATATATATATATATATATATATATATATATATAAAAGTTCAGTAAACACCGGAACTTCAGAACGGCAGGCGAACCAGCGCGTACCGTTTAATGTCATGCCCAGGAAAGGTATACACATGTTTGGCGGGATGTGTGTGTGTTTGTGTGTGATTGTGTGTGATTGTGTGCGTGCGCTTGAGTGAATGTGTTTGTGTATCGCAGTGTGACTGTCTTAGACGTATGTGGGACCAATTGTTTCAGTTAAGTCTAACAATCGTTATGTACAATTTGTAATGGCAACATGTAAGATTAGTACAGATGAATTATTTGTTCTCCTTCTGATTACTGATTCATAAATCGCGATGTGAAATCCTATCTAATCTGAGAAGATCAGCAAACAAATGGATATTGGATATTGACGTTATCATAATTATGAAACCGTTTGTTGATTTCAATTTGCGATTATCTGAACCTGAAGATGAGTTCAGCGGACATTATGTGGTATAATCTGTTTACAAGTACTACTTAAAACCTTTCCACTAGTATAGCAGTAAACATTACCCACCAAAAAACGTGTATCCGATGGTGAGGCTGCACTTCTGGAGTTTAGGAGAATGTCAAGTCCTCTCTTCACTGACAGTATTATGAATTTGTTCCTAAAACGTTGATACTGTAAATAATCAATACGTGGACTACATACAAGGTGTGTCAAAAAAGTATCGATATTCTTTGTACTTTTTCACACACCTTGTATTCTGAGAAAATGTGTATCCGATGGTGAGGCTCTCTTAAGTGTCTGAACGCCATCCTTGGCCAGTTGCAAAGGAATTTAAAGTAAGTAAGTAAGTCCTGAGTTATGGAATCCTTTGGTAAGTGAATAAGTCCTGAGTTATGGAATCCTACGTAGTGTCAAAGGTCATATATTCCGTCGTCCACGAAGGTTCAAAGTAGTTTTGGGTAGTTATGACCAGTATGCCCAGCTTAAGTACTGTAATAACAGCAGAGTACTGTGATTGGCCAAGAGTATGGTCATATGGTTTTCGGTGAGTCTATAAGTAGAAGTGGGCTTCAGGCACACATCTTATATAAATAAAACGCCAACAGGCTCCACTTCTGGAGTTTAGGAGAATGTCAAGTCCTCTATTCACTGCCAGTATTATGCATTTTTTCCTAAAACGTTGACACTGTAAATAATCAATACGTGAACTACATAAAAGGTGTGTCAAAAAAGTATCGATATTCTTTGTACTTTTTCACACGCCTTGTATTCTGAAAAAATTAACGTTACATTTATTGTTCATTTCTATCTTGGTAAATACAGCTTCAATATCGATACTTTTATGACACAATTTGTATAATTCCTTAAAATACAACTAGGAGTGAGTTCCCTTGCCGTAGTGGTTAACATGGTGAACTGAGCATCGTACTAAGCTAGTTCGAATTCCAATCGCGCTATTACGTTCAATTTCGGACTAGTATCATTGGGATAATTAGGTTTTTACCCAACCGCTTCCCCTTGGGTAGGATGTGACCCAAGGTCGCGAATATGTGGAATACAGCGAGGATCAAACTCACTTTTCCCTAGTAATAGATATGCGAGACTAGCTTGCTTACCATTAGACCATGATGAGACGTATTTCTTTTGGAAAAAACATGAAACCCCTCATACTGTCGGTTAAATAATAACCCAACTCTTCTTCTTCAAGGATAGATCTGAGAGGCACCCTGCGATCATTCGGCTGGTCATGTTAAGCCCTAGCACCTGTATGATTGTCCCAATCCTATTGTCCTTATGGCAAGCCCCCAACCCTTTTTATCATATGGGTGCTAGAATGCAGTGGCTGAGGGTCTTCATCTCCTGGGTATGACGTTAAACTCTATCTGATGGTGAGATTCCAGGTCTGGAGGTTTGGGGAATATGGAGCACCCCTTCATTAACATTTCTCCCTGATCTACTCTGACCCGGAGTGGTAGTACCTGTTAGTGTCTCCTCTATGGGTTAAATAGAAAAATGTGTTTATAAAAAAATGAGTATCCGTTAAGAATTAATTTATTTCAAGACTTTGTCGTCATTAAATGACCCGCTCAGGTTGATATGCCGTAAAACAAACTAAACCAAAATACTACGAGGACGGAAAATGTTTTAATATCATCAAATAAATAAACCCAATCATTAGAAATTACTAGTATCAGATAGTGTTACTTGAAATAACATAAAATTATAACAGACTTTTTTTTTACTAAGAATGGTTAGATAATCGAACAAAGAGTGATGTTCTATAAAAACAACGCACCTATTTAAAATGATTGTGAATACACACTTCATACCATAAGTGTTCCCCACCCCTCCGTGGCGTTATAGTTAACAAACTAGATTATCAAAGTATTACACGTGGATTCAGGTATCACTGAGTGCTCCATATGTGCTGCTTTGAGCCAAAACTAAGTAAAGCTTAGTAAATAAGTACATTTTTGTGTCGTAAAGGTTAACTTTGTAGAAAATGGACTCAATGATGCAAGTTCAAAATCTGAACTAGCCTATATACGTTTAACTTCATGCTAATGCACTTGTGAGAGGTAAGTTTCCATTTATTATACACTTAACTATGGACTCTCTCATCAATTTCGACGCATGAGGGTTCATCTAATGAACAACCTACACAGTGTTTTGTTTATATTGGTTCAGGCTTGTGTTGGACATTCCGCACTTCTTGTCATAGTCGTTAGGAAATAATTGGTGCACAAGGAATGCCACAGACCCAATGAACGACTGATCTCAGATTTTTCAAATTCAGAGTTTTTCCTTCGCCTAGACTGATTACCTATCCAAGGTTATAGAGACCAGTCTGTCCTACTATTTTACCCATAGCTGGAGGGGGAATATATGGATTCATACCTTTCCCAAGGGTATTAGTGCTAGGTGAAATGCTAACAGCCTTGGCAAGCATTTCCCATGACTCTAACCATTATTTCACGAGCCTTCGCTACACTTAACTATGCTTAGATAAAAGACCATACTACTTTTTCCGCCATTCCTTACGTGGCTCTCGGTCTAAGAGGAGCAAAGATACTAAATTAAAAACCAGCTGTACTCCATGTAAAAATTGACCTTGGATTGTATTCTCTCAGCGGCGAATTGTTTGGTTAAATACATTTATTTTTATTGTAAATATTTGGAGACCATACTTATTCAAATAACTTCGGAATAAAGTAAACTGTCCCAACAAATACGGATAAATACTGATATCGCTACTCCTAGTTCGCCGCTCATATCTTTTCCTAAGTGTATGAACGACTTTTCGTCTCACGTAGTCTAACTCCCTCTGGCATAGAATAACAAACACCGTGGATGAGGTAATCTCTTCATTCCTTTCACCAGAAAGTGTAAAAAACTGAAATAGGAAATAAAACAGGTTTATAGAACAAGGCACAACACAGGGGATGGTGCAATGTCTGAAGAAAGCAATGGATGGGTGTTAATAGAAAAACTCGGAGGCAGTTCATAGATAATGACAGTGAAATAATAATGACATACGATAACACCACCAAACATGCTTAGAAGTTAAGAAAGGTACAAACGAGGTGGGCAGAGTCTATGAGAGAAAGTCAATCGAGCGACAAGGGAGTGAACATTACAAAATCTTTCTTAGTGTACAAGGTTCAGCGAAACGTTGAATAATATAGTCAGATACACAAGGTAAAAGTCTATTACAAAATTTAATAAGAAGGTTACTGAGAGTCAAGTGACGTACCTGTTCTCTTTATGGAAGAACATAGAAAAAGAATTGAACGCGTGTGGATTAAGCCTTGAATTTACCGCTGAATAATGGTAACCGGAAAACGGCGGTGAAAATGCAAGAATAGTCCCGTTTAGGAAAAACACACAGTTGGTCTAAGGGACGTAACTCTTACCGCAGAATGGTAAGTTACAAGCCAAGACAACTGACAAACCAACCAACCGACCCATCAACTAACTAAGCAATACGTACTACGAAAAGACCTTGTGGAACATTTTAGACAGTTCGTTTTTTTTTGTCTTGATTGGGTATCGATATAATCTCAATTATTTGACGTTAATACTTTTAGTCATATTGACGGAAGACTTATGTTTGCTTTTTCCATTACCTTCACCAAAAGAAAATATCATTTTCTTTTACATCCAATCTAATTGCGTTAGGATTTCATATAGATTAAAACATAATAAATCCTATTAATATTAGTGTTGATAACTGTGATAAATTGTATTAAAAAAATGAACATTATATCTGGGATCTTGTTAATACAAAGTTTTGGCTGAGTCTTTTGTCAGTGATAGTCAGAAAATTAATCAGAGACAAAAGAGAAACCTCAATTTGAATAAAAAGCGTGGTTCTCTTTATCTCTATTAATCCTCTTGATGAAGGATAAATAAATCGAGAGAAACAGTGTTAAAAACTTTAATATTACAAATTAGATATTCAGTTATCCCAATAAAAAATATCCCGGTGAAAATCTTACGAGGCGCATCGACTCGAAATTGAATCCTTGACCAGAGATCAAATCCTTGAGACAGTGTCATTTTACGCTGACGGGAAATAAATGTTTGCATATGTTTTCATAGTTATGTATAAATAGTAAAGTAACACAATTACAGTGGATCAGTTGTCTTCGTTAGGCAACCAGTCTAGGAGAAGGAAAACTCTGAATTCAAAGCAACATTACTCAGCTTATAAATGATCTTGTGTCACATTCTATCTGTGGTGGAGGTTTTGGTTTGGTTTGCTTTGCTTTGCTTTGCTTTACGGCATATCAACCTCAATGGGTTATTTAATGCCGATAAAGTTTTGAAATAAATACATTCTTAATGGATAATACCATTTTGTTTATTAACTCATGTTTTTCTATTTAACCCATAAATGGGACCCTAACAGTTACTACCACTCCTGGTCAAAGTGAACCAGGGAGCAATAGTGATGAAGGGGTGCTCCACATTCCCCAAACCCCCAGAACTGGAACCTCACAATCAGATAGAGTTTAACGTCCTTCCCAGGACATATAGACCCTCAGTCACCACCTTCTAGCACCCATATGATAAAAAGAGGTTGGGGCTTGCCTTAAGGGCAATAGGGTTGGGAAAACCATATAGGTGCTAGGGCTTGACCTGACCAGCCGATTGATCGGAGGGGGCCTCTCCGACCGACCGTCTAGCCCAAGATAGGGCCAAAGTGGAGTATTGCAAATCAGAAACTGCTCATCCACCTGGGTTCTATCCTTAAGTACCACGGGTCGCCACCCATGGCCAACAGGTGGCCCCATTGGGGGAGTCTTACCCCTCTGCAGAGGTGCAGTCGGTGCATTCTAACGCCCCAGCCGACAGGATGGGGAGGTTTTGGCTAAATAAGTACCAAATAAAAATCCCTAGAAATCAAAATTGGAATCATATAGAGATCAATAAGGAAGCCTAATAGGAATAACTGAAAGAGGCACAAATTAGATCGCCCTAAAAAGTAAGAAAAAGTAAAGTCGTTGGGATGGCCTAAAGTTGGTATTAGCTAGACAGCGAGGGAGTCTATCCACTTTTCACTAACGCTAGATCAAAGAGATTGTTTTAACGTCTGAGGTGGAACGCCACACTTACCATCAGCTCTTCACTTTACCGCACAGATCCCTGTGCTATTCATACGTTGAGTTGGTGAGGACCGGCACCGAACTCTAAACCTTGTGATCCTTAGTCGGACGCTCTACCGACTGTGATCACCATAAGCAGATATAAGTAAGTTATATCATAAAACTAAAATCGGTGAAGAGGGCGTTGCTAGATGTATAGTGACACCCGTGTTTTTATGATGCATGATTTTAAATTCATGTCAACCTGTCTAGACTTATTTCATGTCAAGCGCTTAAGGAATTGTATCTATTGTATATTTCTATTTATTTCTATTTCTATATTTTATCGTTGATTTTTAAAACATTTTTGCACACATTTATAAGATATCAAGTATTTCTATATAATACAAATAATTTGTAGTTGTATGTTTTTAAGGATTCCTTCCTAATACTAATAATCATATGTATTTAGCAACCTCTCCCCAGGAGTAAGATGGGACCCATGGTCAATTACTTTTGCGGAGTAAACTCTGAATTCAAACCTGTTAAGGTTTGAATTCAGAGTTTTCCTTGTCCTAGACTGATTGCCTAACCAAGATGAATGAGCTCAGTGTACCATACCATTTACCCATAGCTATAGAAAGAATAGTGGGATCCATACCTTTCTCAATGGTATGAGCGCAATATGAAATGCAAATAGCCTTGTTTTGAATTAGGGTTGTCGTTTCTATTTCCTACGAAGATAGCCATTACACAACGTGCCTCCTAGATACCCAAAACTATAAGTATTTACATAATTATTTCTATTTCATAATAATCATTGGAATGCATACATGTAAAGCAAAAAGTAAAGTCGTCGGGGTGGCCTAAAGTCAGTATCAGCCAATCAGCGAGGGAGTCCATCCCCTTTTCACTAGTGCTAGACCAAGGAGATTGTTTTTTGCGTCTGAGTTGGAGCACCACACCTACAATCAGCTCCTTACTTTACCGCACAGATCCATGTGCTACTCATACGCTGTGTTGGCGAGGGCCGGTATCGAACTAGGAATCTTGCGGTTTCTAGCCGAACGCTATATCGACTGATCTAACTCATGGTTTCAAATAACTAATAATCCTTAGAAAAACCATTATAGCTCCAAATAAAAAATCTTACAAATAATTTACAGTTATATGCTTGCAAGTATTCCTATCTAATAGAAATGATTTTTAAACAATTCAATTCAACCGATAGAGTATATCCTTACTGGTAATAAGTACCCGAGTCAAATTAGATCGTTATGAATGGCAACGAACATATGACTTCACATTACAGAAAGCTCCAGAACTACATCCTCACAACCGGATGTAGTTTAGTGTTGTTACGATGTTTGTGGCCATTTTTAGGCTTAATGTGAGAGCACTTTACAGTGGAGATCCCTTGTGTTAATCAGAGCACGAACTTTGGTGAAGAAACCTTTGGTTGTTCATTGGTGTCCCTTAGTTTTGGGTATGATCTTTTGGTTGTTCCTTAGTGTTGGGTAAAATCTTTGAGTTGGGTAATGTAATTGGTTGCAGGTCCGTTCCTCAATATTGAATAACGTGCAAATAAACGACTGTCAAAATCGGCGATCAAATACATAACTAACCATGTATTTGAGCTGTTGATTGGCTGGGTTTAATGCACGTGACCATGCCGAGTCTATAAGTTTAAGTTGTGGACCTCAGCACACCTTATATTACAAAAGAAAACAAGTGTCTTTCACATGACAACTTTATTTTGGTGGGGGAAACTTACTACTCCGCAGGAGATAGTCGACATTCTCTCAGCCAGGCGTCTTATTATGAGATCTTAATTGAGAACGGAATATGCTATAATAGGTTTTCCATCAACAAAAGATTTTTTTACTCGAAAAGTCATATTTTAAAGAAAAAAGAGAGTCAAATACCCAGTGAGTATATAATACAATCAAAGGAATAATAATCTTAGTTTAATTTATAAAAGATCCAATTTGAGAACAGAAATCTTAAATCTTAAATAATATGTGGCGACATTACCAAATCAATGCCTACGTTTCCACCGTCCCTGTGAACGTGTCTCATTGTCTTCTAATTCTCAAAATTGTTTTAAGTGTCTGATATTTCATTACGCGAAACAATTAAACTTAATACGTTTTGCAGCTGCCCATGAATAAGGTCGTTAGTCTTAATAAAAACTTTTTCAATTTCTTTTCACTCCGACATGTTTTATTTTGGTTTGCAGACGAAGTCACATAAAAACATGTGACATAAATAATTTTGAAAGAGAATCGTCAGAAAAAAAACTAAAAACAATATTGCGTGAGTTCAAAAAGACATTAGACACAACACAGTTCCACACGAAAACGATCATTGTGATCTTGCTAATACGGTTCAACATTGTATTTTGAATCTTATTATAATGGAGGTAGTGTGTTTGCCTGTCTGCAACCAAAACTATATCACTACTTAAGTTATAATTGCCTTAGTTATTTACGTCACATTCTCCATGATTTCATTTTTAATTAAACCTCAAATGTTAATAAAATCGTTTAAACATTAATAATACTGTTGGTCTTATCTACATATAAATAACATGTAAGTGTATTTATATATTCAACAATATAGCGGTTTACAATGTGAACGGGAAGGTTAATTTGCGTATTGATATCAACAATTTGGTTTTAATAAATATGCACTTAGTATTATATATTTGTAATTGTTTGGTTTTATCTTATTGAATGTAAGCAAAAATCTCGGGGATAAATCTAAAAAGAAATCTGTTAACAAGAGGAAATAACTGTAATTTTATTCTTTACTTCCTATTTTAACTTAATAGTTAAATTATGAAAATTTAGCAGTAAAAGACGGGTGTGATGGAAAATGATGGATGAGTTAGTTTCAAATTTGTTGTATTTTTCGATTATACCTCCCCTCTGTTTCAAATCATTGTATTTTCATTTTTATGTAGTTTCATTAGTGTTTCTAATTTAATCTAATACTTTATTACATCAAAACTTAAATACTTGCATATATTTACTAGTACAAATAAAATACCATGCAAATATTATTACTCTGTAACGTGTCGCGAGAATACAGGCAAATGAAGCGGAGGAGATTTGAATATTTTGGATAATAAAAAGAAAAACTTAGATCATAAAATTACATTACCAAACATGTGATTATTATATTGCTTTTGTTCTGTCTTTTTTTCATATAACTTTAGCAAGGTACATGAACATACACTGAATTTATTAAGCATACTCAGTACATATATAAACATATTTAGCATTTTGTAATACAGGTAGACCATTTGTTCTGTCATTTCAAAAGTAGATTTTTAGATGATATCCTATAATCTATCCACCTTATTGATGCAGTTATTGTCCACACTATTTAAACTTGACTGACTCCATTTCAATAAACACAACTTCGATTTAATTAATGCATCTGTACTAGAATAAATAACAGCGAATTAAAAATGAACAATAAACTAAATGCTGTGGTACACCAAAGTAACACATATGGCCACACTTATCATCTACCCGATATTTCGTCGAAAAGTGCATTTTCTATCAACCTTACTGGATTTCTTTTGTAGCAGCACATGAGGCGTCGGCACTGATAAGCAGATCTGCATGACATTAGTTTAAGAGGATTATACTCATGATTAATGAGCTTTTGGCAATTCTGACAATATGTAACGTAGCGGTATATTCACGGTACCAAAACGGATATATGTAACGTTCTAATAGCGATATATGTTGTATAGCAGGTCTTGTCAACGTGCCTCCAAATTCATGACACTAAAAAGGTGTTCGGCACGTGGCGGTCATCTTGTTGATAAAAAAGTACAACGCGAGAAATATATCGTCACAAGCTGCTTATCTTTTATTTCCAGACTCGTCTCGTGGGTTATTTTGGTGAGGAGAAAAAGCAGAGAGAAAGAGAGAGGACTGATAAATTACTATAATCCCACATTAGGGACCAGAGGCCCGTCCGTGCCCTACGACTCGGAAAGCAAAAAAAGACCGGTATTTTTCTTCGTCGTTCCACATCAACACGTGACTTCCGGTTCCGGTCAACACCCGAAACTTCCGGTTGGCTTTCAATTCTCCATTCTGGGGGTCACGCCCCGGTCATATACACGACAAACCGTTTTATGTTCATCACTTTTTATTAAAACCTTTACTCCCTCTTATTTCTTCTTCCTCTCTTTTCTAATAGTAGTCCTCTCAAAACTTAGGACCTTCCCTATCTCGCTAAAAATACAAAGCGGTTTAATCCATATAAAAGTAACACACATTTGCATCCGAGATTCAGAGTTGAAAAACCCACCAAAATTTACTGACTATCAAGGGGCACTCCTAAGAAAATTAGCCGTACCTTCTCTACTCTAAGTCTGCGTTATCTCGGACCTATTTCTGACAATAAAATGTTATTTATTGTAATTTCTTGTCCGATACCTTCCCTTCACAGCGTGTTTATTTTACGATTTCGGTCATTTCATCTGATTCTGTGTCTATCCACTAGTGATGATCTAAGAAGTTTCATCTGCAAACGAGCTCGATCATAATCTAAGCCAAAACAGAACACTTTCGTTGACCATGGAAATTTGATAAGGGAAATTGCAGTGGATTAATTCTGATTTATAAAAGCCGAAGAGAGAAAGACTGAGACGGTAAAGAATGAGAACAAAGATGCGCGAAAAACGGAGAGAGAAAAGAGAGTCATAGCCTCTCATAACAGTATTATATAATAAATTGCATTTTTTAGGCATAAACACCTAGACATTAATGCATCCTCTCAAAGTGTTATGTATTAGAAATACATTAACGAGTGGTTGTAATAATAGTTTATTATTACAATAAATACAAATAACCAAAATGGCCCCCGGCCGGCAAGGTAAAAAGTCTCTGCGCGTAAAAGAAGGATTGGTAAAGATTACTTATCTTCTGAAGAGTTGTAGCACGTGTGTTTACACCCGAGAATACGAAACAACGTTCGTGGTTGGAGATCAACTCACATCACATACTGAGCTAATCTTCTGTTGTTCTTTTATACGTATTCATTTGCATACGTGAGGGATTATTCGGTTACTTCCCTTTACAACACAAAGCAAAACGAACAGTTGACCCCAATCAACTCAAAATACTATTATTCAAATTTATAATAAAAGAAATAAAAATAAAAGCGTTTTTAAGTGTCATATATTTATTTTATTTTACTCACACGTTAAGATTTCCTTTAATTAATGCTGACATTAATAAAAATGCTTATCTTAAAATAAACCTATATAAACAAACGAAACCCGAATTACCAGAGGTTAATGCAAAGGCAGAACTTGACTACCACTCTGTGAATGGATATCAATAAGATCCTAGATTGCTAAAAATTACACAACGCCAGTTACCCAAAAGTCATTAGCTAAGATAAATATCATATCAAGCTAGAAGTATATGAGATTCTGTGAGAATCAAACTCACTACAGATTATCTGCTGGCCTTGTTCGCTAAACATTACACAACGTGAGGCAAACAAAAGTCGGTTGCTAAACTACGTTTCTCATCAGGCCAATAGTGCGTCTAGAGATAATTGAATTAAATGAAAATGGACTGCTAGCCTAACTTGCTGAACATTTCACAATTTTAGCTACACAAAAGACTAAGCTACGTTTCGCATAAGGCCATAGGTATAGGGTATCCCGTAAGAATTGAACTCATTAAAAACAATATGCTAACCTAGCGGACTATATATTAAACCACATGGTTATCCAAATGCCATGTGCGAAGCTAAGTTTTGCATTGTTATATGCCCACATCCCGAGTATACAATGGAGAGAGACACACAGACAGAGAGGCATACAGTTAGATGATATGATGGTCTTACTTACTTGTTAAACCTCTGCTTCTACTTGGTGGTTCAACCTCAGCCGCCATTTTCTTCCATCTAGTAGGCTTCTGTTGTTAAGGGTTGGTCTTCTTCGTTGATTTTCTTTTTTTTTGGGGGGGGGGTGCTGGTCATTGTCTTTAACATTTAATTAATACAAGAAGACTTGGTTATTTCTTGATCAAGCTTTTATTTTCAGCCCTGTCCTTTTGATTCCACCGCGGATGAGTTGCGAATCCTAAGAGACATCCTCACTGATAGAGTGCTGCCTCGCATCTGACTAACTAAACTAAAACTTATTCCCACGCGTCCAATCGCGCGCTTTTTAAGGGCCAAGTAAAAGGTCACTAACCGTCCAGAACCATCGAGTAATTTTTCATGAACACCGTTACTTTAAGTTAACGGATCCTAATTCAAAATTCTAACTACAGGTACGTTCAGAATTTATAAATGATCATATATTATATAACAGTATCCAACGAAAAGTAATGGTGTGGTTCGATTTAATATTTGTCTCTCTTTCTCTCTCTCTCTCTCTCCCCTCTGTCTCTGTCTCTGTCTCTGTCTCTGTCTGTCTGTCTGTCTCTCTCTCTCTCTCAATATATATATATATATATATTATATATATATATATATATATATATATATATATATATAAGGATTGTCAAACTCGTATCGAGATATTTTTGTACTTTTTAACACATTGTATTCTAAAAAAATAACATTGCATTCATTCTTCATTTCTATCTTGGTAAATACAGCTTTAAACTTGGTTCTTTTTGACGCAGCTTGTATTCTGACAAAAGAAAATAACGTTCCAATCATTCTTCATTTCTATCTTAGTAAATAGCTTCAATCTCGATACTTTTTTGATACACATTATATATATATATATCTTATTATAATGGAGATTGTGTGCTTTTTTGTCTGTAACCGAAACTATATCACTACTCAAGTTACAATTCCCTTAGTTATTGACATCACATTCTCAATGATTTTACTTTTATTTTAACCTCTGTTATTAATAAAATTGTATTACATTATTAATACTGTTAACCATATCTACATACTAACAACATACAATTATGTTTATATATACAACAAAATAGCGGTTTACAGTGTGAAGGGGAAGGCTAATTTGCATATTGATATTAAAAAAATCGAATTTAATAAATATGTGCTTAGTATTATTGATTTCTAACTGTTTGGTTTTATTTTAATGAATATAAGCAAAAATCTCTTCGATGAATCTTAAATGAAATCCATTAACAAGAAAAAATAATTGTCATTTTATTCTTTACTTCCTCTTTTAACTAAATACTTAAATTAGAAAAAATAACAATGAAAGAGGAGAGTGATGGAAGAGTAAATTTCAGTTGTTCTATTTTCGATTATACCCACCTCTGTTTCAAATATTTTTATCTGCATTCTTATTTAGTTTCATTAGCCTTTCTAATTTAATATGATATTTCATTACATTAAAACTTAAATACTCGCACACAGAGGGTGCATGTATTTGCTAGTATATTGAATAAATATATATATTGATCAAATAGGATGTCATTTTACTAATTAAATAGTGCTACATATCGTGTATCAAGCATTTATCAAAGTTAGGGTAGCGTGGACATGCGATTGCTTACTGACAGTTTCTCGCCGATTTTCAAACCAAGTTCATACAGAGAGAGAGAGAGAGAGAGAGAGAGAGAGAGAGAGAGAGAGAGAGAGAGAGAGAGAGAGAGAGAGAGAGATTAACAAAATAAATGAAGCAAATAGTAATGGTTTTTTTTCAGATATTTATTTTGTTCTTCATTAGTGTCGACTTTTGAACATCGTCTGGGGAAAAGTTATTTTTTGAATAAAATGTTCTTCGAAAAGTCTTTAAATGATTTTTAAAAAGAGCTGATTTGCTATAAAAGACGCGACGATGATAACGCAGTAAATCAATTCGCTGAATCATACGTTCAGTGATATTTTTTAACGAATATATTGCATTATTTTTCTCCAATTATAATTTCTCTAAATCACTTATCACCTTTCTTTCTTTCTTTCTCTATTTCACTCTCACTATACACATTTATGTATTCTCTCTCCCCCCACCCTCTCTCTCTCTCTCTCTTTCTATCTTTCTCTTTCACCCTATATATATATATATATATATATATATATATATATATATATATATATATATATATATATATATATGTACATATATATATACATATATATATATATATATATATATATATATATATATATATATATATATATATATATATATATATATATAGTATATATAGTCTGTGTGTGTATATATATATATATATATATAATATGTCTGTGTGTATTCTACATCCCTTGTCTCTCTCTTTCTCTCTCTATGTTTCAGTTACTAGACGTTTCTCTCTCTCTCTCTCTCTCTATATATATATATATATATATATATATATATATATATATATATATACCCATGTAAAAACATATATCATGTGAGTATGTATCAATCAATTGTTCCCCCCGGACTGACAGTCGCTGACGGCCGTAATGGTAATGAAACTTTGCAGACGACAATTTATATATATATATATATATATATATATATATATATTATATATATATATTATATACTTCCACTCTTTTCGTGTCTGGCTTTAACTGTATTTAGCTTAGTCGTCAGTTATCCATAAACTGTTACTGCGCAAGTGAATTATTTGTCTCACAGTTCGGTCTAAAACGGTTTGTTGAAAAGACTGAATCAAATTGCAAGTAATTTACTCTAAGATACTGGAAGAGATATTCAATCTTCAGTAGAAACTTAACGCTATTTTCTCTAATTCACATCCATACGTAACAGAAGCTATTCGAAGTTAAGTTTAAAAAGTTGTTCAACTTTAAGCAATCCAAGTCTTGAATCTAATAAATCTGTAGAGAAACTAAATGAACTAAATGCAAAGGAAAATATTACTTTTTCTGAACTATTTAGACATTTTAATATCGTTGTATATATATATATATATATATATATATATATATATATATATATATTATATATATATATATATATATATATATATATATATATAGTGATCTAAATATTGGCTTGTGTTTCTGTGCATGATTTGAGTAATTTACATTTTGTAACTGAAACTAGACAAACATGCGTCTGTTAAGTAGAAATCGATAATAGTAAATACTTAGGCTATGAGGAAAAAAATAAATCAAAATTTTCATTCAATTTTTTATTTCAATATGTATCAAGACATACTTTGTTAAGAGGAGAGCTCTGATTCGTCAAGAAAATAGCTTTTTAAACTTATTTTGATACAACCCTTATAAACAAATCTGATATATATATATATATATATATATATATATATATATATATATAATTATATATGATTTTAATTAATCATGACAAGCAAATTCGGCGAATACCATGTGCATGTCGGTGGGAGATCGTAGGTATACACTGCTGATACGTCGCACATGGTATTCGCCGAATTTGCTTGTCATGATTAATAAAATTATATAAACAAATTTCTCTCCACAAAAAAAAAAATTAAAAAATTAAAAAATTAAAAAAATTAAAAAAAATTACCTATACTTCTTTGCCTAGCATGGTTGTGAGTACGTGGATGCGTGCCGTCATGCCGGGAAGACGTGACTCTGCGAGAGGTAACGAATACGATGCGGAAAAAGTCACATCATGTTATAGTAATTGCGCACTTATGATTGACAAGTTGATTTGGCGAGTTCATGTGTGGCGTGTCCGGTTGGCCTAGAGGTAGTCTCTGACTTTGCGCCCTGGGTTCGCCGGTTCGATCTCTGTCGGGGGGAGATCGTAGGTATACACTGCTGATGAGACCAAAATTAGGTCGAAACAGCTGTACAGTGTTACTCACGTCGCACATGGTATTCGCCGAATTTGCTTGTCATGATTAATTAAAATTATATAAACAAAATTTCTCTCCACAAAAAAAAAAAAATTACCTATATATATATATATATATATATATATATATAATATATATATATATATATATATATATATATATATGAAGGAGCGTGCTGTATGTACTGTTTAGTCGTAGATAAGGAACTCGTCGATGCGAGATCATGTCCTGGACTAGGCTGTTTGCATTTCACATAGCACTGATGCACTTGGAGAGGTTGCATTCAACTATTATCACTCCATCTCTTGGTAAATAGTAGGTCAGAATGGGCTATTTAACTTTGACTAGGTAACCCTTATTGGAGATGGAAAACTGATTACTAACTTGTGTCACATCATGCTAGTATTCCCTATTACTGATAGTAGCAAGTTCAATACTCAATGAACGGCCTATATTTGTGACCTTTGTCAAATTCTACACTGAGGGTAAATAATTATTTTAATAATATCCACATCAACAATAATACTGGTAATGTTAAAATATTCTTAACGAGTGTACGCCTAGATCTCTGTTAAGAATATACTTTTTTACTTATAAATTTATTCATAAGATGAGAAGTAAAATTTAAGCAATCTAATTCATTTTATTTTCATATTATTTTTCTTTCGTTTTTAAATCTATATTTTTATTATCCTTATCAAATAAGCTTTTTTTTTCGGAAAACTTCTCAAAATCTATTATGAAGATGGAAGTTTTAGAATCAGTATTTTTTTTATGATTTGCTTAAAACTTAATTGTTCTTACTTTTTTATTTCCTGGAAATAAAAGGTGTGCCAACAAAGTATCGCGATTTTTGTACTTTTTGACACACCTTGAAAGAATTAATGAATGGAACATCATTCTTTTATGAAAATAAGGTTTGTCAAGAAGTACAACAATTCTAGATACTATTGTGACACACCTTGTATGTTTATACACGTTGCTAAGGACGCCGAAGATATTTGGATCTTTTCGGATGGATTCAGGCCGTTCATTAATTTTAAAGCACACATCTCTAGCGTCATTATATCCAATCAGGTATTCACTATTTGTACGATATCTAAAAAGAATTTCGGTTTTCCATTTATAAAGGAATTTACATATGCAAATCTTTTAGCCCCACTCCCTATTTTATTCAACTTGCCAAAGCTGGTTATTTAGTTGCGTTTTACGGCATTTCAATTCTTGTTGGGTTATTTTATGCGTTTTGTTTTATTCTTTTTTATGGTTATTCTCTTTTTTTAAAACATTGTTTTAAACTCAGTTTTTTGCTATTTAGTCCGTACATAAGACCCTAACAGTACTATTACTCGGTGTCAGATGGGGCCTGGGAGTAATGGCGACGAAGGGGTTTTCAGACTTCCCAAAGATTCACAATTGGAACTTCACTACTAGATGCAATTTAATGTCGATTTAATGCCATACACAGTACACTAAGACCCTCAGTCACCGCACTTTAGCACATATGATAAAAAGGATTGGGGATTAGGTTTTGAGAGCAATAGGGTTGGGATTTGCCAAAGTTGTATTTACTCCATGTGTACCCCTAGTATTTTATTCCCCTTGTCAGTGTTTTATTTACTTAATGGGTATATATGGACCACGTAGAGAACACACAATAATATCTATAAAAGCACATAGTCGTAGTAGGATGTCCTACGTAAGGAGTTGCCTATATAAATCATATTCCCTACTTAAAACGTGAGCAAACCAAAAACATACCTTAATAACAAACTTTAAAACATTAATTATACTATTAGAGAAATGGGACTTAAAATACAACAAAAAATAGAAGAGAACAGGTTGTGCTGACCCGCTTTCACATAGGCCACACCTACATCACCCATCATCATTTACAAGAGGCACAGAATACCCAATACGCACTACATGCCAGAGAGATTTACAGTGAAACATATATGGCTAGAGTGTGTGGACTATGATCTAGTGCGAACAAAATACCACCGAGCAAGTAATTTGAAAAAAAACTTTTCACGAAAACAAGACCATCCAGGATTTTAAATTTCCTAAAGAGACCGTACTAAAAAATATGAGTAATTGGACAATAGTTGAAATCTATACATATATACATGTTTTTCTCTACATAGTGTTGGATTAATTTCATCATCGTACTAACATATATACATTTGTTTTCTACCAAACTACCGCAGCGAATCCAAATCATAGTTGGCATTAAATGACCCACCGAGGTTGATATGCCGTAAACCAAACCAAACCAAACCTTAATAATAGTGTTTAGTATTAATCAATAATATATTGATGACGCATATGGTTTGAAATTGAAAAGCAGTTAAATGCAAATTCAAACAATATTTAAAAAAACTTTTGAAATAGACACGTCATTCCCATTTGCAATAAATGAACTATGGACACTTTTGAACTTGCACGCTTTTCATTAACTGTCAGCGTGCCTGTCTGTCGACCACTGGACAATCTCCACACATCTTCATAGTCCGATAGTCAGCAAAGAGAGACAAAAAAAAGCTAATAGAAATTAAATTTCACGATTTCTTTTCAAAATCCGGTTGATCGTGTATAGTTTATATACTCTAATATAACTAATTTTTATTTTAAACAATAATATATCTGCCCGTAATTGTTGTTACATTAGCCGTATGAGAAGTAAACACGAATGACCCAACAATTGGGAATCTCGGGTATTATGAATATTAAAAAAATGTCTTTGTTTTTTTAATTACAAATAGTATTATTAACAATCGTAGAGTATCTAACACCCCTTCAGCACCCTACCAGATGGACTGGCTCATAGCAATAAAATAGTCAACAATTAAAGTAGATTGACTAGCTGAATATTCCTACTGACTTTGCTGCGTTGGCTATACCGAAGTGACATTCCAATTTTAGTGTGAGATTGTCTTGTTACTTGTTTGTACTTATTTGTTTTGTGTTTGTATGTATCCGTTAAGCACCGGATGCTGGTGCCTAATAAATGTATTAAGCACACCATTCATCTGTGTATCTTTCCACCTCGCGATACAGCAGAATATTATTTATATATTGCTATTACTCAATAAAAACAATATTATTTTGTTGATAGAAATATTATCTTATCTATTTTCTCTTTTGATATAATTGGTTCTCATGATATTTTATGCTCCTATATTATAAGAAATTAGAAGAGCACCCGCCAAGGAATCGAAAGGTTTCTGGTTCAATACGGGTACTCGCCAACTCAGCACATGACAAGCACAGATTGTGTAATTTGATCTGTGTGGTAAAATGGAGATATAACGTTAGGTGTAGTGCTCCACTTCAGCAAAATCCAATCTCCTTGGTCTAGCGCTAGAGACAAAAGTGATAGACTCCTTTGCTGTTCGGTTGATACCGACAATAATTATTATCAGTTTCTCTCTTTGAGACTTCCATTTCGTAGTCATGTCTAGTTCATCACGTGTGCAATTTATTCGCTTTGTAATTTAAATATCCATGCAGTGTTTTTCTGCCCATTTCTTTCATCTAGATTTTGTTGGCTTTTTTTCTGCTTGTCCATGTGTTTAATTGATGTTACTGACTGTTGCAATTAGTACTACTTTGCTATGTTTAGTGTATTCTTCTAGTCTTTGAATTTTAACATGTACACACTACTCAATGCTGACGAGTCTTCTTTCTTCTTCTATTATTGGCACCTTTAGACAGTCTATATCATTTCCGCGGTGGAATAACTTGTGCATTGGTGTCACCTTCCTTATCCATATGTCGAAGTTTCTCTTTTGTCCATTTCAGGAATGGTCCAAAGTATCTTACTATCTTACTTACTTTGACGAGGATTCTGCTGCAAAGCTCGGATTTGAGAAGTATACTTAGGCACACTTTTATTACTTTGTCTTTCATCTCTGTTTCTTTGACTCTGCCTGCTTCCACATATCACAAGCGCCCGTGATTTTCTAATTCTTCGAGTGTTCTTATATGTTCATGATTCTGCAGTTCTATTTCTTCTGTTACTCTTTTCGATTTTTGCATGGAACACCTTTTGATGTCAAATTCTATTGCTATATTTCAGCTGTATATTCTTATCGTTTATTATTATTATTATTATTATTATTATTATTATTATTATTATTATTATTATAAATGTCATTATTATCAATACTATTTCCCCATAGCTATTGCCCATACGTTAAAAAAACCCTTTACAGACTGTTAAATACCAGATTATAACATTAGGATATTTCTCTACAATTTTTTAATCAGGAGCGCAGCAGATAGGGGCCGACGAGCGTGGGCAATTCAAGGTTCTAAGGGTTATTTTCGCCTGCATTTATCCGGATTTACAAGGTGTGCCAAAAATTATCGATATATTTTTACTTTTTGACACATTTTGTACTCTGAAAAAAAAATAACGTTCCATTTATTCTTGATTTCTATCTTTGTAAATACAACTTTAAACTTGGTACTTATTTGACACCACTTGTATTCTCTAAAAGAAAAAAAAATTATGAATAGAACGTTATTTTTTTTAGAATACAAGGTGTATCAAAAAGTACAAAAAATCTCGATACTTTTTTGACACGCCTTGTGTGTATTTTCATCTAAGGCAAAATATCTCACAATCATAATATTGTGACATATAATGTATAATATTATTGCACTGATCTCATGGAATAATATTTTGCCTTTCGCGAATATCGATATTGCGTTCTCTCTATAGAAAATAGAGTTAATTGCATATAAATAAGTGTATGAATAAATGGATTTATCTATTTATACAAACCCTCCACTAGAGTAAGGTCAATTCTTAAGCGGAATATTGCTGGGGTGAATTCAGTTTTATCATTCTCGTAGACTGGTTGCCTTATCGAGGCTACAGTGTATACATACCACACTATTTTACGCACTGCTGGGCTAGGGGAAGAGAGGCAGCCATGCCATTTGTAAGGGCATTAGTCCGAAGTGAAACAACATTGTTCAGGATAAGAAAGTGGGTCGCCGATTTCATTTTATACGATGATAACCGACATATAATAATTAAATCGTGTCTCTAATTAACATTTGATATTAATATGTGAAGAGTATAAATCCGTGTGAGAGTGTATACACAACCGATGTTATTATTATTGTTCACTCCTTTTGAGTATTTCACATCAGCGTTAGCTGATGGCTTTTCACTGTAGTCTGAGTGACAGCAAGTCTCCTCATGTCTCCAGGACACTTCTGAGTATTCTGGCAGATTGCAGCAGAGCAGTATTCTGGATGGTCCCTCTGATTTCCAGATTTTCCAAACTTTTCTCTTATCTTTTTGGAACCGTTCCAAGTGCACCAACTACAATTGGTATAACTTTGACTTTCATATTCCATAACTTTTTCAGTTCTCTGGTAAGGTCCAGGTATTTGTCCATTTTTTTCATTTTCCTTCAACTTCACCCTGTGATCTGCTGGAACTACAAAATCCACCAGTTGACAAGTTCTTTCTTTTTTGTTGATCAATAGGTCTGGTCTTCTTGCTGGGATAAGGTGATCCGTTTTTATTTCAAATTTCCCTCCTTTTGAGTTTTTCACATCAGTGTTAGCGGATGGTATTTCACTGGAGTCTGAGTGACCGCAAGTCTCGTCTCCTCAGGTCTCCAGGACTCTTCTGAGTATTCTGCAGTAGTGCAGTAGTCTAGATGGTCTCTATTCTTCCTCTGATTTCTAGATCCTCCAGTCTTATTATTATTATTATTATTATTATTATTATTATTATTATTATTATTATTATTATTCCGTAACCTTCCTGAAATAAATCTCCTAAGATGGCTCTTTCTGAAACAATATTTCTTTTGTTAATCAACTCTAGGTCTGGTCTTCTATCTTTTATCTCAACGTCCCAGATAATTTTATGCGTTTCGTTCTCAAGAACAGATTCTGGTTTATGCATATACCATTTTGTTGTATGGTCAAAATTTAATATTTTGTATAATTCCCAGTGGGTCACCTTTCTAACCCAGTCGTACCTAATTTTGTACTCTCATTGTGCTAGTTTGCTACATTCGCATAGTACATTATTATTATTATTATTATTATTATTATTATTATTATTATTATTATTATTACATCGCTAATTAGATTGTTCGCATCCTTCCGTCTGCTAAAGACGATGGCGTAGTGTCCATTTTTTTAAAACTGCATCTGCACGAGTGGCTGAACAGACCAATTTTTGAATGGCATTATCTTGTGCAATGACTGCAAACAAACAGTGATACTTGTTGGAGGTGCGGTTGCCTCTCTTCCTTCTGGCTCTATTTTCTGTGGCGACTTCTTCCCTCTCTTTTTCACTCCTTTTGGCCTGGCCGCTCGGTTTTCTATTTTCTATCCCAACCTCCCGTGTGTACCTGTCGGGTGGCTTCTATTAATTCGCCATACAGTAGGTCTTTTGGGATGTGGCCTTTGTCCATCCTCCTGACAATTAGATTTGAATAGGATTTATTCTGTACCGTCACGTGCAGGATGAGATATGGTTTGATTTGAAGCGGGGTATAGCAGTTGATTCAGGGTTTATATTTTCCTTGTCCTGTCGCTGTACCAAGGTGAAAGTTTCCAGTCTGCCCTACTGCTTACCCATAGCTGAGTGGGGACAAGGTTGATTCATACTTTTCCGAAAAAATATTTGCTGAGTCCATTAAATGCGATGATAACTGTTACTGAATGTCATAAGTTGTATGTTTTTTTTCTAAATTTTCGTCATGGTGTGGTGCTATGTTACTTAAAGGCATATTGCTTATTATAAGATAGATATATTGATAATACCACTTATTACTTAGCTTATCCATATGCTTGTTATTGTAAAATGTATAAGACGCTGGCATCACTAATTGAGATGAGTGAACTTTGCTGACTGCAAATCAAGTGGAACCTACACTTTATTAGTGAGTCTTTTGATTTAACAAAACAAAGAGCACAAAACACACATAAAAGCGACACGCTTTTTTCAAAGGTAGTCGGACAGTCAACCAAAGTGTTTAGGGTCGCCAGGGTCAATTCGGCGCCTTTCTTTCTTCCATGAACCTATGTTAAATTGGAGCTGTTGCTGAAAATAAAACGATATTCATTATAATTCGTCGTCTGAGAACCTTTCTTCCCACGTGTGTTGTCTAGAGGTATTCGAACATTTCATCTAATTATGTGTCTAGCCACAGGCAATGCATTAGAATCTACATCTACAAACCAACCCGATGCAGTTCAAAGGCTACAACGATATATAAGCGCCAATGAGGATAAACATAACGAATGATGTAAGTTTGGTTTGGTTTTGTTTTACGGCATATCAACCTCAGTGGGTCATTTAATGCCGATAAAGTTGAAATAAATAAATTCTTAATGGAGAATACAATTTTTTTTATAAATACATTTTTTTATTTAACCCATAGATGGGACCCTAACAGGTACTACCACTCCGGGGCAGAGTGGACCAGGGAGCAATGGTGATAAAGGGGTGCTCCACATTCCCCAAACTTCCAGAACTGGAACCTCACCATCAGATAGAGTTTAAGATCATTCCCAGGACATGTAGACCCTCAGTCACCGACTTCTAGCACCCAGATGATAAAAAGGGGTTGGGCTTACCATAAGGACAGTAGGGTTGGGACAATCATATATGTGCTAGGGCTTGACGTGACCAGCCGATTGATCGGAGGGGGTCTCTCCGACCGACCGTCTAGCCCAAGAAAGGACCAAAGTCCTTAAGCATCACGGGTCGCCACCCACGGCCAACAGGTGGCCCCATTGGGGGAGTTTTACCCCTCTGCAGAGGTGCAGTCGTTGCATTTTAACGCCCCTGCCGACAGGGCGCGAATGATGTAAGGTTTTGTCAAATACACTTTGCTTCACTGCAAAGGAAAAATAGATTTCTATGAAAAATAATATTTTTTTTGTTAAGAAAGGGAACTATTTACTCTTTTTTTGGATTTTCTCTGAAATTCAAAAGAAATTCAATGCTGTAATCTTCAGTGTTGTAATCTTCAGTATAAATATATGCTCAAAGAAAAGGATTCAACTTGTTTGGAAGATACAAAAATAAATTGTTTTCACGTGCTGCAAACAGGAAATTGCAACGTGCCGTGTTTTGCTCTTTATATATTTACCATCGTAATGTCAACAATATTGTCCATGGCTATGCATGGGGTAATATCGTCTTCGAACAAAATGTTAGTTTAAAATAAATATCAAATACAGTTTGCAGTGAAAAGAAACTGGCATTTAAGACATAATAATAATTGTAGGGTTGTGTGTACGAATATGCAAAGTTTGGGGAGCGTTTTGACGTCAATGGTGCTTGGCTACTATCAGTTTCTCGCTTATGTAATTTCCAAACCGTTGATTCATGTCCACCTAGTCTAACTTAGATATACATGATCTATCAATGATTTTGAACACTATTTCAATATTCAATGTTACCAATACAGCACTCAAGTTCTGAATGAGTGAGGAGTAACTTTTTATTGTAATTTCTCACAGATTCAATCTGACATGGAATGGTAGTACTTTTTTGGTGACACTTATGGGTCAAATAGATATGTTTGAAAATTATTTGTATTAGCAAGAAACTGCCCATACCATCTAATCTATAATTGTTTACAAAGGATTATTATTATTACTATTAGTTACTTGAAATCATATAACTGTTTCCAAACAAACGGTCATAATTGAAGAGAAATATCCACTTGAAACCATATGATTGTATATAAAATATTAGAAATTGAAATCAGTGTAGAAATTGTTCGTATTCGATACTGAAAGAAAAGTTATATAAACAACTGCAGAGAAATGTATATATGAACCTACTATGTTTGTGATTTACTAATTTTGGCATGGAATAATCCGACATGTTACTAAAATCAACCAATCAGTAAAGAGTATGTGGCGCCAATTGTTCAGTCAAGACATGAACCGTTGTACTTATTACATTGGTGATTTACTTACTAATCTCATCTTACTTTCAATAAAGGTTTGGGCACGTGTGCGAATTGAACTCACTAATAATTGCCAGCTAAACTAGTTTGCTAACCAAATCTCTACGTGAGATACAACGGTTAATTTGTTAATAGTGAAGAAGGTTTATATAGAACCAGCCCACTTTTTGGATAATCTGATAAGAGAATAATAGAGTACCATTCTTCTGAATAAAACCCCCAGGTTTTTAGTTCACAGTCGTTCCTTTTACTTTACTGGCTGCCCAGATTGTTCAGCTATTTTGCCCAGGAAAGCTATTCAGTAAATGCAAACATCCCAATCCGGGATTTGAACTACACGCACACACGCAAACAGACAGACACAGACACGCACGCACATACACATACACACAGACACCCACACACACAGAGACACACACACACATACACACACACACATATATATATATATATATATATATATATATATATATAATTTTCATTCAATGAAATTATATGCTGCGGTAACAGTTCATTTTTAACAATTCTTTAGGGTCATATCAACTATTTAAAATGTTATATTAATTTAATTTATACGACTAATAATATATATATATATATATATATATATATATATATATATAATGTTCATTCAATTAAATTACATGCTGCGGTAACAGTTCATTTTTAACAATTCTTTAGGGTCATATCAACTATTTAAAATGTTATATTAATTTAATTTATACGACTTAATACTGTTCATTGCTCTCCTTCTCTATCACTCTATCACTGTCACTGTCTTTCTACCTCACTCTGTATCTGTATATCTGTCTCCTCCTGTCTTATATAAGATAGTAGGAGACAGATATATATATATATATATATATATATATATATATATATATATATATATATATATATATATATATACATTTTATTAAATGTATATGAATTATTTATAGAAACTTGAGAATCTGCAGATTGTCAAACTGCATGATGTGTATATGGATTTTTTACCAATGGGATCGAAGCACTGTAACACGGTGGAAGAAGTTTGTAAACTGCAAGTAGGACTACCTTGAAATATTAACATCTTCTTGTAACAATACATGAGATTGTGTTGGCCAGCCTATTGACTTTTCAGTCGACCCTCGTATATACAACGAAATGCTATAATGGACAGTGAAGGAATTAATCTTTTAAAACCATGACATCGTACAATCTACACTCACACGTACAACCGATATTCGTTGATTTGGGCTATCCAACCATTATAACACACAGACTGCATCTCTGTAGTGAAGTAAGACCCCCTAATGCGGTTATCTGTTCGTCGTGGGTGGCGAACCGTATATCTCAACGACGAAATCTTGATGGATGAGCAGTTCATGACTTACAACACCCCAATTTGGCCCTTACTTGTGCAAGATATGCGGTCGAAGAGGCTCCACCCGATCAATTAGCTGTCCCCGTCAAACCGTAACACCTTATTTACTCATGGAGGCACGTGGTCTAATGGTTAGAGTAGTGGGAAATGTACTCGTCTAACCTAGTTCAATTCCTTGACGAAGCTGTTTGCATTTCACATGGCGCTAATACACTTGGGAAAGGTAGGAATCCAATTCTCCTTCCAGCTCTGGGTAAATAGCAGGGTAGGCTGGGCTCTTTAACCATGGCTAGGTAACCAGTCTAGGAGAAGGAAAACTCTGAATTCAAATCTGTTAAACTCCGCTTAAGAAATTGACCTTGTGTCGGATCCTGCTCGTGCGGAGAGGTTGGTATATATATATATATATATATATATATATATATTATATATATATATATATATATATATATATATATACTCTTGCCCCGATTGTATTTCTCAATTGCTACTCGCAAGCCGCCAACACTTTTTATCATATATATGCTAGAAAGCAGTGCCTGAGAGTCCTATTTATGACGCTAAATTGCATCTAGTGGTGAGATTCCTATTCTAGAGCTCTAGGGTATATGGAGTACCCTTTCTCTGTTATTACTCCCTGGTCCAATTTGATAGCACTGGTCCCCGCAAAGATCACCTAAGCAATGGAATAATGTTAGTCTCTCAAACACTCTTTCTTGGGTCCGAAGAGAGAACACATTATTCCAGTGATGGGAAAGTGAAATATGTGGTGAAAAAGTGGCTCACAGAACAGAACAGAATTTTACGGGGCAGGGATACAAGTTCTCATTCGAAGGTAAAACATTGCTATTGAGAAAAACGGTGACTATGTGGAGAAGTATAGATGTGATCCACAGAGTACCAGCATCATTTTAATGTATGATACATGTTTCTGTGTTGGTAATTATACCTAATCTAAACAAAATACCATTACTTTTTAAATCATCCTCGTAGATTAAAAAAAAGTAAACAATTTGTTTAAAATTAGTTTTTAAAAACAACCGATTGCCCAACAAAAATGGATAAAACAAAAACGTCGTCGGCATAAATTAATCCAAGGTTTAACATGCCGTCAAATCCAACCGACCAGACTGCTTTTAATATGATTTAATTTATTCCTGAACCACAAATGAATTCTCCACAGGGGATCACATATCATTTAATTAACATGCATTAATACGACTAAGATAGAGAAACTGCGCCATCATTGCAGATGTTGAATGCTTTAAGCGGAAATATTTTAAAGAAAGAATTACACAATTGGCTGTTTTGTGCAAATATAACAGAGAATCGATTGTGATATTCAGACAATTGCTTTCTTTTAATCTAGACATATTTCCATATGTTTTTCATTCGTAAATTGCCATCCATTTTTGCAGACACTATGGCTTATTATATAATATGTTTCTGCCATGGTTATCTTCCGTAAGCTGTTTTTGGTCATCGGGTAATTCCATGTCAAACCGTCCAGAAAAAATATAATTTTCACCAACCCCTTACATTTTTCTTAAATTGTTTCCAGGTGTGTACTATGTTAACATTAGGCAATACACAAAATTTGATATACGAAAAAATCAGAAAACATCAATAACTTAAAACTGATAGCCTTTAAGATTTTCTGATAGTATTTTTGGATTCCCTGGGTAAAAATGCTTTTATAAACCAATTTTCAGTAGTAGGGACGCTCTAGAACTCATACTACAGACAAAAAAAGATCTCCATTTTTCGCCAACCCCTCCAAATTTGGAGAGCTAAAAATCGTTATAACACCGCCAATTCTTGGAATTAGAAGCTCAAATTTTTGGGATTGTCTGACGTTAACATAGTCCACGCCTGGAAAAAAATCAGAAAATTTAAAGGGGTTGGTGACATGGCCTGGATGATTTGACTTGAGATTACCCCATCAGTAGTCTGCATGTTTATAAATGAATAACAGACTTTCCCCGACTGAACTGTTCAATTCTGGTCGTTGACCTATAAAGTTAATCTGGGCAACACGCCGTTGACCTGTTTTGAGTTAATGCACCCTGCTTTACATTCACTATGCTGCTGCCCATGGTTTCTGATGGAACACGTTTCTATGACAGGCATGAACAAAATTCAAAGTTTTAACTCAGTCTACACGTGACACAAAAAATCCGCTGTACAGCCACTTGTCCCCTATCATACAAGCTATCCGATTAAGACGAAGAAGGCATGCTGCTAATTGCTAGAGAAGCAGAGACGAACTTATAGGAGACGTTCTCCTAAGGACACCTACACATGGACACACCGGTGTGGGCCGTTGGGCAAGAACCTACATCGATCAGTGTTGTATGGATTTTAGATGTCACAGAAAACCTCCCAGGGTTGATGACTGATACGGAGGGTTGGCAAGAGATATCAATGGATATTTGTGCTGACAGCACGACTTAATGATGCTGCTACGGATGATGATGATGATGATGATGATGATGATGATGATGATGATGATGATGATAAGTGTATCAGAAAACAGATGAAGAAAATCTCTCATTACTAATATATCCCAAATGCTAATACACACATTTTAATATGTAATGTGTATATTTTAAGTCACTTTCAGACAATAAACTTCTTTATATTTAACTTCTGCAACTGACAGCATCATTAAACACTTGTACCGAGTTAACAGTGATTGAAATTGAAAGCCTGTATATCTCAATTAGTAAAGAATCATACTTTTGATGCATATTTTTCAATAATATATCTGGGAGCTCATTTCTTGCTTTGGAATATTCCTTTCTCTCAAAATCTTCATGATATTCTACTGTCCCTTTATTGGTATTATAAAGATAGACACTCAGCTTGCGATTAGCAATTGAGAAATACAATCGAGACAAGTATTTATATATATATATATATATATATATATATATATATATATATATATATATATACCAACACGATATATATATATATATATATATATATATATATATATATATATATATATATGAATTTAACATTTGAAAAAACAATTGGTAATTATTATCTGCAGACAGAATCTGTTTCGACGCCTTAGTAGAAGGGTCATCATCAACGAGCTCGTTGATGATGACCCTTCTACTAAGGCGTCGAAACAGATTCTGTCAGCAGATAATAATTACCAATTGTTTTTTCAAAATGTTAAATTCATTCTGTCGGATTAATTTCCATTTATTTACACACACACACACACACACACACACATATATATATATATATATATATATATATATATATATATATATATATATATATATATAGCGCACAAGCAGGATGCGACACAAGATCAATTTCTTAAGCGGAGTTTGAATTCAGAGTTTTCCTTCTCCTAGACTGGTTACCTTGCCATGGTTAAAGAGCCCAGTCTTCCCAGCTATTTACTCATAGCTGGAGGGAGAATTGGATTTCTACCTTTCCCAGGTGTATTAGCCCCATGTGAAATGCAAACAGCTTCGTCAAGAAATTGAACTCGGGTCGAAGAGTCCATTTCCCACGATTCTAACCATTAGACCACGTCCCTCCATAAGTATATAGGGTTTGACGGGGCCAGCTAATATTTGTCGTCGTAACCGAGTGGTTAAGGCGATGGACTAGGAATCCTTGGCTGAAACATGCCGCCTAATTTACATGGTTCTATTTCCCTTGTGCTGTCAGATGCCACACGACTAATTAAGCATAAGCTAGTTACGCTTAACCGACTGTCAGCCAGTGCACACTACTCATCTTCGGGTTGACGCCCCATGTATTGCTACAATGCTAAAGAGTAATTCATTATTCCTACTTAGTTAAGGTTAGCTTAGTAAACATCTTTACGATCGCCTATTGTGCATATCGACATGTTTGCATATATCCTGAATGTACATTAGCATAACTCAACTGAAAGCATTTCTCATTTTACTGTTTGATATTTTCAAAGCATAACATTTCTCTGAGTAATACAACATAAAACATCTCCTATTTTTTGATGGTCGGTTTTTAATTCATTGTTCAAGTATTAAACGATTTTAGTTGAAGTTGTAAAGATTCCTTGGTTTTATTAGCATCAAACATCAAGGATTACAAAAAATAATGTGGCATTTTAATGCATTATCTATGACTATAGAATTTTGCCCAACTTTCCTTTGCCTGGCGTAACGGTTATAGTCACTGGAAAATGTAATCTGTGACCCGAGTTTTAACAAATGGATGTGATGGTTTGCGTTTCCCTTCGAACTAATCCCAATGGGAAAGGCATGGATCCATTTTTTCTGGTTGTTGGATTGTTTTGCGATATAATGCATGCTTTGGTCCACCATTCAATCTTATAAACTCTGTATGGGCGTATGGATTAAAGCCAGCCAATAAACAGCTCGAATACGTGGTTAGTTAACTAATTAATCGCGGATCTTGAAAGCCATTTATTTGCACGTGTTCACCCCGGACGAACAGACCTAAACCAAGGACTCTACTTAACCAAATGATTCTACCCAACACTAAGGGACACCGATGAACAACCAAATGATTCTTTACTAAATATCAACCACTGCTTAACACAAGAGATCTCCACTGTAAAGTGCTCTCACTTGAAGCCTACAAATGGCTACATAAATCATAACACTGAGTTCGTTCTTGCTTCTCCAACATCAACCAGCAACTCTTGTTCGAATTACTTGGAATGTTTCCACCGTGGATGCTAATTATCCGTACTGCTGCTGCTTTATAAGGTTCTGCTTCAATGATTTGTTCAAAAACAGCAAATACAATTTTTGTATAGTTCCAATCTAGCGGTCTCTCCAGGGGTTTGGTTAGAATCCAATTGTGGCAACCATACAGTATTATTGACACGGCTAAAGTCTGGAGAATTTCCGGTTTTCTTTTGTCAGATAGAGCAGTTTCCAATATGGTGATTGCCTTGTCGCTAGCAGTTTACCAATTCTTTCAGTAGATGAGATATGGCTACCAAAACATATTATCCGATCTACTAATTTCAAAGCCTTTCAATGAATATAGGAATAAAGGGTTTAGCTCAGTCGGTAGAGCGTTCGACTAGGAATCTCAAGGAATCACTTATTCTCTCTTACTCCTGTTTTCTCCCTTTCTCACTGGTGTTCCTAAAAGAATTTAGTCTGGTCATAGACCGGGTACTTTTGCTAATATATATATATATATTATATATATATATATATATATATATATATATATATATGAACGTTATTTTTATATAAAAAAACTAAAGGTTACATATGAATAAAAAAGTGATATAAGATGTACATATGGTCGTTAACATGTCAATAACAGCCCATGCATTTTTCTATCATTGAAACCTTATTATTCATTGAAAAAGACTGACTTCCACATTAAATAATCCTGTCGTAATAGCTTGTAGAGTTATACTAGCCTGATTTCCATTACTGTACATGGATATGGGCATCTACTTGTCTTTGACTTTCTTGTGCCACAACATCCTAATATTGTATATACATATAATATTTTAGGGGTGGAATACCTTATATTGACACACTATGTTAGCACATTATGGTACATCAATATGAGCATCCTGTGATGAATGACCATAGAGTGTGACACTGTTCTGTTTCCCATTATTATATCTAAATATGAGCATTTAATACCGGAAGTTCTGATAGCGTTAAACTATCATGCTTTCTATTTTTGTACATACATGATAATTTAGGGACAGGGGTCTGTATACTGTCACACTATTTTGCTTCTTATTTATGGAATAATATGACCATCTAGAGACGGAAGAACCTATAGTTCTACATTAACCTGCTACTCAATAATCCATATAAATTCTAGCATCTCGGGACAAATGACCTTATTGTGTCACACTATCGTGCTTCCCATTACTGTACATACATATGATTATCGTATATATTTGATCTAGTAGATAAATTGTACTTTAGGTTTGTTTGTTTGTTTGTTTTATATGCCAATACGTTTTTATAAGTCTCGTGTATAGGTCGACTGAGGTTTCTGCATGTTAACTTAAATAAAAATGGCACACACACACACACACACACACACGCGCACATACATATATATATATATATATATATATATATATATAATATATATATATATATATATATATAGTCGGTAGAGCGTTCAGCTAGAAACCACAAGGTTCCTAGTTCGATACCGGCTCCTCGCCAAATCAGCGTATGAGTAGCACAGGGATCTGTGCGGTAAAGTAAGGAGTTGATAGGTGTGGCGTTCAACCTCAGACGCAAAAACAATCTCCTTGGTCTAGCGCTATTGAAAAGGAGATAGACCCCTCGCTGATTGGCTGATACCGACATTAGGCCACCCCGATGACTTTACTTACTTACTTATATATTTTAGTGTCATGCTATCCTGCACACATTATTTTACATTCATATGATCATCTAGGACAGAAAGGCCTTCTCGTGGTACACTATGATTTCTATTATCGTACATAAATATAAGTATGTCGCGATGGTTGACTAAATCAGGTCACCCTACCCTGCTTCCCATTAGGGTAACTAAATATGAGCATCTAGTGTAAAAGAGTGTATCATAATAATTATTATTTCGTAGGAAATAGATACAGCAAGATGAGTTTTTTTTGTATTGCATAGAGCTCTAATACGTTTGGGAAAGGTATGCATCTAACTATTCTTCCTCCAGATATGGATAAATTGTAGAGCAGACTGAGATCACTAACCTTTGTAAGCAAACCAGTCTAGAAGAAAGTAAACTCTGAATTATAGGGGCCGGGTTAGCTCAGTCGGTTACCGGTCCTCGCCAGCTCAGCGTATGAGTAGCACAGGGATCTGTGCGGTAAAGTAAGGAGCTGATGGTAGTTCTGGCACTCCACCTCAGACACCGAAACAATCTTCTTGGTCTAGCGCTATTGGAAAAAGGATAGACTCCCTCGTTGACCGGCTGATACCGACTCTAGACTACCCCGACGATTTTACTTTACTTACACTACGCTTAAAAATTGACCTTGTATTCACATCCTATTTGGGCGCAGGAGATGGGAAAAATGTAAATATGAATATTCTAGTGATGGAATGAATTATAGCATCGCAATATCGCTTCCCATTATTGAATATGAATAAAAGCAGCTGTTTTAACCTGAGAATTCATTGATGTTTTGCGTTACTATCCATCTCTTCCTTTCTGTGTAGCACTGAAATATATTACTGGTTGACCATAAAATTATGACAATATTACCGAGGCTGCAAGGGAAATGCTAAAGCAGTAATAGCCTTTACTTGCATTCACCTCATATGGATGCACATAGACGTAGTCATTACTAATTAGGTTGTCAGGAGGAACTTGTGAGTAATTATTATATATGATATCTACCAATATAATGTCACCTAGGTACACATCACAAATAGTTCCTTGTCTCTGATATATAATGTTATATAATATTTCTTTCATTAAATATCCAAAAGTGAACTGGGTGCTCATTAAAATATTTTCTCCTATTGTCGAACATTGCTATAAACTAAAATATAGGTACAGTCTAAAAGAACACTTTTCTGTATCTTCATGAGACGTTTATTCATTATTCGTCCCTTTCACTGAATGACTCAATGACACACCATTAGACTGACAGTGTTGTCGAGCTTTTTTATTCAACCAATGGGACTCAATAGATTTATTCCTTTTCTTGTAACTCATCGAAGCAGAAATAGAAAAAAATCACATTTCAATTTTAAACTAAAAGAAGAAGGTGGTGCCTTTATAGAATAATCCACCATGGAAGGAAATAATGTAGACATTCATAAACATTGTATTTAAAGATTGAATATCTTTAAAGTGCTCATGACGTAACGATTATCGTCGTATAAAGTGGATTCGGTTACACGCATTGTCTCACATTGTTGAATCCCTCTCATTCTAACTATTCTTATATTATACTCATCTTCTTCTATCTTGTAATTTCCGTGTTGTTCCCCCACCAACACTGAACCCTCTATTTTTGTGTTGACAGGCTTGGCTTGGGTATCTACTGGACTTTTCGTAATCTCTGTGCCCACTTCCTTCTGGTTTTTATTTATGAACACAAAGACAGAAAAATGTCTAAGTCTTTAATTTTACAAAGTTTCCACTTCAATCGTACGGTTGGAAAAATATCCAATTAACGCGTCCGTTCACTACGGCGCCTGAGACTACTCTGATGAACACTTTATTTATTCTAATGGGGTTGTGTAGTCAAATCCCCCCAATGAGAGAACTGCTAACAGGTCAGCGAAAGATCACTAGCTGTCTATAAAATTACTGGTTATTTTCAATGACTATTCTAACGAATTAACGGTTAACGTTTTAATTCAAATATTCTAAATTCTACACATGCTTTACAAAATGAATACGCAGCCCATTCATTATGTATCATCATAAATTATTTAGATTGCTTACAGTGTTTATTCTTACTAAATAATAACCTTGTTAAGTTAATACTGCTTAACTTCATGTATCTGATGATACCTTAAAAGTAAAACTTCATAGTCAGTATCTTGTTATAAATATTAAACATGATCATCGTTGAAGAGATCAGATCAGAAAAGAAATTGTCTAATTTGATCTGTAATCCGCTTTATAAATTGCTAACTTGTTTCCCATATTCCTGTTTTAATAATCCAAACTTGATGGAACTTTGCAAGTCATCTCCATTCATCTTACAGGTAATTTTTAAGATATTGGAGAAGCGCTGATACTACCTACCGTGGTGCTAGGAACTTTTAAACTTAAAATTGATTATGAAGGTCAAATTCGTTTAGAAAGCAGATACAATGTACCTGGTCATCCACACGAGCGCAACAACGCCTTGCATTGGGCATTTTAAAAAAGTGTTTCCTGGAAGGGTTAAACTTTGTAAGGAAGATCTAATTCTTCTCGAAAGCAAATCATCCCTTCGTGGCTCATTTACTCTAATGTAGATTTCCTAGAACTTATTGTGTAAAATTCATTTGAAAGATCTCATTTGTAGCAAAAAAAAATAATATTATTTTTTCAGGTGTACCACATTCACCCTCATGAGATGGGTATCGTAAAACTGTTTAAAATAAAATTGATCATAAAAGTATTCTGTATAAAGGAAGAAAATAAATTGCTATTTGATGGTTCACAAATGTAAACGTTTAATGACCGTTTATATCATAAGTAGAGATATATAATATGACATGATATTTGATTGATTAATTGATTGATCTTAACGGTATGTAAACCCACTTCGGGTTATTCTATCTATAGAATTTAAGGAATCGCCTTCATTGTAGTCTCATTTTTTGTTAAGTTTCTTAAGAGTTTTTTTTTTTCACACAGTCCAAGCAAGTACTATGTATGGAGGTGTGTGGTATAATGGGTACCTTCGAAGGAAATGGACCGGACGGAAATGTGTGTGTGTGTTTGTCTATATATATATATATATATATATATATATATATATATATATATATTTATGTATATATATATATATATATATCATTGTGATCATAACTACTTATATTTACTATAGTGTTTTTATGACTCAAAAAATCTCTTCCCATCTACGTACATTAACAGACAATTCCTCCCACTATTAGTCCGTTGATTAGAGGTTTGTCTGTATACGTTTGAATGGCTAATATCTATCGATTTTCCTGACTCTTCATTAAACAAAGTTTTAACGAAACAATTTTTATTTGTTTCTTCCTTCATTGCGAGCATCAGCGTTATTTCGTGTGAATAAAAAAAAACAGATGAATAATTAACAAGATAATCAAGAAATTCAATTTTTACCTTCTAAATATTGAATTATACTAATACACATATCGTAGATAAATGACAGTAATTATTAATACATGTATAATGTAATGAAACATGTAAACAGGTGCGACATCGAAAGACGTTTCATTAACAAACTTAAAGAAAGTAAACTAGGCGGAGTATCCTATTGTCTACAAAAGGTGGACAGCGAGGGAATGTATACCATAGAGTTTGATGAGGAGTATCACATAGTAAAAGATGGATGAATTCTGTTGATAATCGTAGAGATATGGGGTTTCAAATGTACCCCCAAAAAGCCATTTTTCAGCCATTATAAGTCTACGTATTTTGGTGAAAATTTAAGTTATCGATTTTAAGTTATCGATTTTCTTGTCTTTTCTCGTGGATCCTGATGCCTCAATTTGGAGTTTTAGGTGAGATTTGAGGCCTGATAATCCCACTGAGAGTTAGTGAAAATGGCCAAAACTAGAAAATTATTTTGCGTCTAAGGTGGAATGCCAGATTTTCCTACAGCTTCCAACCTTACGACACATATCAGCACACTGTGCCACACCTACTGTGTATTGGTATCGAATCCGGAAACTTTTGATTTCAGGCGGGTATTCACCGAGTAAACTAAAACTGTAATAATTTCTAATAATTGTACGAGGTCGAATCAAAGTTTTTTGAAATCTTTTGGTTCGTGATAGTTTGTGGTGATATATCATGTGACCAAAGGAATGGAGTTTACTAACTATGGTTGGTTGTATAGTGATAGTTGGAGCACTGACACGTGTATTGCCTTGATCCGTGAGATATTTGAAGACCACCACATTAGAACGTGTAACGTAGTCTAATTTGGGAACGTCTGCTTTACTCGTTTGCATAGGCAACCAAATATTTGTTTTGAAAAGGCGAAGAAGCAGTTGATCACCGTATAGTAACCGAATCGTTCAAGATATTTCGGTCGGGTTACAAGAAGCTTGAAGATCAGGCAAGTGCAGGGATAACACAGAGAGTATCATGCGAAATCGGTATCTCCCAGTTGCAGTGAAGTTCCTCACAATCACAACCAGCTAAAACATTACGAGCTGCCGATTAACGTATAACATTACCGAAATATTGCAAAACATTAGACATACCTTAGTATATATATATAATATATATATATATATATATATATATATATATATATATATATATATACCCACACATATGTATAGACACACACACGTATATGTAGACACACACACACACATATATATATATATATATATATATATATATATATATATATAAGTGTTCTCCAATGTGTATGTATTGCAATAGACCATTTGTGTGTGTGGGGGGGGGGTGTGTGTGTGTTTGAACAGGCAAATCAACATTTGCGGAACTTCTTCACGTAGTTAATACATAATATATTATCTATAGAAAAATGTCTGAGAGTTGCCCATAACATATTGGTTATCATCGTATGAAATGGACTCAACAAGCCATGTTCAAATCCCGGACGAATCTTTTTTACCTTTCCTTTCGTGTTGGGAAAGGCATGCATTCGTATAGTTTCCTTCATGCTATGCATAAATAGAAAGATAGTCTGAATTGCTTAGCCTTAGTTCGGCAACCCTTAAAGAAAAGAAAACATCTGTTCTACCTGCAACCGACCCTACAGTGTTTCAAGTTGACCTATACACTCGTGAACAAAATAAATGGGTCAAGCATTATTATACATTTTATTGTACAAAAAGCTAAATTAAACAAAATACAATTGAACAAAAAACAAAAACGAGTCTTATATACACAGAACAAGACATTTACTTTAATAAATGCTTAGTATGGAATCGCTATCCCCTTTGATTTCTTTAAAAGATTAACCCTTTTAACCATGCTCTCAACCAACTTGGAACACTGTGAAGAGGGGATGCTATTCCATTCATTTTGCAGAGCTTCCCACAGTTTTTCTTTGTTCGAAAAAGTTCCTCCAGCCAATGCCCGAGATATTATGGTCCAAATATTCTCGATTGGATTTAAATCCGGGTTTTGGTCAGGCCAAAACATCACATCAAATGAATTATCGGCAAGCCATTTCTTAGTGACTTTAGCGGTGTGTGCAGGTGCATTATCTTGTTGAAAAATAATGTTTTGGGATACTCCCAGCTTCTGGATACTTGGAAACAGTCCTGTTTCTAATATTCGAATGTATTCCTTTGCATTGATTGACGCCTCACATCTAATAAGTTCCCCAAATCCTGCGGCATTAAAGTTCCCCATACCATTATCCCTCCATTCCCGTGTTTCACTGTCGTTTTTATGCAACTTGGCGATAATCTTTCTCCGGATCTTCGAATGCAGCGTTCGGGAGCATCACTAAAAAGACAAAATCTTGATTCATCGCACCAGAAAACATTCCTAAACCATTCTGTATCTTTCTTGCCATAACACGATCATTTCTATCATTGATGTTCTTCTTAGATAATAATGGCTTCTTTGCTCACCTTTTCCCATTTCCTTCAATCGTCTAGATATTGTTATTATAGAAATGGAAATTTCATCTGCTGTTTTGAATTGTTTGCTATTGTCAACATAAGTTTTCTTTCGGTCCTTCAAAACAGTCCTTTTAAGCCTGTGGTCGTCCTTCACGGTGGAATGCTCTAGGGCGACCAGATCCAGATTTCCTTTTTACTGAACCTTCGATTTCGAACCTTTTCTAGTCACGAGTGTATGTATTGCGTTTGAACACTGCAGCATAGAATGATATGAAAAAGTTTTAAAAAAAACTAAAGCTTAACCCAAGAATGCTGAAATATAATTAATGAATAAGTCCAACATTGTGCCATTAGAGACCACTCAACACATCCTCTCAGAATATGTATTGAAAGGGTTAATTTCAACTTAAAAATAAAACAAAATTAAACAAACTGCATTTAAAGTTTAAGTTTAACGTTTAAATCCATCAAATAGTTATGAAAAATGGAATGCATTTTTTTGGAATATATATTTAGCAAACCCTCCGCACGAACTGGATATGATACAAGGTCAATTTCTTAAACGGAGTTCAACAGGTTTGAATTCAGAGTTTTCCTTCTCCAAGACCGGTTGGCTCACCAGGGTTAAAGAGCCCAGTCTGCCCTACTATTTGTCCATAGCTGGAGGGAGAGTAGGGTTCATACACTGCTGATGAGACTTAATATCGAATTTTATACGACATTGTAATTGCCTTCAATATATATATATATATATATATATATATATATATATGTATATATATATATATATATATATATACATATATATATATATATACTTAACTAAACTACGGTTAAGATAAAAAGAACTAGCATAATTATATTAAATCCTTCCAAGAGTCTGAAGAAAATAATGTACTAAAAGATTAAATGTTACGAAATGAATCCTTATAACCATTCGTAAGACTCTGTATTTTGTTTAGGCTTAGGTCTGCCGGGACCGATATAACAGTTATTTAGCAGAGTTTTTGCTTTTTTCGATTATTAAATTTGTTATTCCGTATAGAGTAATCTAATGTCTCAAATCGGCTTTTATTTTATGTTTCATTTTAAATTCCCGCTTTTCCGAATGGGAAAACTAAAGGTGTTAAAATGAAATGGTTTCCTCTCTCACTTCTGTATTAAAATCAACCTTGTGGGTTTGTTTGTTGAATTACTAGATAATAGAAATTGAGCTATCGGTGTGATCTCCATTTTTGCTTTGTATAATAAAGAAGTGCCGGTTGATTCATCGATTGATTTAACGGCATGTTAGCCTGTCTAGAGTTATATTATGCCTAGATGTTATGAGTTGTTTTCATTGTTCGTTTCAAGTTTGCATTTTATTCATTAATGCATAAATCACTTTTTAGACAAATCTATTGAGAATATTGAACTTAGTAAATGAAATTATAGTATTTAAATGTTTTTATTATAACGATAAACACGTGACAATTACCGTAATCAAGAATTATTCAATACTATTGCAGTCCTAATTTTTAACGAACAATACATAAAATTGATATAAGTAAAAAAAAAAATTTGTAAAAACCTTCCATTCATTCTTCATTTCTATATTAGCAAATACAGCTTTAAACTTGGTCCTTTTTGTTACTTTTTGGATACACGTTGTATTCTGAAAGAAAGTTAATGAATGGAACTTTTTTTTTCAGAATACAAGGTGTCTCAAAAAGTACAAAAAAATCTCCGCACTTTTTGACACACTTGGTATATACATAGAGAGAGAGAGAGTAAAATACAGACACGTGTTCCGAGGTATCACCTCTATCAGTGCAGTTATACCATTTTTAGCAGCTGCCTCTGGCCGGGTTCGAGACCCGAACGAACTTACGCTCGCCGAACCTTCTTACCCATACGGCCACAATCAGCTGCCAGGTATAGCAGGCTATTTTAATCGCTACATTTCTAAGCGTAAATGAATTCACTAAGAGTTCTCAAACTTTGTAAACAAAGTGACATTTAGCTTAACTCCGAATACGGTGAATTTGCAATTAAATTCCTCCTAAATAGAGTGCTCAACTGAAATTAGGAGCGTATAATAGAGTAAACTACAGACACGAGTTTCGAGGTATCAACTCTCATCAGTGCAGTTATACCATTTTTAGCAGCTGCCTCTGGCCGGGTTCGAGACCCGAACGAACTTACGCTCGCCGAACCTTCTTACCCATACGGCCACAATCAGCTGCCAGGTATAGCAGGCTATTTTAATCGCTATATTTCTAAGCGTAAATGAATTCACTAAGAGTTCTCAAACTTTGTAAACAAAGTGATATATATATATATATATATATATATATATATATATATATATATATAGAGAGAGAGAGAGAGAGAGAGGGGGGGAGAAAGAAAGAAAGAAAGAAAAAAGAAAATAAAACAGAGATATATAAATATGAAAAAAACTGAGAAAGATAGATAGATAGTTACATAGATAGATAGTTACATAGATAGATATGGACAGGCTGAGATACATAGATAGATAGATAGATAGATATGAACAAACTGAGCGTACAAAATGTCTTACATTTTCCTTTGTATTTTTTTATGCTAATATTATATAAAAATGTAGGAATCTTTTAATGAGTCTTTTTGTATTAAATTCATTTTATATTTTTCTTACAAAGTCATTATTATTTTATATGTATTCTATTTATTTTAATCTATCTTCAGGAAAATATTATTTATTCCACGTTCTTTTAGATATTAACAATGTATATGTCCTTAAAATTAATTTGATCTAATACGTTTTCCGTGTAGATATGTATTTTTTATATTGTATCTGGCTTAGGTTCTATTAGGTTTGAAATCTTTGTACTTCCTTTTTTTTTTGGGGGGGGGGTCGTCCAAAATGTTCAGCTCTCATACAGAAACCCTGCTACGTTAATTGAATATGGAAATGGTGCCAATGGGATTTTAGAGACGTTTGGACTCTACAATATATATATATATATAATATATATATATATATATATATATATATATATATATATATATGTGTGTGTGTGTGTGTGTGTGTGTGTGTGTTACATACACTTAACTAACATATGGTTAAAACAAAACTAAATATAACCTTATTATACTAAATACATCAAACATTCTGAAGAATATTATGTACTAAATTATTAACTGTTGCGAAAGGAATCCTTATAACCTTTGGAAAAGTGTATAATTTTGTTAGGATTTGGTCTGCTGTGATCGACATAACAGTTATATAACATATTTTATTCGGTATAGAATAATTTAATGTTTCAAATTAATTTTATCTTTCATTTTAGATTTGTGTATTCTCGAATGAGAAAACTGAAGATGCTAAAATGAAACGGTTACTTCGCTCTAATTCCCGTTATTATTAACCTTTTGGGTTCGTTTGTGAAATTAATATCTCTATTAATAATGGAGATTCGCGTCAGGTTTTTGTCTGTAACAAAAATTACGTCACTGCTTATGTCACATTACCCAAAATCGCCATAACATAGAATAAATACTCTCAAAATTTGAACATGCATCATTAGGCAGTCCTCATTTAAAAAAAAAAAAACAAGTTTTAATAAATACATGACTGGTATTATATATCTATAGTTTGTTTGGGCACCTCAGGTTGTGTAATGGTTAGCAAGGAAGACTGGCAAACCATGACTAGTGAGTTCGAGCCTCACTGGGTGCCCCTAACATTCGGCCTTGTGCCATATCTAAGCGAAGCTTAGTAAAAAAGGGGCACCTCACGTGGTGTAATGGTTAGCAAGCTAGATTAGCAGACCATTGTTAGTGAGTTCGATTCTCACTGGGTGCCCCTTACATTCGGCCTTGTGCCATATATAAGCGAAGCTTAGTAAATAACTATATAGTTTGTTTTATTTTAATACATATTTAAAGTTTACATTTCAAATTGTTCTATCTTTTAATCCTTTAATGAATTTGATGATTTTACCTAATTAGGGTACAAACTCGCTGACATTGAATTTTTTATTTCCACTCCTCAGGCAATATGTTTTAAAAATCTATTTTTACATCGCCCGGAGAGCGTTTTTTTATTTTGTACTAGTTTAATTAAGGACTTGAGGCAGAGTTTTTCCCATTTTTGCTTTTTGATAATAGTACAGTTTTTGATGGTTTTAATAATCGATTAATTGATTTAAACGACATGACTAGTCGTCTCAGGTTATGTTATACCTATGTTAGGAATTGCCTTCGTTGTTTATTTAATATTTCCATTTTTGATGAACTTGTCTCTTCAGGTTTTTTTTTTACACGGTACTCAAATGCGAATAATTTTCAAACATATTTATTTGAGCTATAAATGTGACTCTAACAGGTATCACCATTACAGGTCTGAGTGTGCGTGAGATTAATGACAATGAAAGAGTGCTGTACATGCCTCAGATTTCCAGAACTGAAACTTCGCCATCAAATTATTGTTTTTTTAGGGGGATCTCAGTCGGTAGAGCCTTCATCTAGGAATCACAGGGTTCCTGGTTCAATACCAGCCCACGCCAACTCAACGTATGAGTAGCGCAGGGATCTGTGCGGTAAAGTGTAGAGCTGATGGTAGGTGTAGCGCGCTGCCTCAGACGCCCAAAACAATCTCCTAGCGATAGTGAGAAGGAGACATATTCCCTCGGTGTCTGGCTGGTAGCAACTTCAGGGCCGCCCCGACGACTTTACTTACCTCTATACAGGAGATAAATTAGGTTATTCTAAGCCCCGCTGACAGGGTTTCTGAAGTATTACGTTTTTTTTAATTTAATGCAGACGTAATGTCTTAAAAGAACAAGCAACGTAAAATTAATATAAGTAACTTGCGAAAGAATATAACAATCGTTAAACCTTAAAGAACACCGAAAACACATGTTAGACTTGTTTTATTTTTAGAGCATTGAACACAGTTAATAAAATTATTTTATTTTTCTCTTTAAAATGCCTTTAGTATAAACGACCAACAATTTACAAATAGCGTAAACAACAAGACTTTAAAAACTATTTTAGTCTTAATATTTAAAGAAAAATAGATAAATTTAATAGACATTGGAAGTACGTAATGGAGTAAAAGGACCTATTTAGCTCAGTTGGTACAGCATTCGGCTAGGTAATCACAAGATTCCTGGTTCGATACCGACACTCGCCAACTCAGCGTATGAGTAGCACAGGGATCTGCGTGGTAAAGTAAGGAGCTGATGGTAAGTGTGGCGCTCCACCTCAGGTCCATAAACAATCTCCTTGGTATAGCGCTAGGCGAAATGGGATAGACTCCCTGGCTGTCTGGCTGATACCGACTTTAGGCCATCCCGACGATTTTACTTTTACTTATTGTACAGCATAATTATTTTTGATTTGTCTTTTTTTCTATTGTTTTTAACTTGTTTTAAATTTTACTTGATGTGTTTTATTTATCTTAAATTTTTCTGGAAAATGATATCAATTCCACGTCAATTTCATTATATTATGAATGTTTTTCCACAGTGACAAATCGTTGTAAGTAATGATGTTAGCTAAACTAAAATTTAGTCTAGGAAAGTATCGTTAAGGCGAATTTGACGTAAACTGAAATTACGTTTAGCCAACACTGACATAGCAAACATCAGTGACTACACTACATTGTTCTGTAATTTTGACTGTATTATTTATCTCTGTATTTGTATCTTTTGAGTTTACTTTTCTCTGCCAAACATTCCATTAAGCAAGGCACGGGGAAGGGTGATGCGGAGAGGAGAGTAGCCTCAACAGTAAAGAGAGCCAGAAAGAGGGAGAAAAGACAGCAGCCCCAGAAATCATCACAGTGTGTGTGCAGTCAGTGCACCAACTACTGTCACTCAAGAATTGGCCTGCTCAGTCACTTGCGCAGATGAAAAAAAAATGGTGTGTGTGGGGGGGGACTACGCCATCGTTCTTAATGGACTGAAAGGTGCCAATAACTTTTCTCTGCCAATATATTTTGGTTTATTTACTTTAGTTGTATTATCTTTCGTTGCAACTGTTCATGGATTCTTTAATTCTAGTGTGTCCTTGGTCGTTTTGATTTCCTTATTATTTTTTTTCATTTCCATGATAATACTTTTTAAACTTGTTCCTCAAATCCAATTTACAATCCAGATTTTGTTTGCTTGTTGATTTTTAGCTTTTCCATTGGGATACCTAGTTTGGGCTGAACTTGCACAAAGGTGTCAAAATTAGGATGAGCCAGAAAAAACAGAACAAAATTTTTATACTTTTCCCATTAAACTAACCTTAAACCCCAACACCAACCCTAAGCATAACCCCTAAGCCTAAGCCTAACCCCTAAGCCTAACCCTAAACCCCCTAGTTAAAATTAACAGTTTTATTACAAAATTTGTGGGTTCTGTTTTTTCTGGGTCATCGGTATACAGGTTGACCAAGAAAAAACAGAACCCAAATTATTTATTCATTTTCCCATTAAACTAACCCTAAACCCCAACCCTAGACCTAATCCTAACCCTAACCCTAACCCTAAACCCTAAACCCTAACCCTAGACCCCCATAGTTAAAATTAACAGTTCTATTACAAAATTTGTGGGTTCTGTTTTTTCTGGGTCAATCTAATTTTGACACCTTTGTGCAAGTTCAGCCCTAGTTTGTTGCTGGCTACTTTTGTACTCACACAAATTAGATTGTTCAAATCAGTGACGTCATCCATAGGAATACGTTTTTAGCTCCTTTCCTGTCTGTAATTTATCCTTTGTCAACCATGATACGCAAGTGGCAGTAAAATCACCCATTCTTCTTCTTTTTGGAGGCGCGGAGAGTAATGGATACCGTCGTATGAAATGGACAGGATGAGGCGAATTCAAATCCTGGACGAGGCTGTTTGCATTTCACACACCGTTAATACTCTTGAGAAAGGCATCAATCAAACTAATCTCCCTCCAGCTAGTTGTAAATAGTTAGGCAGACAGGGCCCATCAACCTTGGTTACACAACCAGTATAGGAGAAGTAAAACTGAATTAAACCTGTTAAATTCCACTTAATAAATTGACTTTATGTCGCATCCTGCTCACGTACAGGGCTCAGTACATATATATTCTTCTTCTTCTTCTTCTTCTTATTATTATTATTATTATTATTATTATTATTATTATTATTATTATTTATTTTTATTATTATTATTATTATTATTACTACTTCTTTTGAGTTTTTTCAAATCAGCGTTAGCTGATGGAATTTCACTGGAGCCTAAGTGACAACAATTCTCCTCATGTCTCCAGGGCACTTCTGAGTATTCTAGCCGATTGCAGCAATGCAGTAGTCTTCCTCTGATTTCCAGATCCTCCAGTGCCTTTTCCATGTTTTTGGGACAGTTCCAAGTTCACCAAATGCAATTGGTATCACTTTCACCCTCATGTTCCACAGCTTTTTCAATTCTCTGGCAAGGTCCAGGTATTTGTCCATCTTGCCGTCTTCCTTCATCTCCACCCTGTGGTCTGCTTGAACTGTAATTATTATTATTATTATTATTATTATTATTATTATTATTAGGTTATACTGATTGATAGAAGAAAACAAATTAGTAATCCTCTCCTTAAAAATTTAAAAATGTTAAGAATGTTTCTTTGAGATTTATTTGAGGAAAGTAGTGATTATATACATTCTATCTATCTATGAAGGTTTTTTTGTTGGGGGTTAGCTGTCTTTTAAGGGTGTTACTTGTTTCCACTGATAGTACGCCGTGTCGACTGAGGCTTTAGAATGGCCGTTTGCCGTGGGTGGCGACCCGTGATGCTTAAGGATAGAACCCAGGTGGTTGAGCAGACCATGACTTGCAAAACTCCACTTTGGCCCGTTCTTGGGCTAGACGGACAGTCGAAAAGGCCCCCTCCCGATCAATCGGCTGGTCACCTTAAGCCCTAGCACCTATATGATTGTCCCAATCCTATTGGCCTTATGGCAAGCCCCAACGCCTTTTTATCAGAAGTATCTTCTTGTCCTGGGTATGACGTTAAACTATCTGATGGTGAGGTTCCAGTTCTAGAGGTCTGGAAAATCTGGAGCACCCCTTCATCACCATTGCTCTCTGGTCCACTCTAACCCGGAGTTGTATTACCTG
>CM042140.1:110337146-110451702 GCA_023376005.1 Doryteuthis pealeii
GACATGCTACTATTAAACACACTCGCCTACCCTGATTTTAACAGCATGTTAAACCCACAAAAACACTTGAACTTTTATAATTCTTCTATAATGCTCCCTTTCTAATAATCTATCAACAATTTCTTCAAATGAGAAATTTTCTCCTGAAGATGATCTTAGGTCGAAACTAGTTGAGAATAAACAACATACAAGAAATATTCCTGATTGTCTTAATACTTTTTGTTCCTACTATATATATATATATATATATATATATATATATATATATATATGTGTGTGTGTGTGTGTGTGTGTGTGTATATATATATATATTAAGTGATTTGGTCACTTTCTAGATACTATGACACATTTCATTTTATTTCAGGCTTAAGTAGTTGTAACACGTTAATCATTAATCATATTTTACATTAGTTTACGATCCTTTAAAATATCTTTATTTTTTTATATCCTGGTTTTTAGCGTCAAATATTTTGATTAAAACAAACACAAAACAAAGTGTTTCTCATTTTAAAAGAAACAGTAATTAATGAACATTTCCGCTAAAAATCTGATTCCCCAAATCAAATGGATAATTTCATTTCAGGAATTAAATAATGACGCCGTCCACTGATCCAAATGAATTTATACACGATAACTCATTAAAAAAAATTAGTTTGTTTTGATTTGTGCATGATTCCATCAAATTTGTTACATTGAATGTAGTAATTAACTGTTTGAATTTTAGGCGATTACTTGTGCTTCTCAGAGAAAGAAGATTACTTTAAAAGCTTAAAAGTGTTATTGCATCATGATAGAAGACGTCCGTGTTCATTATTCTTGAAAGTTTGTCACTCTGCTTATTTTCAACTGAAACTAATCAAATAAACCAACATAGAAGAGACAAAAAGAAGAATGAGAAAAATTCCTTCATTTAAATCGATGCCCAAAGCAGGCTAAAACAACGGAAGCTTCGACAAAAAACAGTTAGCATGCACAAAAAAGTAGAAATATTTTCAATTACTACAGCTTCGAAATTGTTTTGTTGTTTTTCAGTGTCTTTGGCTGTAATTCTTTCACTTTTCTTTTCTTTTTTTTTTTTTTTTTTTTTTGGGGGGGGCGATGGTTCGTAAAGCTGCTTCAATGTTACTTTTTTTTTACTCTAAATATTCTGCAGCTCTAAATTAAAGTCTTAATCCAAAGGAAATTCGCCAATTAAAATAAACGCTTAATATTTCACTCTGTCCAGCGTTTCTTTATTTTCCTATAAGAGTATCAGCCAGGAGTGTGTCCACTGCTTGGAATCAAATACCTTTTCAAACTTTCAGTATTATCAAATACTGATTTAATATAATTACGTTGGAGGCCGTGGTGTAATGGTTAGAGTTGTAGGAAATGGAGTTCAAATCCTGGACGAAGCTACAGTTCACATAGCTCTAATCTCCTTGGGAAAGGTATGAATGCAACAAATCTTGTTGTATTATCGTCGCCTGGAAGAGGTAGCTTCCGGCAAAAAGACGAAGAGAAATAAAAATATATATTTAAAAACAAGGGGAAATTGGAAGAGAGGTTTTCCGGTCAAAGAAGCAGGGATAAGATAAAGAACTATATAACAAATGTCCGTTATCAGATCAAAAGATAAAAATGCGTAGGCATATTAGCGGATGTAAAGACCAAATCAAAAGATAAAGAGGCGTAGGCGTATCTATCAATATAAAGGCCAGATGATTCGAGCCGACAGTCACAAACCCCAGTGAACAGCCGATAGCATCACCTCGCGTCTCCCGTCAACCCTCGGGCATTTCCACTGTGAACACTTGTTGCCGTCTTCGCCACCCACCCGTCATTTTCATTGTGAACACTCGCCGCCTCTCACCACTCACTCACCGAAGAAAATAAGACGGTCCTATTGTTGTATATACGTATCTCTTATTTATTGAAGTCCACTAGCCGGTAGTCAAGCGGCTATACAACACTCTCCCTCCAGCTATGGGTAAATAGTAGCACATACTTGGTTAGGCGACTAGTCTAGGAGAGGAAAAATTCTGAATTCAAACCTGTTAAACTCCACTTGGGGTAGTTCTTACCAGAATAGACTCAATCCTAATTAGTGATCTATTTCACTAATTTTAATCTAATTTTTTTTTACGCCTATTCGTATTAATTTTCTAATTCTCCTTCTATCTATCCAATATTAATGAATTCATTTTCAGAAAGAATCCATTTATATTTTTGTAAAGATTATTTTATTTCTTGGCATAAAGAAAAATTCTTCATGCTAAACCGAGAAAGTCTCTTACATTTCTCAGTGCCAATATCAGTTTTACACTCATGGTATTTAATTATGGGGTTAAATCCACCACGATAGCATAACATTAATCGATACGTCTAACCTAAGCGTTAGTGGGACACATTGGTTTGCACCACTATTGGATCTGTGGAGACGTAACTTACTGGTTACAATGTTACATAATTGATGTACGAAATAAATTATGTTCGGTAGTATAGAATTTGAAGATAACAGGTAATTTCTGAATCACGGTAAATAACCGCAAAGAAAATTGACATCTTTTGGCTGTTCGCTGAACTTGTTAGCGAGCTTCTGATTGGTCAGTCGGTTCCGAGAGAACAGGAAATAAAGTTAGAGATTTCAGTTTAAGCTGAGTGCTCTCCAGGCATGTCTGTTAACTTGGTAACTTGAATAAAAACTTTGTAAAATCATTCCAAGTCTTGAGTTCGTTGATAAGACCAAGAACGGATACAAACATGAAGAAGTCACAAGAAGGAACTTCAGAGAAAGTCAGCCCAGATAACAAAGCGGAATAGACGGTCTGTCAATCAAGACATATAAGTATACAATGGTACGAACAGACTATCCAACAATAAGGTCTTTGTTTGTTTGTTTATTTTGTTTTGTTTTACGGCACATCAACCTCAGTGGGCCATTTAATACCGACAAATTTTGAAATAAATTCATCTTTAATGGATACTTAATTTTGTTTATAAACTCATGTTTTTCTATTTGACATATATGGGACCCTAACAGATGCTAGCACTCAGGATCAGAGTGGACCAGGGTGCAAGACTTGAACCTCACCATCAGATAGAGTTTAACGTCATTCCCCGGACATGAAGACTCTCAGTCACCGCCTTCTAGCACCCATATGATAAAAAGGGTTGAGGCTTGCCATAAAGACAATAGTATTGGGTAAATCATATAGGTGCTAGGGCTTGACATGACCAGCCGATTGATCGGAAGGGGCCTCTCCAACCGCTCATCTAGCCTAAGTAAAGGTCTAAGTGGAGTGTATCCAACAACAAGGCAAAGTTCATACCTACTGAAGCAAACACTGGAACACGTGGTATTTGAGAGAATTTGTTTTTTGATAGCTGTAATGTAACCTCATAGAGTAAAATGTAATTTGGGCTTAGTGAAACCACCCATCATGTGACTGTATGTTTGTGAGTTTACGAGAGACGATGGAGTAGTGTTAAAAGTGTTGTTCTTTTTTAACTACATAGCGTGGTCGGGTTCATATGGAGGATGAGCTTTTGCCCATGCAGCAAATCACCCCTATCCACACAGCTGGTGTGATCCAAAGAAAACGTAAGGAACCAATGCAGTTTGGCAACGGTAATGTGGAAGGGGTTGATGGGTAGCACTGGATTTCAGCATCACGCCACCTTAAGGACTCCGGCTCCTGATTTGTTTTCGGGGTTTACTCCCCTACATATAAATAATAGTCATTAAATCATATAAGATTTATACATATAATCTATTAAATCAATAATATCACTCAATTATTTAAAAAAGGATTTTGTGATCTAAAGTCACATCCTGCCTTCACATTGGGTAGATTTATGTGGCGATAATGGCTTATAATAGAAACAGCGTGGATTTTCCTCTATCACCTGAGCAAAGCCATTCCACTTTTTTACTCTTTTAGACTGGTCAGAAGAAGAAAATGCATGTACTGACCCGACCCTATCCCCATGAACAGAATTTGACAGTTCAATCTTGCTTAAATTGTTCTAGATGGGTTGAATTCAGAGGGTTCCTTCATAAACTTCCTCGATTGTTTGCTTAATTAATGCAAGAGAACTGTGATCTCTCTTCTGTTTAGCCATAGTTAGGGGAATCAGATGGTGTCATGCTTTTCCTAAGTGCATTAGCGGAATTCAGAAGCAAACATCACCGTCAGGGATTTGAACTCACGTCACTGATTCCAATTTCCAGCAGCGATAACCATTACACAAGCGCAACTCCAAGTAGAAAATCTAACACCAAGATATAAATATAAGTGGTTTTCGTGTAAAACCTGTTTGAAGTTTCCTTACTCCCATCAAGATAAAGTGACAATTTTCTTTTATCTCCCTACATTAGAATACAATTACTTTCGTCTTGTTCCTGTTCTCTGAAAGTAGGAATCAGCATTCAAATCTTCGTTGAAATAGAATCTCTCTCTCTGGAGTGTCACTAAGATTCGCGTTGTTGTAATTGCTTCTAATGTGCTAATTCTGAGTTGTTGTCATCAGCGATATTCACTTTGAAGGCGTCATGTGTGAAACCATGTCCAGCTCAATTGTTATATTTTACTTGACTTGGGTCTATTTTTCTTCTACATTTGAGCTTCTATTTGGAATTGTTGCAATATGACTTGTGTGAGCTAGAACTGCTAAGGGAAGGAGGAGGAATAAATAACAAAGGCTTAAAAAAATAGTGATGACCCAAAAGAGGAGAGCGATGGTTTTGACCGTAGCGTGACCCCGAACGAAGAATTGAGGGGCAAGCGGAAGTCGGGTGTTGACCGGAAGTCGGGTGTTGACCGGAAGTCACGTGGTGACGTGGGGGAAGAAAGAAAAGGGTTCGTCCTCTTTTTGCCTGCGGATGTCGTAGGGTACGGACCTGACATTGGGTCCCCCATGAGAGCCCAGTATTCTAGTAGTGTTCTCTCTCTCTCGTTCTCTCTGCCTCCCTTCCTCCCTGGTAGAAGCCACTAGACGAGCACGTTAATAAAGGCTGGGAGTTGTGATGACATGTTTCTCGGGTTATGATTTTTATCGGAGTTTTAGTACCAAGAAAGAAAAAAGGGACTACGGTGCATGTATCGTTTTAGTACCGTGAGTATTACAACGTAACAGGAATCACATTGATTTACATGCCGTTGCATTGTTGTCTTATCAACCTAATCGAATTATCTCCCCTTCGATTTGTCACATGATATCTATCGAATACAGGATGTACGGGATAAATTTGAAATACATATATTATGTTATTTTTCTTCGTAGGCTGAAAGTATTGACGCACACTACATATCATTTAACAGCTTCAACATTTCTTTATTCATATACGTGATGTCAGATAAAATCTATGACTGGAACCTACCTGAATCATGGAAGAGAATAACTTGTATCATGAGGATCCGTGCCGGCCATCAAAATAAGGAGATTATGGTTGGTGCCCAATGCTCCCTGACCACAGTAAAAACAATCAGGTATCAACTGGAGAATTGCAACGGAGACTACAAGATTGAGGCTAGAAGAAAGCAACATAATAGACGATCTGATTGCGTTCGTACAGCAGCATTCCTCGAAAATCCGCAGATAGGTGCCACATTACGTGGAGTTGCTAAACACTGTAGTCAAGCCCTGGATAACAAGGATAGCCAATGGTAGGCTATGTGTATGGCAGCAGGATTGGGCCCCTTGCTAAACCTCAGGGAAAAGTCAAATATGGTTATCGGCGAATTTTTACGACTACACGTCCCAATGTTTGGACTCGGAACTCCCCAGATCTTAACCCCATGGATTATTATGTATGTGGTGCCGGGCCAAGAACCCAATCGCCGTGCCAGTACTACAAAAGCCCAATTAATCGACAGAATTAAGGTAGTTTTTGAGACCCTTCCCAGGGAATCTGTCAAATCAACTTGCTTCAGGTTCCAGAGCAGAATTTAGGTTGTAATCGACGCTAATAGCGGTTATTTCACACCCCTGCATTCAATTGAAAATTCCTTCGCAATGTCTTGTCACATTTTGAAAAATAATCATGATAAAAAATCTGTAAATTTCGTTCACGTAAGTAACACATTGTCCCATTTGCTCATGAAAATAAAAGCACTCAAATTACAGCAACAAATGTATTCAAATTATATTGTCACTCTAAAGAGTGAGTCACGGAATGTTATAGAATGTTTCATATTAGAAAAATACTTCTCAAATATCCAGGGAGTCCCGTTATTTTTAATGGTTTGCAAGTTAGTCTCACAGATCCATTACTACTGAATAGCAAGTTTAATCCTGCCTTGATACCCTATGATTACGATTTTGGATCACAACCTACCTATGTAAACGAGTCCGATAAAAAGGCGTTCCATCGAGGTGTAATGGTTAACAAGCCCGTTTAACAGATTCATTACTACTGAATAACGAGTTCGTTCCAGGCTGGATGACCCATACTTGTAACCTTGTGTCACATCCTACCCATGACGAACGAGTTGGCTAAATACTTACTCCTCAAATATCATATATACTCATAAAATAAAGCATAAAGTAGAACTGGGTCTTGGTATGTGAACCATTGATGACAATGCACGTAGAGATATCTCCTCTTTTTCAACCTAAAGTGATTTATTTCAATTTTATCATTAAAAACTGAACAAAAACACACGAAAATAGCCTTGTTTAGTTATTCTATGATGTTTCATTCTTAATGGCTATTCAATTTTTAAAAGACTTTTTTAGACATATTTTCTTCTAATTAACACATAGATGGGACCCTAACAGGTACTACCATTCTGAGTCATAGGTGACCAGGGAGTAGTGGTGATGAAGACGTACTCTAAACTCCCCAGTATTAGATGCATGCCCTAAACTCTTCAGCATTAGATGCATACCCTGAACACTAATCCCCTCTGCAATTTCTTTCTAGCAGATATATGATAAAAAGGGTTGGTGGTTGCTATGTGCCAGTGCTTGACGTGTCCAGCCGATTGATCGAAGGGGGCCGAAGAGCGAAACTGGATAATTGCATATTACGGACGTGTTAGCTACAAATTATTTGCCTTTCACCCCACTTATGAGGGCGTGACATAAGTACATTTTTATGTGGGCCCACACACAAGACGAAGCTCATGGGTGGGAAAGAACGAAAATTGCGTCGATGCCCTCGGCATTCCCCCTCAAGGCGCGGGGAAATACACCCAGCCCTGCCCCCAAAGGGGGCAGGTATCGCCTTGGGGGAAAGCCTCCTGGGATCGACGCTATTAATTTACTTTACTGGTCCAGCGGTCGAAGCTCACTGAACCCTCGCCCCGAAGGACGGGTGTAAGGCAATGTGGACGTGTCAGCTACAAGGATTCCGTTCTTAAGCATTATTGGTCACCATCCGCGGATAACAAGTGGCCACATTAGGGGTATTTTACTCTTCTTCAGTTGCAGTATGCTCTCTATGCTTTTATTCCCATACACCAGCTGATATTTCATTCCCGAAGGCTAGAACTAGACTTTGGGAAGCTCTATACTCAACGATACGCTTTTATTCCAGGAGTAAAATATTTGTTCTCAACACCCTGTTTGATTTTGAAAACCTCAAATCCAATCGACCATTTCGATAAGTAAATCTTGTATTAGAAATTTTCAAAGGTTTTCAATCTAAAATTATTAGCTTCTACACAAATATAGATTATCTATTATACATGTTTGTCACCAACCTGTGCACTTGTTCGGGCTTTTGAAAACTTTTCCAAACATATATACACTACTTCCTACATATTACGGTAGATGTCTACACGACATGATCATCGGAAAATTGCATGAATAATCAAGAGCTTGTATCCATTAGAGGAATTGCATTTAGGAGATTTCCATTTAACTTCTATTTTCTAATTCGGGTCACTCTCTTTTAATTTGTTCAATTCTATGCTGAGTTCATGAAATGTCCGCTTTGAGCACAGCATGTTGCCTGATTCTTTTCAGCATTTCCTTTTGCAAAGTTACCCGACAAACATTTCCCCCTGCGTGTCTTAAGCACCCGTAGTTTCACATTTGCTTCACTGACAATGGATTTTGCATATTACTGAAGTCTGAGTTTTCGGTGGCTGTTGTATTCTCGAACGCAGCCATATCTGCTATTCTCTACGCTGTTCTAAAAATTACAAAATGTGGCATTTGTCTGAAGACGCACAGACGTTTACAACGGGCTGAATGCACAGGAATAAAGAAATACTCGTTGTGATATCTATACCTATTCATAACAGTGATACTGCTTACTTGAAATTTTCAGAAGTCGAACAATGAATATATTTATACAGGTACACTCTAAACCTTTCTAACTAAAGTTTATATCAGGGATCACAAAGTTTTTCACGGTGGGTCAGATAATTAAAAAAAAAATAACGACTGCAGACCACATTATTATTGTGTTCAATACGTGCTAGCCAGAACGAAAGCTCTGTGAAAAGGATGTAAAACAAAATTTATCTTTCAAAGTTATATTTATGGATAAGTGGCGTTAGATTCACAAAAACAAATGTAACCAACATATTCATTTTCAAAACATTATCAAAAACGCAGCATTAGCAAAAAGGTTTCGTGAGATTTGTGAAACTGAAGTTTGCCTTTCATGATTTTATTAATGTTAGGTTTAGAATTGCTACATCCAATCAAATGTTTATCAGTCAATTTCTTTCAATGGGTTGATTTCAAATATTTCAATTTTGAAAAGGCTTGCTTTTATACATAAGTTGTTCTGTACCTTTTAAGAAACAAATTCACGTACCGTTGGCAGGCCTAATGAAATGCTTCGTTGGCCAGATTCGGCCTGCGGGCCGTAGTTTGGTGATTCCTAGTTTATATGGTTGATTAAAAAGTTTATATGATTCGGAATGAATAATATTATATGACAGAGATTTAAAAATGAATAGATGTAGATATCTGAATAGAAAGAATCATGACCTTCAGTTGTAACCTCAGGATGAATATATCCAATCAAGAAATTTGAAGTATAAAAGAAACAACAACAACAACAACAACAACAATAATAATAATAATAATAATAATAATAATAATAATAATAATAGATGGGAATGATCAAAACGCGAGAAAGGAAAAAGAACCAAATATATATCTCTGTTGTTAGAGGCTACGCGGGTGAACACGTGTCTTGCCTGCAACATGCCCGCTTATATCTTATAAGTGTTTGAAATGAATATGCAGCGATTTGTACTGAACTGTACCGAGATGGAACTCACAACCTACAGGTTATGAATAAGATCTCTTTATCAGCATTTAGTCACCTCTGTTGGTTAGAATTATTCGGCCACTGAAGGAAGATAAAAGCTAAGCCAGTTCTCGCAACCAACATTATTTTTGTTTTCATTCTACTTTCCTATCACATTTTTGCCAATAAGGATACTCAAAATCAGTTGAAATACGAATGAAAATATAACCAAACAGAATAAACATTAATGTAGGTGTTATTTCGTATAATCTATAATATTGTCAGTATCCCATGCCAAGTGATACCAAACAAAGAATCTATCAGCGAATTGGGTGTTATACTTCAGTGCCGTCTCCTCTAAAACTAACATAAGTATAGCTGTTCTAGTTTAAATACTATCACCAGCAAGGAAAATAAAACAGAAACAAAATCCTCGGTTCTATAAAAAAATATTTCTCATTCAACTTAGATTTTGATTTTCTTTTTAACGACATATCAACCTCTGTGGTTTTCTTCAATGTGGGTTCCGGTCTTTAGGGCACGGTTTTTTATGGTAGCGTTTGTTTAGATTTGGTTTGTTTTTGGTGACAAGGTCGATTTGGTAATATCTTGAAGAAAAGGTTATTTTTTTAAAAGAAAATTCAAGATGTCTTCTGGTTTGGTTCTGCCATTTATGTTGCTTGTCTTGTATTTGGAATAAAAAATAACCGCCGGCTACTACAGAAAGTAAGTAAAGATTTAAATATGAGGGCATAACCACGGGTGTCACTCATAAGAAGAATACAAATTAATTTTTTCCATATATATATATATATATATATATATATACCCAGATTCAGTGGGTATATAACATATAAAAGAAATACTCTTATTTGGGATAAAGTTTTCCTTTTTGAAAGCACGTTTCCATGCATTCGATAAGTCCTCGTCTTTTGGAAAAAAAATATGTTAACTTTTGGTTCATTTTTATCATTTCCTTTGCATTTTGGGACAACACAACCATGCCACATATTTTTTGTGAATTATTTCAGTAATATTTACAAAATAAATAGAAAATCTCAGTCAACTCAAGCAAATTAAAACAAGACAATATGTTTTCTGTGTACAGTTAAGAAGGTGTGTTTGACAGTGAGTAGTACTTTGCATGTTGAACATAATGAAGCGTTTTCCGTTTTTAGTAGGTGTGAATGGGTGATGTGGATTGTACCCAATAGGAAATTCGGAGAGTCAACTTAAAATCCATAAGTAAATCCTCCAATGCTAACATATTACTCTGTGTAATGCTCTACGTATATCATGTGTGTGTATGTGTATGTGAATGCGCGCACGAATGCATGAGTAAGAAATAGATAGACACACACACACACACACACACACACAGAAAAGAGAGAGAGAGAGAGAGAGAGAGAGAGGGGGGGGGAGAGAGATGAATAAAGGAAAATGAAAACGAATTTCAAAATGTTTCAGTGCCTAATATTTGGTGGATAATTTAATTTACTGTAGAGCTCACTGTATATGGACACTTCATTTTATTTTCTAACCTAGTTTGCTCACATCGTGTTTTGTAGATTCTGATTTTCAAAGATTAACTTCACAGTATATATATACTAGCAAAAGTAGCCGGTCCATGACCAGACTTTTAAAAAGAAAACCAGGGAGTGAGTGGGTAAGAGAGAGAATAAGAGGAAATATAGAATATTATTATAGAATAAACAATATGTAATCCTTAACTTTTGAGTGTTTTGAAACATAATTCTCTTTTTCTAAAAATTGTTTTGTACATATGAAAGAAAACTTAAATTCAGTGCGTAATTACTTGTTTTTTTAATTGCTTGTTGCATTAAAGTGATAAAATATTAATTTAAGTTTTCTTTATTACCCCTGAAAAATAGCAATTAAAAGGAGCTAAGTATTAAACATGTGTCCTTATTTATTTAGCTCTATCTGCTGAGGCTGTAGAATACACCAACAGCATCTCTGCTGAGTAAAATCTCCTTCTAATTGGGCCACTGTTTTGTCCGTAGGTGGCTAAGTGGTCCATGGCATGCAACACCCCACTTTGACCATTATTTGGGATGACAGGTGGTCGGAGATGTTCCTGAAGTAAATCGTCTGTTCACGTCATGCCCTAGCATCTATATGATTGTCCTTATGATATTGCTCTGGTAAAACCTCAATCCCCTATTTACCATATATGTGCTAAAAGGCAGTAGTTGGGGGTCTTAGTGATATGGGTATAACATTAAACTGCATCTAGTGGTGGGGTTCCAATTCTGGAGCTCTGGGAAGTGTGAGTTACCCCTTCATTGCCATTACTCCCAGGCCCATTTTGACCCGGGGTGGTTGTACTTGGTAGGCCTACCAAGTACAACCACCCGGGTCCCATCTATGGGTCTAATAGGAAAAAAAAGAGCTTTAAATATGTGTTTTTAAAATTATTAGAAATAATCGGAAGACCCAGTAATAATGAATAAAACAAACAGGATTTTGGCATAAATTAACCGAAGGTTTGACATGCTGTAAAATCCAACCAACCAACGAACATGTCTTTATTTGAAGGAGGAAAATTTTGTATTTATTCAAACGAAAATTATTCGTTCATTAAATATTTAACGATAAGTAAAGTTAAGAATTTGGGTATTATGATATTCCTTTATTTCAGGATTAATTTATTTAAAGTAAAATGTTCGAAAGGACATTTAATTACAAAATATGTGAATTATTGATTTTAATGAAATTTTCAGTGTTGAATTATCAATGAATGCATTTTATAACACATCAGTTATTTTATTTTAAAACGTTGTAATTTTTTTCAAGTCCCTTAACTTTGACCCCCACCCCTTATTTTTGTGGTGCAAAATATCAGGTTCAGAACTTGTGGGTGTGGAAGGATTGTTTACAGTAATCTTTTTTTATTATATTTTAGAACTGGTCTTTTTTTTTTCTACTGGGAGGAATTGGCTCGCCGCCCGTCCGGCTTGCCCTCACCATTTCAAAGCTCGACTTGTGCCGACGGGAAGTAGAGGTGAAAGAGAAATAGAACATTTATTTATTTCATAGATTAAGTGGCTAGGGAGGGGATGTCTTGGAAATTCAACTCACGTCAATCAGGAGTGGGGTGGGGTGGTGTCGGAGGGGTCTGTATACGATATTTTTTAACCTTCTCTTTAATTATTGAATTATATCACTTAATTAGTAAAAATCAATACCCCAATTTGGTGAGTTTGTTAGTTAGAAGGATATCAATGTGTATGCAAGATTTTGAATGTGAGTGACCTCCTGTTTTGAAGTTATACGTCGACACGTACGTACCAAGCTTCCCATATATATATATATATATATATATAATATATATATATATATATATATATATATATCGGGGGGGGGGATATATCAAAGCATACGATTTGGTTAAGTAAAAGTTAAAGTATAGACTGGCGTAAACAATCCCTCTGTATGTCAGGTTTAAATCTAATTATCTTTCTTCTAGTTCGGTATCAAGTTTGAAGAACCCAGTCTGTCTCACTATTTAACAAAAGCTGGAATGATAATAGTTTGATTCATCCCTTTACCAGGCTTATTAATATTGTATCAAATACATAGAAGCTCGATGATTAATTTTACTTTTAACACTTACAGCATTCTATAAACTGGGCCTCTATGACCTATTGTACTGTAGTCTTTGTGCTGTGTTAAAATCGTTTGAGATTGAAAAGCAGCGAATTACAATGGAGTAAATGAATAGACAGCGAAATGTAGTGAATTTAATTGTCTTTGTTCGATATTCACTTATCTCAATAACATTTCCTCATATATATATATATATATATATATATATATATATATATATATATATATATATATATAATGATCATTTCTCCGGAAATTTGACCATCAGTGATCGAAAGATACATAAATTCCTATGTTCTTAATAGTTTAAAAACACCAGTCCCGCATCAGCTGTCAGTGGGTGAGGGGATAAGATATCGGACTACCATGCGGTCAGTCTGAGTTCGACCCTACCCAAGGATAGTTGTGTCTAGCCACACTGAAGAGGCATGATATGCCGAAACACGTGTCTGTGGATGACTTATTAATATATATATATATATATATATATATATATATATATATATATATATAGATAGTTTGATATGTACGTGTCGACGTATAACTTAAAAACTAGATGCTATTCAGATTCGAAATCTTGCATACACCTTGACACCCTTATATCTAAGAAACATACCAAATTTGTTTATCTGTCTTACTAACTAAGGATTATAATCAATCAATTAAACAAAAATCAAACGATTTGTGATAATTGTTGTATACCTGATGCTGCTAATATTTTAAAAAATCACTGGCTGTTGCCTATATCAGCCGTGATTTAAAATGGCGTCGCTGCTGGTAATTTGAAGTTGACAATTCCGAGCCATAATCGTTTCAGCTCGAAATTTCTCGCGTATCATCGGTCTAATCTTAGAAATATTTATTTGGTTAGAAAGAAAATCAAATAATCTTTCTAAATATGTAATTTGTATGCGGTTTTATCAATTGAATTATTTTTTACAGCGAAGTGAATAACAATATTAAATGAAAACATAATTTAACGATTATTAATAACTCAATTTTGTTTTTATTATTAATACTTTCATTTTAGAATAAAATATATCCATTTTTAATCAGTATTTAATTTTTTTATACACAAAAGAATTTTAGAAAGAAAAGAAAAAGAAAAGAAAATAGAAATTATAATACTAGTAATTGTAAGTATTTAATTTTTAGTATTTTATTGTTGCATTTTAATGCGGTAAAAAAGAAGGAATTAAACGGATACATTTCATTTCTACCATATGAAATCAACAGGCTAGGAAGCTCGCTTAAAAAATATAAAATTGTTTCAAGAATGTAAGCAAAAGTAAAGAAACTATTTTAAAAATAAACGAATACTAAAATACATTAATTCTTACCTTTGTTTATCGTTAAATCTTTAATAAAGTTTAGGAATGCATTAAAAAAAATTATACCTTAAATGTAAACCAAAAGAAAAAAATTCATAAAATAAACAAACATTTTACTATACAAATACCCGGAGATTTTTATTCATTTGATAAAACATTTTCCTAATATTTTCTCCCTTAATCCTGTTTTCTCCCCCCCCTCTCTCTCTCTCTCTGGTGGTCCTAATTTTTCTTAGTCCTGTCATGGACCAGGTACTTTTGCTAGTTTATATATATATATATATATATATATATATATATATATATATATATATATATAGTTGTTTGAAATACGCTAGACTTAGCACAGGATGGCGTCGTCAGTTATGTTATTGGCTGGCTTCATAGGGGGGTTTCGGGTCTTTCAACATAATACCCCCCTCAGCCAGCCAGACCCTGTTGGAGCCGATCAAATTCCAACACGCCACCCTTGTGCAACGCTAACAAAGAAAAAAAACTACGACAAACGCGAACTCTTTATATCTGAATGGCCAATTCTTCAGCCAATCAATGATAAGAGTAGTTGTTATAAACAGGATCGCGCGATTCAGACATTTTCTTTTAATAAATGCATTGGCATGGCTAGGATGTTACTAAGAAGAAAAATGCGTTGGATATAGGAGACTGAAAGGAATGTAAGTTGTAACAATTGAGAAGTCTTTTGTTTTTTTGTTATTGTTTTTTTTTGTGTTTTTTTTTTTTTTTAGCAATATACAAATTACTCCATATTCAATTTGGTCGAAGTTGAATACGGAATTAAACTAATTTTTTTTCGCGCTGGTAATGACTACAAATGTATACATGTAGTTAAGGAGTAAAAAAAAAAAAAAAAATTTTTTTTAAAATGACAACGGTGTAAAATTGCGTAAAAATATATGTACATTCTAATTATTGTCTATAAATATCTATATACGGTTGAAAACTAGTTTTATAAATTGATCGGTTTAAAATAACTAACATTGCTAAATTTCAATTTATCTACTCGATAAAGAGGGTAAAAAAACGATGTTGACAAGAACGAATGAATTAAAAAAAAAAAAAAAAAAAAACAATTAAACGCAACCAACTAAAACGAATTCATATGGAATATAAAGCTTCGTTTAGTATTTATACGAAAAAAAAACATATCCCTCGAAAATACTGGTTTTAAGACTTTCGAAATGCGACTGTAATATATACCCTAGATGCTGTACTATGGGGGGAAAAAAAATTCCTAACGAAACTTAAATCGAATATTAAGTTTGGCATGAACTGTAATTTCCTAGGGTTCCTCCCATATATATATATATATATATATATATATATATATATATATATATATATATATATATATATATATATATATATATATATATATATTCACGACTAAAAGAATTTTATAAATATATAATTATTTGACCGGTTTAAAATGAATAACATTGATAGATATAAATTTCCCGTGTGAGGGGGTAAAAAATTGTTGAATTAACAAAACTGACTAAAGCGATCAAAAACTAAATAAACGCAACTGACTAGAACGAATGAAAATGAAATAAATTGTACTTAAAACCCTACGAAATATTCTATTATCTATTCATTAAATTATTTTATCTTTCGAAAATAAAAGATTCATTTATGTCTTACGAAAATCGAATGACACAAAATTATGTAACCTTACTGATATCCTACTCGAAAAGGTAAATATTTTGAATAAACTTAATTCGGATGTTAAAAGAAAAACAAAAAAAACGAATGCATGACATTTATTTTCTAAAAAATTCCTTATTCACCGTTGTGCGACTAAAAATTATTTGACCGATTTAATATAACTACCGTTTAAATTACGTTTAACTTTTATTTAAGACTTTCCTCTTTATAACTGTATACTCATTTTACTGGTTTGCTATAACTAGTTATATATATATATATATATATATATATATATATATATATATATATATATATATATATATATAATATATATATATATATATATTAACTGAAATTATGATTCTAACATTATAACCCAGTAAAGTTAATGAAATACAATAGTGATATTTTGTAGCGGAATTATATACTTCACTATCTCTTTACAGGAAATTTAGAAACTTTATAGGTGACAATGAGAACGTATTACTTATAAATATAATAATGTATATCATCAATATTAATATTATATTATATCTCTAGCTCTCTCTCTCTCTCTCTCTCTCTCTCTATATATATATATATATATATATATATATATATATATATATATATATATATATATATATATATATATATATATGGTGAAACCTATATAGATTTATTATGCTAACATCGGTTTATTAAGCCATCTTCACTTAAGTATCGAGCACGTGTTAATGAGAATTGATCATTCCGACTTATTCGGTTACTTATTTTTCTCGAGAGTCAAAATTGTGATTTGTACGATTTTTGTCTTCTTCGCCAATTCATCCCCTCTTAAAAACACACAGACACCGACACACACAGACACACACAGACACATACCCTGTATATGTATTTATATATGTGTGCGTATGTGTGTATACAGAGTAAGTAAAAAAATCCAGACATTGGGTTTCTGTTCTAAAAATGAAATGAACAATAATGAATACACACATACACCCTCAGACACATATAGATCAAGACAGACAGACAGAGAGAGTGAGAGAGACAGAGAGACAGAGAGACAGATATAGAGAGACAGACAAACAGACAGACAAACAGTGTTTAAATGTAAATAATCAGATGCTGTGCTTACCAAGAAAGAAATGATCTGTTCAATATATATATATATATATATATATATATATATATATATATATATATATATATATATACCCGTGGTTTGTTCATATTTATCAAGATTTAGGCTTTGTTTATAATGAAATAAACGAATAATGAATGAAAGTGTAGTATTTCACGAAATTGTTCCCTCACTACCTAACTCACTTATCCCGGCTCGTTTATAACGAATCAAAGCATCTCTGAAAAATCTTTTTTATATAAATATACAGTAAGGAGGTACATAGTAATATTTCTTTCAATGCCATCTACATCTTTGGATCTTTCTTTTACGATTGATTTTCAATTTAGGAAACAAGAGAAAGTAACACGTAGCTATGTCTGGCGTGAATGAAGTGTGATATACTTGCAAATTAAATTTTCTGGCGAAAACATTTCTCTCATAGTCTGAATTGAAATACACACACATACATACATATATATATTATATATATATATATATATATATATATATATATATATATATATTGATTTGCTCTTATTCGTCCAGAAGCAGTTTAGACGTCATAATGTTCGGTGAATTTGGTTACCTCATAATAAAAAAGTTTATAAGGGCCGGGTTAGCTCAGTCGGTAGAGCGTTTTGGCTAGAAACCACAAGGTTCCTAGTTTGATACCGACCCTTGCCAATTCAGCGTATGAGTACACAGGTATATGTGCGATAAAGTAAGGAGCTGATGGTAGGTCTGGTGCTCCGCCTATATATATGGCGGGGAAGGATGTGTCTGGCTTTGTGTTTGTGTGAATTAGAAGTACAGCTCCAATTAAATAATTGTTTAAAAATGAGTAAGGACATCATTTTAATCCGAAATACAATTAAATAAAACGGAATTTCTCCATGTGTTTCGACAGAAGCTTTTTTTTAACATATCGTTGATAATATTAAAAATAAACTATGGTTTGTTGGATTGTTGGTTAGATTTTACGACAAGTCCACCCTTGGGTTATTAAATGGCAAGCCTCCGAACGTAGGAGATCCTTTCTCATACTCATAGGAAAAATGGTCAAACTTGGTAAATACTGCTTCAAATTCGGCACTTTTATAACACACCTTGTATTCTGAAAAAAAAGTCCCTTTCATTGTTCATTTCTATCTAGGTAAATACAGCTTCAATCTTCCATACTTTTATGACACACCTTGTATATACCAAACTCCGTGTATGATTTGAAAACTGCAGACATGAACGTACAGGGTAGTCTAATACCAACACTTATGTTTTACTTTTTAGAGCTGCGCCATGACGTCAAATACGTAAGCAAACACTTCTGTGGTTCGTTGATTTATTCGTTGGATTTTACTGCACGTCAGCCCTTCGGTTATTTTATGCCAAATACATTTTCTTTTATTCATTCTTGTTAGGTAATAATTATTTAATCTCCATTTTTTAAACATATTTTTAAACTGATTGTTCGATCTATTTAACACATATATGGGACACTAACAGGTACTACCACTCTGGGTCAGGACCTGAAAGTAAATGCGATATAGGGGTACTCCACACACCCCTAAACTCCAGAATTGAAACTTCACCTTTAGATGCAGTTTAACGTCATATAAAGAACACCGATACCATCAACCACCGCGTTCTGGCACATATATGATAAAATGGTTAGGGTGGTCCATAGGGGCAAATATGTTCGGGACAATCATATAGTTTCTAGGGCTTGACTTGACCATTTGAGAGGGGCCTCTCTGACCACCGTCAAAAGTAGAAAATAGTAAGTCATGATCTGTTCAGCCATCAAGATATCATCGTTAAGAACCATAGTTCGCGACCCACGGCCAATCGGTGGTCCTCTGTAGAGGTTAGGTTGGTGTCTTTTCTTGCCTTAGCCGACAGGGCGTTTTATTTGTTGTGTGAATAGAGGGGTGTATTTGATGCCAGTACAGTAACCAGGAGGTTCAAGAAATTCTGCTTGGGTTTCTAGAACATGCGTCAAGTTTGTTTGTGTGTTGGTTGGTTGGATTATACAGCATGCCACATTTTTGAATACTCATTAAAGATGAGTAAAATAAAATGCATTTGGCATAAAATAACCCAATAGGGTTATCTTATTCCAAAGAAGTTTTGTTTTACTCATTCTTAATGGGTATTCAAATATTTATTAACTTATTTTTAAACACATTTCTTTCTCTTTTTAATCCATAGATGGGACCCTAAGAAGTACTACCACTCCGGGTCAGACTAGAGATGGAAGTAATGGCAATGAAGGGGGATTCCACTACCCATAACAGGGTAACGTTATGCCCAGGACACTAAGAACCTCAGTCACCGCCTTCTAGCTCATATATGATAAAAAGGGTTAGGGTTTGCATTAAGGGAAATTGGGTTGGAACAATCATATAGATGCTAGGCCTTGACATTACCAGCTGATTGAACGGAGGAGGCTTTTCCATCTGCCCGTCTAACCTCGTTCAAATAAGATACAACCCATAGATTCCTTGGCCATGCTCCGATTCAAAGAAACAAATCCGGCGAGTATCACTCGGATAGCATCAGGTTACCTTGACATCCGGATAATTGTGCCTCACGTTACCAAAAACTTTGAACATATCCTTGTATTTGATTTATCAGATAATGATCTATGTTTTTTGGTAATTGTACGTGATTGTACTTATATCTATTTTTGAAAGGAAACAACATTTTTCTGACTAAATGTCCTGTACTCATTAACTTCCATGAGAATTAAAAAATAGAACTTAACAAAAACAATGTTTTTTTTTTAGAACAACGTTTCACTGTATCACAATCTATTTCGATTGTATGGTAATTTAATGACATCTCTGTTGTGTGATTACGCTTGAGAAAAGATCAATACTTTTAATTTGTCATGAATCACTTAAGGTCTTAACCAGCAATTCTCTGATCATTTTCAAAATTAATATGGGTATTGTTACACACCTATAATTATTTTGTAGCATTACATTTTTGGTATATATATATATATATATATATATATATATATATATATATATGTGTGTGTGTGTGTGTGTGTGTGTATGTGTGTGTGTGTGTGTGTGTGTGTAAAATGTAGAAATGTATAACAAACAAGGGATTTTACAATGGATGGAAATTTGTTAGTCATGTTCGAACATTTCGGTTTATACAGAAAACTGTATTCACGACAATATGAAACCAGTCACGCGTTGAATGCGTTGAGTTTCTCCACATACAGTCGAATTAATTTTCTGATTTTACACACACACACACACACACACACACACACACACACACACACATATATATATATATATATATATATATATATATATCCTCGCCAGCAGGATGTGACTCATGATGAAGCGGAGTTTACCAGGTTTGAAGTGTGTTTTCGTTCTTCTATAACAATTGCCTAACTAGGGTTAAATAGACCTGACTACCCTACTATTTACCCATAGCTAGAGGGAGAATACTTGGATTCATATCTTTCCCAAGGGTAGTAGCGTTGTATGAAATGGAAACAGCCTCGTCCAGGATTTGAACTCATCTCACCGTGTATATTTTCTACGACGGTGACCATTACACCATACGCCTCTACTAATTTTTTTTTATATAGACCATGAACAACTTCCTGTCAGAAACAAATAGCAATGTGTAAAATAAATACTTTAATTAGTATTAAAAAAAAACTGAATCATAGGTGTCATTTAATAAGACATTTCTTTAAAGGAAGGGATATTTTTCTGGATTTAATGCTAAATCGAGTGAGTAGTCCTTTGTCGTGGGACTTGATATCAATCAATTGTGAGTTGACTGGTACGAAAACCATATATCCCAATTATTTTCTGTGTTGCCTTTTAATACGCCACACCATTCACTAGTTTTAAAGTCGGATATATTCTGCCTGCCGCTGTATCATCCTCTATAATTCTAAACGTATCTCATTCAATAAACATCTCTCCAGAACCGTTTTCCCTTCTTCGATTTTCTTCTGCTGTTTCATTCTATAAATTACTGCCAATTCACAACCTGTCTCCTTCTCGCCTTGCATCGCCTTCTTCTGTTTCATTTTGACATCTCAATGACACTCAACAGCATCGCGACGCTTTTCTTCTACTTGATTCTTTTTTAGTTTAATCTTAAAGATTTATACGTTCTATTGTGTGTCAGATTTACTTACCCGTTCTCTTTCTTATTTGAGCTCTGCCTATTCATCTCACGCCTTCCGACTGTATCTTGTGGTTGCTATGAAAAGTTGGATTGATCTTTACCGGATCAAGTACGCCATATGACTTCTTAAATTATCTCCAGTTCTGTTTGACCTCGTCTAATTGCTGTTCGTTTGCTAAAGATATCCACCGGGATAATTATATCAGACAATATCTTATTTTTAGGACGTACACCTATGGTTCAATTTTCTAAAAATGTAAGAAAGTCTGGAAGTAACTCTGAGACAGTGTTCATAGGCAACTTAAACAAATTCTATTTTCATAGTAACAAACACATTTTCTGTTCAAGTGGATTCCCTCATGCATCATAACGTCAGGATTTAAATACACACACACACACACACACACACACACACACACACACACACATATAATATATATATATATATATATATATATATATATATATATATATATATATATATATATATAAAGTTACACGTATTTATTTCGCTAATTCCATTTTTTTTCATTTAATCAAATTATAATATAGAGTTAAGACAATATGCATCATCGAGGTGGTTACCTCTAATGAAAACACCATAATTTCTAATTTCTCATACACAAACGCACATATACACACACATAATATATATATATATATATATATATATATATATATATATATATTATATATATATATTCAAATCCTAGACAAGGCTGATTGCATTTAAATTAGCGCTAATACCCTTGGAAAAGGTATGCAACCATATATTCTCCCTCCAGATATGTGTAAATTAGTAGGGCAGACTGGGATCTTTAATCCTGGATAGGTAGCCAGTCTAGGAAAAGAAAAAAAATGAAATCCTAAGGGCAGTCGTTGATTGTGTTTGTGGCATTCCTTGTGCACGAATTCTTTCCTATCCACTGTGCCACTAGCCTTCACCACTATAAACAAACCACTTGATGGGTTGTTCATGGGAGGATCCCTCATGCGTCGAAATCGACGAGAGAGTTCATTCATATACATATATATACAGGGTGAATGGGATACATTTGACAGTTTCATAAGAACAAAGAAAAAGTACTTGGTAACTAGAAAATGTGATGGATTGTAAAGAAATTCAACAGGCACGGAAATTAGACTACTGTCAACAAGATTCACTCAAAATAACCGCCATTAGCGTCAGTCACATCCTCAATCCTGCTCCGGAACCTGGAGTAAGCTGATGTTACAGTTTCCCTGGGAAGGGTCCCAAAAACTACCTTAATTCTGTCGATTAACTGGGCTTTTGTAGTACTGGCACGGCGATTTTCGTCTTTCTCAACAGCGCTCCATACATAATAATCCATGGGGTTAAGATCTGGGGAATTGGGAGGCCAAACATTGGGACTGGTGTAGTCGTAAAAATTCGCCGACAACCATTTTTGACTTTTCCCAGAGGTGTGGCCGGTTGCCGAATCCTTCTGCCTTACATTTGGCTACCCTTGTTATCTAGGGCTTGATTACAGTGTTTAGCAACTCCACGTAGGCATCTGAATTCAACCTGATACCCTTTCTGAAAAAATGCGGAGACATCACATCATCCTCAGATGATACACATCCGAAAACCATAACAGTTTGGGGAAATTTAGTCTGCATGACAGGAGGAGTGTTCTTTGGACTGTATGCAAGCCATCTGTTATTCTGCTTGTTGTGCTTTTGATCTTGGCAAAAGTTTTTCCCATAGTAAAATAACCAGATTGTTTGTGGTTCAGCAGAAAGTTTCACTTTGCTCAAAAGTTTTTCCGTCTTTGTCAGACGATTTTCACAGCCTTTTCCGGGAACAGTTGACCTCGGCGCTTGTATTAGTAGTAGCGAAGGTCTTCATTGAGTGCAAGCTTCTTAGTAGAGGCTGAATCATTTAATTTACAAGACAAAACCCGGATTCCAATGTCAGGGTCCTCCAACACTTTTTCTACAGATTTTCGAGGAATTCTGCTGTACGAACGCAATCAAATCGTCTGTTGTGTTGCTTTTTTCTGGCCACAGCCTCGTAGTCTCCATTGAAATGCTCCAGTTAATGCCTGGTTGTTTTACAGTGTTTTGGGAGCATTTCACTCAACCAGAATCTCCTTATTTTGATGGCCGGCGCAGATCATCTTGATACAACTCATTCTCTTCCATGTATCAGGTGCATTCCAGTCATCTATTCTATCATCACGTATATGAATGAAGAAGGGCCCAAGCTTTTAAATGATACGTACTGTGCGTCAGTACCTCGAACGTACGGAGAAAAAAATAACCAAATATAAATTATATTTAACCCGAACACCCTATATATATATATATATATATTATTATATATATATATATATTATAATTGAAATAATCACGACAAGCAAACTCGGCGACGTGTGGAACACTGTACAGCTGTTTGGACCTAATTAGGTCTCATCAGAAGTGTATACCTACGATCTACCACCAACATAGATTGAACCGGAGAACCCAGAACGCAGAGAGACTCTACCTCTAAACCATCGGCCACTCCACACACGAAACTCGCCAAAACAACTTGTCAATGATAAACGCGCCACTACTATAACATGCTGTGTCATATAGCTACATCCACAACATGATAGAGGACACGGTTACCTCTCGGAGTCACGTCTTCCCGGAATGACGGCACGCATTCACGTACTCATACCCATGCTTAGCACAGAAATATAGGAAAGTTATTTATACATAGAGAGAATTTGATAATATAACAAATTCTCTCTCTCTCTCTCTCTCTCTCTCTCTCTCTCTCTCTCTATATATATATATATATATATATATATATATATATATATATATATATATATATATTGAAAATTTGCTTTTTGGAGCATTGTTAAGTAAAATATATTATTGTTTATATTTTTAAGGCAATTACAATGCGTATATCGTATAAATTTCGATAATTATTGAAAATAATCATGACAATAAAGTTGGCAAATAACGCACGCGACGTGGAACACCGTACAGCTTTTTACTTGTCATGATTATTTTCAATAATTATCGAATTTTATACGATATATGCATTGTAATTGCCTTTAAAAAATTCAAGCAATATATATATATGTGTGTGTGTGTAACATAACAAAAACAAAAAGGAAATAATCCTGCAGTTTATAGTTCGGTCAGTTTGACATTTGTTAGCTGTAAATCCTTTATTGATCCTCAGTTAAGTCATTGCCACTTCTGCTTGATCTCTCTCAGGGTTATGTGTGCAGATTTAGGATTTCACTCTGACGGGGAAAATGTTTCCGGAAGCAGATATCTTCCTTAAGCTTAATGTCCTTCTAAAGAACGTTAAATGCAACGGTGTTCGGAAATAGGTCTGCCTATTTCTTTTACAAACATCCTTAAGTAGAGAGCACCTACTTGTAAATTATATATTTTCCTTCCTCGGAGTGTGTCCACTCTCTTCATGTAGGTACCCCGCTAACTTCCTACCACAATGTTAAGATATTAGTTAAGTCCTTAATCGATTTTCGAGCGAGAGGTTAGACCCGAATGTTCATAACGTTCCAAGGAAAGGTTATTTTCTATTTATTTCCATATATACTTATGTAATCTGTGACCATACATAAATGGCAAAATTATTACACATAAAAATATACTATTGTGTATATGTTCTGATGATGATGATGATTATTATTATTAAGATGATGATGATGATGATGATTTTTAAAGAATTACAATACCATTCATATCAAAAAGACTATAAGACACGAAGTGAAATACAATATAAAAGAATATTTTTATTAACATTATATATATTTACCAACCCCTCTGCACGAGCAGGATGCGACACAAGGTCAATTTCTTAAGCGAAGTTTAACAGGTTTGAATTCAGAATTTTTCCTTCTCCTAGACCGGTTGCCTAACCAAGGTTAAAGAGCCCAGTCTGCCCTACTATTTACCCATAGCTGGAAGGAGAGTAGGATTCATACTTTCCCAAGGGTATTAGCGCTAAGTGAAATGCAATTGCCACGTCCAGGATTTGAACTCGGGGCGACGTGTCCATTTCCCATGACTTTAACCATTACACCACGCGCTTCCTACATACATATGTTTATTAACATTATATGTTATACTTGAGTTCAAATCCTGGATGTGGTAATTGCATTTCACTCAGCGCTAATAGCCTTGGGAAAGGTATGCATCCACATAATCTCCCTCCAGCTATGGCAAATAGTAGAGCAGGCTCGCTTTTTAGCCTTGGTAAGACAACCGGTCTAGGAGAAGGAAATTTCTGAATTCAAGTCTGTTGAACTCCGCTTAAGAATTTCACCTTGTGTCCCATCCTGCTCGTGCGGAGGAGTTGGTAAATATATATATGTTATACTTGGAAATTCAGCTTTCACATAATATAAAAACAATAGTACTAACCCTTATTACATGCAGGTTGGAATATTACTGTTGCATAAGTCCAAACTCGAGTTGTAGTAGTAGTCGTCGTTAGTAGTTGTAATAGTCGTTAGTTCAGAAACAACGTAATCAAGGCTTATAGCCACAAAGGCTTGTTTATTCCTTTCAGCCTCAAGGGTATTTTTCAGAGAGAAGGAAAGAGAGAATGGGTATGGTCAAATTATTCTATCTTCTAACATATTATTATGTTCTGTACTACAATCCCAAACCCATACGGAGACCGGGAGCCACGTCTGACTCCCACCAGAGCCCAGCCGAAGAAAAAAAAGAATGTTCTCCTCTTCCGTTTCTCGTACTGGCGTCACATCCGTTTCCGATGAAAACCAGAAACTTCCGTTTTTATTTTTAAATCTATTTCCGGGGTCATTCTTCTGTCATTGCTGTTACCCCGTTGTGTTTTTACTCTTCCAAACATTAACCTTCGTCCTTATTTCTTTTTCTTCTCTTTCTCCAGAAATCCAATTACCGTTTTATTTTTCAATTCCCGAATTCCCCATAGACCATAATAATTACGCTACAATTACGCTAACCTGTCATGTTGAATTCATACAGTTCTAAGTTAGAATCATCTGTAGGTTGCAGGGTACATCTTTACTACGGGTGATAACAAAATAGAATAATTAACATGTATCCGGTGGTGGCCAGGGGAATGAGAACAGTCTACACCTTGGTTTGAATTTCTGTAAAGGTACCTGATTAACACCTGAAGGCACTCAAGTTCAACAAGAGTATCTCCGTGAACGAGAAAAAATCAATAATACAGATAATCAATTCTCATCTTTAAAAATTCAGACAATCTCTAATGTAAACTATTCTTCATATAAAAATATGTTCGTTGCCTAAACACAAAGAAGGAACCAATACTTCCCTACTAATTACCAATAGTTGGTGGGGGAAATAGATGGATTTATATCTCTCCCGTGGACAATTAGCGCGAGTTAAAATGCAAAAAGGCTCGTCATAGATTTGACATCGGGTCACCGATTATATTTCCTACAACGTTTAGGTAAGCGCAGCTCCCTAAAGGAATAAATCTCAAGCCAGTAAAATATTCAACTTTTTTGAATAAACATATATATATATATATATATATTATATATATATATATATATATAATTCGTCTTGTTGCCAACATCTCAAAATCCAATGCAATGAAGAGTTGACCGACAAAAAAGGTATACACATCGGCATGACCGACACAAATATGGCGCGAATGCCCACATTGGTGAATAATGTAATAACTTTCGTTCTTTTTTGCAAAATTAAGGTTTTTTTGTTTTTGAACTGATTTGACATTTATCTCCGACCCAAACACCACGGAGTAAATGAGCTCTGATGATGATTTTTGTAAAATCGAAATATTGATCAATATCAGCTATGATTATATTATAAATTGTTTTCTCTTTAACAGCATTGCGTGATGTTTTCATTCCACCTTTTCATACTTTTACTGTCGGATTCATTTCCTTTCTTTTACTTATATATATATATATATATATATATATATATATATATATATATATATATATATATATATGCCAACTCCTCCGCACGAGGAGGTTGTGACACAAGGTCACTTTAATAGGATGGAACTGAGTTGCCCAATGATACCAGTTTTACCAACGATTTACACATAGCTACAAGAAGAATTAATCGATGTATACCTTTCCAAAAATTATTAGCATTATGTGAAATGCAAAAGTCTCCGATTTTGTTTCGTGGGTTTGTCAACCTTTAGCCCGATTCTTCATGAATAAATCAGCTCCCCAACACAGAGCTTATAACCGAAAACACTTAACTTTAAATTTTGACTGACACTATATATTAGATACATACATCCCCGATTGTCGTTGTAAACAGACACCTCTGATCATATAATATTGTACAGAAAATAGTTAAAATAAAAAATAAAATCAACCACAGGAAGATGGCATAAACTTTTAAACAATTAATTACAATTTAGCTTTGAGTTGTGATGTTGCAGTGCATTGTCATTTTGCTGCCTTAAAGATTTTTGTATCTTCAGATTGTTGGAGTTTTTGTGTTATAAGGCGTGTGTCAAATGCCCACTTCTACTTATAGACTCGACGATAACCATGTGACCAACTTCTTGGCCAATCACTGGAAGTACTCTGCTGCTGATATTGATATTTATACCGGCTGTTCTGGTCATACCGACTCCTAACTACTTGAACCTTCGTGGACGACGGAAAATAGGATTATATCACTGGACCTTTGACACTATGTAGGATTACATAGCCCAAGACTTATTCACCTACGAAGGATTCTATAGCTCAGGACCTACTTACTTATGCTAAGTCCTTTACAACAGGCGAAGGATGGCGGTCAGAAACTTAACAGATACAGTGTGTTTTAATCTTGCGGCTACGAGACTATTTTTTATAATAATTTCCATTTTGTTTTTAAATCATTGTTTAAGAAAAAAATCAATCGCTGAATTTGCAATATGATGTTTTGCCGCAATCTGTTATTTCCAAACTCAGACATCCGTTCCCCAGCGATTAGCAAAGTATTAATGAACATTAGGATATCAAATGAAGAAAAAGAAAATTATATGAAATTTCCATATATTTTCTTTTTAGTTCTGATTATTTTCATTTTGGAAAATTATTGTTTTTGAATATAACTAAGGGAACATGACATCAATAATCAAGGAAACTAATCACTTCCTACGTGTATAATCCACTAAAGTTTCAATAAAGTGTGTGGTTATTTTAATAAAAGTATAGTTTTTTCTTTATTTTTTTCAATTTTTTTTACAATTCTGTATCTTTATGTAAAAAGTGGGTAACTTTGATTTTTTTATTAAATTAATAAAATAATAAATTCATTTAAGATGAATCAAAAATTGAAAATAAAAGTGCAATTGTAAATTATAATTATTATAATAATTTTTGTAGACAAATATCTAATCGAATTCATTGCTTTGTAGTGAGATGTTTCTCGTAAATCTTATTTCCTTATGTTTTTTTAACGAGACGCCACATTGTTGAAACTGTGAGATATATGACAAGAATCGAAATGTTTATACCAACTGATTGTGTCGAACTCCTCGGATCGGCCTTTTCGGTTTTTATTTGTTAAATCTGTAGAAATCAGATTTATTCGTGGATGGCTGATTTAATTAACATCCTATCAAGATTCATTTTTATTTATTCACGTCATTATGCCAGTAAAGCAGAATAGATAGTCGAGAAATTCCTCCAAAATGCAACGCATGATTCTTATCACATGCAAATTAACAACTGGATCATCATTAAAATGTACATAAAGTGTGGTGGACAAATCAAATGGTTATAAAGATTTGCAAATGGCCACCATTAACAAGACGACCGTATATATATATATATATATATATATATATATATATATATATGAATTTAATTAAATTATCCGATAGAAATATATGCTTTTTCTATTTATATTATTGAAAAAAATTTCTCTGCTCATAACGTTATTGAACTATATATATATATATATATATATATATATATATATATATATATATATATATATATTATACAAGTTTTGTTGAATTGAACAGACAATTCCTGTCTGACAAGTCTTTCATTGATCCATTCCAATCTTCGGGCCATCCTTCTGGTGTCAGGGTGGAACTGGTATAACATTCCACCGAATGTTTCAATATATATACATATATATATATATATATATATATATATATTATATGTGTGTGTGTGTGTGTGTGTGTGTGTGTGTGTGTGTGTGTGTGTGTGTGTGTGAATTTAATTCTGTTATCCGATAGAGTTATATACTGTTTATATTTATATCATTATTGAAAAAATTCGTCTCTGCTCATAACGTTATTGAACTCTTACTTGAAATTTTAAAGAACTAAGGAATCAACTCCTTCTACAGTGTCTTATTTGGTTGTCAAGCGGGGATTTAGTGTATTGCCAATTATTTTCAAAGATAAATAGCAAATAAGAGTTAATTGTTTATCATATGAAACTTTATTTGAGTGGGTCTTCCTACAAACAATTATCTTATAATAATTTGGCTTAGACACCTGTGTACAATCCTCTTCATGCTATTTGTACGATTATTTACACCTGCGATTGTTTGTGTTTTATCAGGTTTTTCTGTATTGTTGAAAAACGAGCAAAGATTTTGATCATTCATAGTTTGACATCTCTCATTTTTGTCACAAATTTCATTATTTAGTTTCAAAAATCCAAACCACTTGAAACGTTCAATGCACGAACGTTTATATAGAATTTACTCATAGACAATCTTGTTAATATTTTAATTATAAACCTTTTACAGTCTTTTAGCAATAATTTTGTCTCTGCCTATCTGGTTTAAATTTTTCTGTGTTTTATCAGGTTTTTTCTCTGTTGTTGTAAAACGAGCAAAGTTTTTGATCATTCATAGTTTGATATATCTCATTTTTGTCACTTTTTTTTATTTCATTCAAGATAGCTTTCGGTTTTTGCCTTTGGATCTTGAAAGCTATTCTCATAAAAATATATTTCATAAAAAAAGTGACCAAAGAAAATATCATATACCATTTAAACATTATATAGAAAACTTCATCTTCCAAATGTTTCATCATTTATCATTTATATCTTTCTGAAAACATTGTAAATAATAGATTTTGATACTCCTGGCAGTATGTTTATTTACACAGGTGTTGTATAGCCGACTCTGGACTTCAATAAAACCACAGACACGTATATATAAAAATATGACCTATCTTTATTTTGGTCGGTGTGTGGGTGGTGAGGGGCGACGGTGTTCACAATGAACTTCCGAGGGTGGTTGATAGGGGAGACGACGAGGTTACCTTCTTGATGGTCACTGGGGACTGACCTGACACCCTTCATCCGCTGGCCTTTGTATACGCATTTATATTGATCTGATAATGGACATATATATTTCTTTATCTTTCCGCTACCGTTTTCCTTTTTTCTTTTATCTATTTCTTCATATTCTCCCTGCTTTTTGACCGGAAGACCTCTCTTCCGTTCTCTCTTTTTTTATATATATTTTTATCTTTATCTTTGTCTTTTTGCCGGAAGCTTCCTCTTCCATTGCACGATAATGCAACACAGGAAAATATCCACAAAACTAAAAGTATTTTTGCTACTATATGCATATTTACCAATTTCGTTGCTTGTGGCAAAAATGTCAATTTCTTAAGCGGAGTTTAACAGGTATGGATTTTGATTTTTTTCCTTCTTCTAGACAGGTTGCTTAACCAAGGATAAAGGGCCTAGTCTGCCCTACTATTTATACATAGTGGGAAATTGAATAGGCATATCTTTCTCAAGGGTATTAGTGCTATATGAAATGCACACAGAATCGACTAGGATTTGAACCTACCTAGAATATTTGACAGTTTATAAAAAAACATATCGACTGGAACTGGTTCAAATAGCATGTTGAACCTTAATAGTGTATATATATATATTTACCAACCCATCCGCACAAGGTTAATTTCTTAAGCGGAGTTTAAAAGGTTTGAATTCAGAGTTTTCCTTCTCCTAGACTGGTTATGTAGATCTCAGTCTGCCCTACTATTTACACATAGCTGGAGGGAGAATTTATTCATACATTTCCCAATGGTATTAGCGCCATGTGAAATGCAACCAGATTCGTCCAGGAATAGAAATCGGGTCAACGAGTTCATTTCCCACGACTTTTAACGATCAGACCACGCGCCTCCTTAATAGTGTATAACCATAATAACGGAGCAGCCAGCCCCCCAGAAAGTTCTACGCGTCCCTATGAATCTTGTTACAATATCCTTATATGTTATTGCATGGAGGAATGAGCTCATTCTGTAGGATTGTGCCAACATATTTAGCTTGCCTGCTTAGAGAGATGATGAGTCATACTAAGCCAGTTGCTAAATGTGGTATAAAAACTGTGGTATCTCACTTAGTAGGAAATGTATTATCGGAAATACGATAGAGAATTATCTCCCCCTGCCGCTAGGGGGCGTATCGCCAACATCCGATTTTGGCGGCAAAACTAAACCCCTTTACTTATCAGAATATTGTCAACCTGAGGAGTCACCTTAACAAGGGCTCCGTCCACGGCCTACCTAGGCGAGTCGCTCAAAAAAAAGCACTCCCCACACTTTACTTATCGAACGAGAACCGACCAAGACGGACGCATCTCTACATCACTCTACAACCACAGCGATTAGAATCCCTTTCTAGCGCTAATTCACCTACGAACTGTAATTTCACCTCTCAGATAAGTTTGTAGCAAATGCCATCAAAATTTGCAACAATTTTGTACCTTTGTTAATATATGTGTGTAATTTTCAATTGTGTTGTTTTCTTCTTTCGTCCAAAACAATAGTCGACCACCGATAGATTAAAAGCTCCATACGATCCCGTAATTCCTCTTAGTATTTCGTATGTTCCTCCGTAATTTGATCGGATTCTAAATCTAGATTTGATATATGGCTGTGATGAAAAAGGAACTACTTCATGCATTACTTAATGTGAAAGGAAAATTTATGACATCCGCATATAGAACAAATTTCCTCAGCACGTCACCCATAGACAAGATGAGAAACAAGGTTAATTTTTAAGCAGATTACTGATGGTTTGAATTTATTTTCGTGTGCCGGTTGACGTATCAAGGACAAGGCGCCCAGTCTTTTTAGTTGCTCACGGAAGATCATATATATCCATGTCTTTCCATGGGGGGCATAAACGGGAAATAACACTTAAATATCCTCGTCTGAGTCAATTTCCTACGACGATAACGTTAAATCAGACGCCCATCATTAAACACAAGATCTAGTTTCAAAAATCCAAACCACTTGAAACGTTGTACCTTCAATGCACGAACGTTTATGTAGTATTTCCTCATAGGCAATCTTGTTAATATCTATTAATAATTGAGCTTCGCTTCCGGTTTTTGTCTGTAACAAAAACTAAGTCACTGCTTACGTCACTATACCCGAAATCGTCATAACAGAATAAATACACTCAAAATTTGAGCATGCAACATTAGTCAGTCCTCATTGTTTTTTTAAAAACAAGTTTTAGTAGATACCTCCCCATTATCATGTATTCATATATAGTTTGTTTTATTCTAATAGATATTCAAAGTTAATAGAACTTAGTTTCGATTTAAAATTGTTTTTGTTTTTTTTTGTTTGTTTTTTTTTTTTTTTTTACTCCTTTAATAAATTTGATGATTTCATGATTTATGGTTCAAACTCTCCGACATTTAATTTTTAACTTCCACCTCCTCAAGCAATATCTTTCAAAAATGTATTTTTACATCACCCGGAGGGTGTTTTTTATTTTGCTAGTTTTAATTATAAACCTTCTACAGTCTTTTAGCAATAATGCTGTCGCTGCCTATCTGGTTAAAACCAAAAAACCTATCAGTTTTCATCTGATAAGAGATTTTTAACATCAATCAATATTGGAATATTAGTTATATCTTAAAGCAGTGAAGTTTTGAATATATTATTTGGTATCAGAATTGCATTTAAAGTACCTGTTTTTATAATGGGCACAGACGACCCCCACTCCCCCCCGAACGTAAGCGACAACAAAGAATCGCCTGTGTCGTGCATGAAAGCCACGAACGGCACAAGGCGTAATTTACATAACAACTAGGCGAACTGTAATAAAAGCAGGCAGTTGTTCACACTGAGACAGAACATATTAGGCGATGGAAGGAGTGTCTGTGTCTACGACGGAGAAAATAGTGTTTATTGTTCGTTTATCCTAGGATTTGAACCAGAGAGTTCAAGAATTCGAGAAAGGAACAATGTTTACTGAGAGTTAGAAGATTGTTCCCAACTTTTCGTGCATTTGGCTTTTCTTCAGTTTTAGATGTATGTCTCTTCTCTTGCATAAAGATATTTCACTCACAATAATTGATGAAACCTAAAAAATATTCTACACACACACACACACACACACACACACACACACATATATATATATGTATATATATATATATATATATATATATATATATATATATATATATATCAATGGTTTATTCAGATCAGATCATTTCAGATTTTCCCAAACAGAGTTCGGTGAGAGTTTGTTAGGAATCCAGTGAGTGCTTTAAAAGCATAACATAGGGGTTTCAGCAGTTAACTAAGAGGTTCATAGGTGCCGTGTTTTTGTAAAGTTATCGCGCTGAATACTTAGCATTTAGATGTGTGGTGTTTAGGGGCCCTACATTTTAAACAAGCATCAAAAAGCAGCTCACTTTCACTAATAATGTAACTCGAGCATCAGAACTAACAATAGATAATGTGAAGAAACACAAAGCGTATTAAGAATAGGGGCAAAGGTTTACTAAGCGAATATACAAAGGGAAAAGTGTAATTAACAGTTGCTATGTTGAATTAACAATTTCATCATTTTGTCAGGCATTGTTTATAGGAAAACATTATTTATATTTACAGCAATAAACGGTAACCATCCCTAAATACAACACCCCTACATAAAACAAAACTTCGCTTATCCCCCTCCTCCTCCTCCTCCTCCTCCTCCTCCTCCTCCTTCTCCCTACAGAACATTAAACTACAGTATAAAAAGCGCACTAAACGCCAGTTAGAAATTGTCAGTAACCAACCGCCGTTGACTTTCTTTTCACGCTACCCTAACTGATATATATATCTATATATATATATATATATGTGTGTGTGTGTGTGTGTGTGTGTGTGTGTGTGTGAAGAAAGAAAGTGAATCCGACGGTATGTAGTATATTAAGAAAAATGAAAAAGCACAGGTTTAAATGGGTTAAGTGGTGAGTTTATTGGCCGACGCTGCAGTGTTTCGATCTATTAATTAGATCATCTTCAGGGCATTTGTTGGTATATGGAAGGTGATAAGAAATTATGTATCACAGAATAACGAGAAAAGCGAGTGGTAGTTATTGTTATTCCGTCTGTTTAAACAATTTTGAGGTTTGAAAAAAGGGACGGTTTTGAAATATGAGGTCAAATATTCTCTTTTATGGCGTGAGTATATATATATATATATATATATATATATATATATGTGTGTGTGTGTCTGTCTGTCTGTCTGTCTGTCTGCCTGTATCTGTCTGTGTCTGTGTGACTGTGTATCTGTGTATCATACCGTCTTACAATGCTTAGAAAAAAATGACTATTTCGACAGTTGTTTTTGTGTACTATGTAGAGAACTCATGAACTTATTACATTATAACGCACCTAACTTTTGAACATTCTGATGTATCCTTGCTTTTTCTTTTAAAGTCTTTCTAGTGATATCCAATTTATTTTAACGATATTTACTACTCTAAAATTATGAGAAACAGCTGCTCTACGTATCCATAACAGAAGGTATAAATGGTTTGTCTCTGAACCATTTGCTATTGTATTCTGAGATGGCAAGCAAATGTTGTCAGTTCGTGTTTGGATTTTTCTATCTTGATGACGTTAATAGAAGTTTCAAATATGACGAGGAATATAAAGCTCAATTAAATTTACGCTCTTTCTTCAAATGAACACATCAACATATTTGCAACCAAATGATATTACGATATAACAAAAGTAGTTTTTCCTTTATAGACCTTTGATTCAAAATTATGGATACCATATTTATACGTCATTTTCTAATTGTATATAATTTTCCTTATAGTAAACCTGGTCTCAAAACCTCGGAAGCTACTCACAGATTTCGGGATTTGGAATGAAATAGGATATATATGTCCGTACTGATCAAGAGAGGATTAAGATGGGGATTTGACTCTTAGATTAAAGGCTATATATTAACAACCATCAGCTATTGATTATGAGTCTTTAAGAATTCATGTCGAAGAATAATCGAAAAAAATGGTAGATCTTTTAAAGAATTATTTATATTCGAATGGCCTGTGTGCAAAACAATCTTAAGTAAAAACTTCACAGATATAAGCATCAACGTACAGTGAATGAGATTACCTAACCACATAGCATGAAATAACTGTAGCCTGGTTCACATGCCATTAAAAGCAATCAATCAATCAATCATACTCATCGAGTGTCCCATATTTAAACTAGCTTAACCTTACCAATCGACAAGATAATATCGAAGATAATAGGGAAAAAAGTTGTCACTTAGATGCTACCATGATCTTTCGCAAGTTTCACATTAATTTGCTGGTGGCACAGCTTAAACTATGTTCCTCACGTCGATAAAATATTACAATAAATCAACGTATCCACTAACTTCAGTTTTCTGATACCAGGTTTCTGCCCAGATGAGACTCAATTTGTAACTTTACACGAGCCTCCAAGGCGTAGTGTCCATTAATGTTGCATAATCTATGCGGTTGCATAAGATTATTGTCAATCTCCTGTATTTCTAAAGGGATGGCCCTTTTCATATCACGGGCGGCAATTTCCATGAAATACTACAGAAAGACCGCGAACTACGTGAAGTCACGTGGGACCTGGTCGGGTCTCAGTTCCAGCTTGGACGTCAGGCAGATAAGGCATATCTTCCTTAGCTAGGGCTCACTTGCACACATGCGCTGTGTTTAGTTGGAGGAAGATGTTTAGTTAAGTAAATAAAAGTTTAAATAAATAATATGGTTTTGTGGTTGATGAATGTCCTGGCAACAAGACTGACATAGAAGAAGAAATGAATCAAGTGCGACCGACCAGCAAAAACAGAGAAATAGAAGTCATAGAGAAAGAATAGAAACGACTAGAGATCACCAATGGCCAAAGAAGTAAGTTATGCATCTTTCTGTCTGACTGTGTCTATCTCTCCCCCTTTCCCCAGTAAAAGAATACTTGTGTATGTACCCAACATGGTTATATGTGTATGAGTATGTAACATTAAGAACAAAGACAATTTGAAAATAACCTGATAAATTGGAAGAGTGAGAAGCTCGAACATTTTCCATATAATATCCCTGACAGAAAAGATAGAACTAACGTACTAAAATGTACGAAAACATAATATCACATATGGGTAGGAATTTTAGTTATACAGTAAATTCTGGAACGTCTTTAATAATGAGGTGATCGTAGCCAACATTTCTATGATCTGATTTTTCCGAGTACAAAACTATACAAAGAAAAATGTCACAGTTAATAAGTAGCGAGAACCGAGGATATAACACGGTATATTAATTTAACTATGACAAGATTGATATGTATACTTCAATACATAAAATTTATGATAATCTCTGGTGAAATTATTTCTTTACTTTTCTCTTTTTCCTTATTTTTTCGCTTTTTCTTTCTTTCTTTCTTTCTTTCTTTCTTTCATCTTTGCTTTTTTTCTATTCAATTGAAACAGAAAATAAGTTCTATCGCTTTCTATATCTCACCTTTCTGTGTTTATTACTTTATTTCATCATTTATTCATTTATACATTTATTTGCATTCTTTTTGCCACTGACGTGTAGCATGTTCTTTTTCTTCCCTTTCTTTACTCACGATTACAAAGATGAAGATCAATTTGAATACAAGCATTGATTCATTAGGATCAAAACAGGAATAATCTATTATTTATCTGAGGTGATATCTGGTTGTGACACACGTACGTAGATACTAGCGTATTTATATATAGATTTTATTTCCGATTAAATAAATCCTCCACACAATAAATGATTGTCGTAAAAATGAGATATCTTAACCATCTCCCTTTCAGAAGGATAATCCCTTAGTGTCGTGGCTAACACGTTGGACGGTGACATCGTATTTAAGCAAGTTCGCACTTTTCTCGCGCTATTACGTTCACTTTCGGATTAATATACTTGCGAATGATATGAACCACTTTACTCCCCACTTATGAATTAAATAGTATCACTACTGTTCTTCTACAAGGATGGATTTCTTATTAAATAACCCAAGAAGGTTGATATCCTATTAAACAAAGGAACCAAACAAACGAAATCATTTTACTTTTAATCGTACTTGTTTTCAACCAATAGACACATAAAGTTCAACTTATTTTTTCATTTCGATTTTGCTTAAATAAATTTGTAATAAAATAGTGAGATGTGTCACATTGAATTATCTAAGAGAAATGAGTCACGTATTTGATTCGATTTATTTTGTATACTGGAACATAGAATGTTTCGATATAGCAGTACATTTGAGTAAAGTTTCGCGCTACAATAAGGTACTAGGAATTGAGGTTTTAACTAGTCTGATCTGATATCGTAACCAATCAGCAGGTTAGAATGCTATGAGCCCTTTAACTTTGGAAAAGGCAACCAGTCTAGGAGAAGTAAAACTCTGAATTCAAACTTGTTAAAACCCGTTTAAGAAATTAACTTTGTAACACACTCTACTTGGTCCTTCTTCTAACGCGGGAAGACACGTAAAACCAGAAGCTCTTTCGATGGCTAATCAAAGCAATACGTGGATCCTTTCGCCATTCACATTTTGGGGCGCCAGGCAATAAAATAAGCCCTGCGCGTTTTAGAGGAGGGGGCAGTTTCTCCCTAGGTCGTTGGCGCCCTGTGTATCACGACTGATTTATCATGAGACCGAAGATTCTTTACTAGAAGATCTCCATAAGATTCTCCGACAGCTCTAAACAGCAATGAATAAGTAGTTTGTATATTTACTACTTGAAAATTTACAATAGGTTTGTCCTCAACAATTTCCCGGTTGGAAATGTTTTGTGATAAAAAAAACATGAGTACATCAATAGAAACAAGGTCTTTAAACAACTCAGTGTGTTATGCTTTAGCGTTAAAATAAACACTATAATAGGGTTAGCTCAGTCGATAGAGCGTTCGGCTAGAAAACAAAAGGTTCCTAGTTCGATATCGGTCCTCGCCAACTCAGCGTATGAGTAGCACAGGGATCTGTGCGGTAAAGTAAGGAGCTGATGGTAGGTGTGGCGCTCCACCTCAGATGCTAAAAAACAATCTTCTTAGTCTAGCACTATTGAAAAGGGGATAGACTCCCTCGCTGATTGGCTGATACCGACTTTAAGCCACCCCGTCGACTTTACTTACTTTTACAATAGGTCTTAAATGTGGCGAAACATTTAGCTTAGTAGACAATGATGTGCATATCATTTCATGTAAAGTTATTGTATTGGTCTTTTTTAGCAATTCTTTATTCTTTATTGTCACTGGATAATAATCATGAAAATTTAGAGAGTGGTATTCGTGTTGTACAAGCGTTGACCACTATAATGCCATGATGTACAAATGTTCCCTTTCTTTTCATCTATCAACCTCTCAAAAAGTCCCATGGCGATGGGTAAGTGGCGACGTGGAAGCATGCAGTTATATATCTACACATTGGCGGCAGGAGTCTTATACTAACATCGTTGTTGTGTCCACCCGTGACAGGTACTAACCCCGGTGCTGACTCTTGTGTCTGAGCAGCCCAATTTAGGAGATCGCTACTCACCCAAACTAGTGGGATAGTGCTAGAAAAAGTGTACTAAACATTGTCTGTCACCTCAATACAGGTTAGTTTCCGGCTGCTAACGGTGGTTCATTTTTTGTTGGAAGTAAAGAAATATAAAACAATTTTCAAATGACCGGATCAAACTTTGAACTCGTATCGCCGAGTCCATTGTCTATATCATTTTAAATTTTTACCATGTATCTATTTTTCCCCATAATCACAATCCACATCGATGTATTTTGGTAAGCGTTGTGACAGTTTTTGTATGATCATCTCATACCAACCAGCGGCCATGTTGTTGAGAAAGCGTTGAATCTAGTCGCGTTGTAAACTCTCCATATCACTTGCGGACGTTGGATATCCATGCACTACTCGCCATACACTTTACTTAATTAGCGATGAATTTCAAACGCTTTAATTCGTTTTTCGATTAAAAACCAAATAACTGCGCCAACTTCACACTTGATGATAGCGTCAATTGGGAGCTCCATCAGAAATGTCTCCCAGGCCAAGACGGAGCGTGGAAACGAGACGCGCCCAGGAGCAGATGCAGGCGCCTGCTCAACAAACATAACACTGCTGCTAATAGCTGCACGAACAGTTTCCGTGTTCCCAGTTCTTTGGAGGCTTTAATCTTAGGATTTCCTTGTAAATTAAATTGACTAGAAAAAAAACCCTCCGGGAGGTGTAAAAGTATTTTTTTTAAAGATATTGCCTGAGGATAGGTGGGAAAATTAAATAACTAAAATAAAACGTTCAATAGTTTTGTAAAAAATAGTTACTTACTAAGCATCATATTCACTCCATTCCCCTCCACTGAGATATTTGTTTTGTTTTACGACAGTGCGAACCTCCAAAACGTTTCAAAAATGTCTGATTTAATTATTCTGACTCTTATCTTTATAGAAAAATATAAAAATCACGCGAGTAAAATATATTTAGTAAAAAACAATTTCACAAAATATATTTTAGGAAAAAAAAAAACTATATTAAACATAAATTCATTAAAAGGTGAATAAGTATAAAAATCTTCGTGAAAATTTGACAATTGATAGATTTTTCATAGAATTCTATTTCTTTTCGTAGTAATGATACTGACTATAAATTACATAGTCATTGATAAACTTACTTAATTCCTCAAATGACTGTGAGATAAACAGTGACGTAGTTTTTGTTACAAACAAAAAGAGACCGAATTAATAGAAATTATTACTAATCATTTAATTGCAAGTTTATGGCATATTTATTAAAATGATAGAAAATATCTTAATTCTTTAAAACATACATATGTTCATTAATAAAAATGAATGTCACTCTTTACAGATTTACCCAAATATTTTCAATAAAACCTCATAGAATGAAAGTTGAGCACATTTAATTAGACATGGGTGCATTCGGCAAGTAAACATTATAGTCGTGGGAAATGAACAATAGTGTATGCAATTCACATGGCGCAAATAATCTTGATAAAGATATGAACCCAACAGTCCTTTTCCTGTTGTTGTTGTTGTTGTTGTTGTTGTTGTTGTTGTTGTTCTTCTCTTCTTCTTCTTCTTCTTCTTCTTCTTCTTCTTCTTCTTCTTCTCAGCACTAACGCTAAAACTAACCTTAAAGCTAACCATAACCCCAACAAGCATTGGAAAATTGTACGACAGACTGGTATTTAAACTTGGCATGGTAAGCAGTTTAGGAGAGGACAATTATGAAATCAAACTTTAACTCAAAAATATCATAAAATGTGTTCTTAATAACAATTATGTTCATTTCAGATAATGCGCACGCACAATTTTATGCTAGGAACTTAGCCAATTAAAGGTGAAAATTACCAAACCCCACCCATAGTGAAAATTTGGCAACCCCATAACTTGAGTTTTGGAACCTCTATCAATACAGGTTTTTCTATTAATTGAAGGAAAATTAAAAAAAAAAAAAGATTATCTCTCTGGTTATTTCATATAAGTCTAACATGATAAAGGGGAATCATTCTTGACTGATAAATTATTTATTTATTTATTTATCTACTAGAAAAAAGAAGACGTGTTTAGGGTTAGGAGTTAGGGTTAGGGTTAGGGTTTAGGGTTAGTATAATGGGAAAATAAATAAGTAATTTTTAAGTCAAGAGCGGTTACCTTTTCTTTATGTTAGACTCATAGGAAATAACCAGAGAGATAAACTCCGCTTAAAAATAGACTTTGTGTTCCATCTTGCCCTAGGCACAGGAGTTGTGTAAATACATCTTAAGAATCCAACTGTTCTTCCTTCGGCTATGATTCAATAGTACGGCAGACCGAGATCTTTAACTTTGGTAAGGAAAATAGTCTCGGAGAAGGAGAACTATAAATTAAAACAAGTTTCTAAAATTTGACATAATGTAATATTTTTATCATCGTCATTATCACCAGATCGTGGTGACAGCACGGATTACCATATCCTGCACCATCTCCTGCACGGCATACAATGTCCACACCAAGCTGTTTGATATACGCATTGGTGGCCGACCCGAACTTGTGTGTCCAAGTGTAGGTATTCAATTGAGAATGTCACTAATCAGGTCGTCCTTAATTCTTCAGCAGTGTCTAGTGTGTCTTGTTAATCTTACTTTGATGTTCTATGTCAAAGGAGGTAAGTGGTCGTATAGCTGCTTTTTTGTGGAATGCTGCTTCTAAGATATGCTCAGGACTGCACGCAACATCCTTGTGTTGTTCCCATCTAGCTTTCTCTCCAAGAGTTTTGTTAAAGATCAAGTGGTGAAACCGTAAAATAAGACTTATACGGTTACAGCTTGGAAAAATTCTCGCTTGTATTTACAAAGATAGAAACGAAGAACGAATGGAACGTTATTATTTTCAGAATACAAGGTGTTAAAAAGTACAAAAAATATCGATATTTTTGACACACCTTATATATATATATATATATATATATATATATATATATATTGTTACGTTTAATCAAATGATCAACAATTTAGAACTTTTTATAATATTCTTAGAGACTCTCTGACGCCAAAGCTGAGGTTGAGAATCACAGAATTTGACCTCAAGTGAAAAACTGCTTAGTCATGGCACGTAGCCGACCCCGCGGAGAGGAGGCAGGAAAACGAACAACTGATACTACACTTGCCGCTTTACTCACGTGCGCCAAACCTACCGAGAGAAAGGTGACGTCACAAATTGGGGGAAGGAAAGCGATCCCAGAGCAGTAGCGGTTAGTACTCGAGACCCGGTCAGCGAACATCTCGTGGGGGGAGCGAAAGAAAAAAATGTTTCCCAAGAAGAAAGTTACCGTGATCCAGAATGCCACATAAAGAAATAATACCCGGAATAGTCGTTAATACAGAAAATGAATCATCCTTAAAAAAAAGATAAGTGCAAATTTCTTTCGTTGCGAACATTTGTAAAATGATTTGAAGAAATAATTCCGCCAAATGACATTATAAATACTAGCCTGTCGCCGTCCATATCATGATCTTCCCAGCCTACAATTTTGAATTAAATGTTATGTTATAAATATATTTATGTTGTTTTGTTATTTATTGCCAAGTCTGATATGTACCCTCTCATTTTTCTTTGGTATCTCTGATGAAAAGCGCCGTATAGCGTTGGAACGACATGTGAACGTTACTTGGGCGCTCGATATGAACGTAACAATATATATATATATATATATATATATATATATATATATATATATATATAATTACCAAAACCTCCGCACGAGTACGATGTAATACAAAGTTAATTTCTTAAGCGGATGTTAACAAGTTTGAATTCAGAGTTTTACTTCTCCTAGAGTGGTTGCCTTATCCAAAGTTAAAGAGCTCAGTCTACCCAACTATTTACCCATAGCCGGATGCAAAATTGTTTGATTCATAATTTTCCCAATGGTATTAGCTCTATGTGAAATACAAACAACCTCATTCAGCATTTGAACTCGGGTCGACGAGTCCATATCCAACGACGATACCCATTAAACCTCGCGCCTCCACTGATATGCAAATACAACGCTCTGCTATTGCACTCTATCATCTGCCGTGGATTATTTATTGAACTGTCAAATGAATTTTCGCTGGGACAGCCAGAAGCTAATGAAAGAACCTTTTCACGAAATTCAATTGCCAAGTTGTCTGGCTTTTTATAATCACATGTAGAAATTGTACAGATCGGCGGTTCTTTTTATCAAAAAAAAATTCCTTAGAAAATAATGCGTTTTAAATCATTCGGTAGAAAAAAAAGTATTTTTTAAAGAAAATAAACAATAATTCTTCTCTTATCAGCTTTGCTTATTACTACCACCAGCTGAGATGTCACGAATATGTTGTTATTATTTCTGTTATTTGTTCCAAAACAAAAGAAACAAAAGAAAAAATACATAGATTTTTAATTTCACGTATGTATTTGTCCAGTTTATCCATCGAGGGTCGGATGCGACAAAAGGTCAGTCTTTAAACAGAAGGAAACTGGTTGTAAATCATAGTCTTCTAGGCTAGTTGACATACCAAGGTTAAATACCAGTCTGTCCTATTATTTACCCATAGCTGAATGGGGAATACGTACATTCATACCTTTTTGAAGGGTGTTAAAGCCAACATATATATATATATATATATATATATATATATATATATATATATATATATATATATATATGTAATGTTCCGTGATGGTTCCCGATTACGACAAGAGGGATCCCGATTACAACAAGAAATTCCCGAGTCCGAGATGGTTCCCGAGTCCAAGAAAGTTCCTAAGTCCGACAAGAAATACCTGAAGAAGGCCGGAGGGCACAACGGCTGAAACCTTGTACAGATAACAATGAAGATGAGGACAATAGTCCGAATAATACAAATAATACTAACTAGCAAACCTCATCTAAAAATAGTTCTTAAGCGGTGTTTAAGGGTTTTAGATTCAGATTTATTCCTTCTCTTTGTCTGGTTGTCCAACCAAGTGTAAAGAGCCCAGTTTATCCTAATATTTATCTATATGCGGAGGAAGAATATTTGAACGCATGCCTTTCTGGATGATATTAGAGCTATGTGAAATGTAGAAAGATTAGATAACAGATTACAACATTATGAGATTTCAGTTTTTTTTTTCAAGACTGGATTTGGTTTCGTTTCGTTTTTTTGTTGTTACGGCATATCAACCACAGTGGGTCATTGAATGCCGACAAAGTTTTTAAATAAATTCATTCTTAATGGATACACACATTTATTAACACATTTTTATAAACACATTTTCTATTTAACCTATAGATGGGACCCTAACAGCTACTACCATTCCCAAGACATGAAGAACCTCGGCCACCACCTTCTAGCACCCATATGATAAAAGTGTTGGGGCTCACCATAAGGGCAATAGGTTGTGGCAATCATATAGGTGCTAGGGCTTGACCTGACCAGCCGATTGATCGACGGGAGCCTCTCCGACCGCACGTTTAGCCTAAGTAAGGCCCTAAGTGGAGTGTTGCATGTCATGGACAGCTCAGCCACCTGGCTTCCATCCTTAAGTATCACGGATCGCCACCAACGGATAACAGGTGGCTCCATTGGGGGAGTCTTCCCCCTCTGCAGTCGGTGTATTCTAACGCCCCAACCGACAGGGCGGTTCAAGACTTTACTCCAGGTTTAGAGACCTTAAGGCTGTGGAATGCCAAGGGTTCTTAAGGTTAAAACCTTAAATAAATCGAAGCATTTTTTAGATCTTTTAATTCGTACCCGTTGTAGAACGTTGATAGCTTTTGATAAGGAACATAAGACATTCTTTCTCTGAATGTTTGAGATGACACTTGATGATTAGTATTATCTGCGTTATTCGGACTATTGTCCTCATCTTCATTGTCATCTGTACAACGTTTCGGCCGATGTGCCCTCTGTTCTTCTTCAGGTATTTCTTGTCGGACTCGGGAACCTTCTTTTCGGACTCTGTAATCTTTTTGTCGTAATCGGGAACCTTCTTGTCGTAATCGGGAGCCATAATGGAACTTTGAACCTAACCCCGCGGATTGAATAAAGTGTTAGGTTTAAAGTTCCGTGATGGCTCCCGATTACAACAAGAAGGTTCCCGAGTCCGAAAAGAAGGTTACCGAGTCGGAAAAGAAATACCCGATGAAGGCAGATAATGCAAAACATTCTTGGTTTTTTTTATAGCTCTTTATTTCATTTCACCAAAGTTGAAGATTTGGTTCTTTAACTGTTACACCACCATCGTGATGTGTTTGCTTTTAACACCTTATCCAAACTCTAACATCCGTCCATTTTGAAAACTTGGAATCAACTCACCCCTATCACTATTTCCCTTTGACTAATCGCCCTGTTGGCACTTATTGACTAATCAGAAGCGAACAGGTCAGCCTCTCACACGTCATTCAAATTCATGTCAATTTCCACTATTACCAAACCGTATAACTTAAATTTTGGGATTTCCACTTTTCCACATCTCATTATTTTACATGTGTATAATAAGAAAAGTATATAGAAATAGGAAATGAATTTATTATGATGTTTATATCGGCGTTTTTAGTAGAAAATACTCGTGGCAAAAGTGTGTTTCATTTGAAGTTAATTCCAATGCATTTAATAATCTTCAAATTGTGTACCAAAATGCAGGCAAAAATGAAGAGTTTTGGTTTGATTTATCGCTAAAAGTCCAACTGAATATATAACGATTGATACTCTCCACGCTACTGGAATCCCATTTCCGACGGCACGGGTTGCATAGCCATTAAAAGCCACCTAAATGACTTCACAGATAAATCATTTCTATTTGCTATACTCGGTAATAAATGGCTTTATATCCAAATTAAATATTTATTGCGTTTAATGGGCACACTGCGGTATACACGCACGTGCATTCATGCACGTTCACAAACATACATACATACACACACATCACACACATAAACACACACGCACACACACACACATACACACACACACACACACACACACACATATATATATATATATATATATATATATATATATATATATATAATACGAGATGCCATAGAAATAGAGACAACTATCCATTAGAATTATGCTCTTTCAGCAAAGCTTAAAATATGCCAGTTGTCTACCGTAAAGAGCGGTGATACCCTTACTAAAATGGGTGTCCTAGACATGAGACATAACTGCATCCAGTGAGCTTTATGGTATTTTGGAGTACAAAGAAATTCAGAGAAAAGACTGAAAAAAGCAAAGAGATTGGAATACCACTCGATTTTCATGAAGGAGATTGGATATAAAAGTAAATATCTCACAGATGACTATCCATTAGGATGTGACAGCGTTGCTACCCTAAAGGCCGTTCTTCTAGACAACACCAATACACATAGATGTTGTATGGCTAGACTTCTAATACTTCTAGAGAAAAATATACAGATAATTTACAGACCACTGCTTGCTCTCTGCATCAAAATTAACTTCACTTTGGATTTTTTTTTCCAATTATGATTGTACAACAAGAATTCCTACAACATGTATTGGCCTAGAAAGTAAATTGTGTGGAAATGATTGCCATAATTTAACCCAAATAACATTTACTGCCGTTGGTAGTCCTCTGGATACTTCTTGTTTCCTATCGGGGAAATAGATGACCTGAGTTTTGTCCAGAAATTTCTCTTGGGACATACAGTAGGGATTTCTCGAGGAAAGATAGAACATAAATTTGCTGAATTGGTGGAGCCTATAAATCAAGCAAGATAGTTGACTTTGGCAATTAAGCTAATGTGTTTATGGACTGAAGGTCTTTACTCACAACAAATGCTTGCCAAACCTCACAGCCTTATTAAGTTTATCAGTGAAATGTATACAGTTATCTAGTTTGAAATCAAAAGGGATAACAAGTTCCATAATCAATATGATCAAAAAAGCATTTTTTTGCTATTTGAAATACAACACATTATATTGAAATAATAGTCAGCATAAGTATTTTGCTTTACTGCCTGAAAATATATTATACGCAATGGGTTTGGTTTGGTTTGTTTTGTTTTACGGCATATCAACCTCAGTGGGTCATTTAATGCCGATAAAGTTTTGAAATAAATCAATTCTTAATGGATAATACAATCTTTTTTATAAATACATTTTTCTATTTAACCCATAGATGGGACCCTAACAGGTACTACCACTCCGGGTCAGAGTGGACCAGGGAGCAATGGTGATGAATGGGGTGCTCCACGTTCCCCAAACCTCCAAAACTGGAACCTCACCATAAGATAGAGTTTAACGTCATTCCCAGGACATGTAGACCCGCAGCCACCGCCTTCTAGTACCCATATGATAAAAATGGGTTGGGGCTTGCCATAAGGGCAGTAGGGTTGGGAAAATTATATAGGTGCTAGGGCTTGACGTGACCAGCCGATTGATCGGAGGGGGCCTCTCCGACCGCCCGTCTAGCCCAAGATAGGGCCAAAGTGGAGTATTGTATGTCATGAACTGCTCATCCACCTGGGCTCTATGCTTAAGCATCACGGGTTGCCACCCACGGCCAACAGGTGGCCCTATTGGGGGAGTCTTACCCCTCTGCAGAGGTACAATTGGTGCATTCTAACGCCCCAGCCGACAGGGCGGATACGCAATGGGGAAATCAGATGAACTGAAATGTGACCGAAATAGCTAAAAACTATTGGTCAGTAGGTAAGTTAACATTTATTCGTTCAAATCTAACTCAACTTTTTATGTTGATTTATAGAATTATGTTAAAGTTATGTTCTAATTTCGTCATAAAAATCAAAGCAAGTAGGATTGCATTTTTAAGTTAACTCAATAAATTAACTTTTATATTCTTTCAGGAGTGGACAACTAGCCAAGTAAACATTGAAAGAAATAACCAACATCAATTTTGGAGTTACGCATTGGTCCCACTTGATTAACCTTTCGCAAATTGGAGCTTCCGAGACTTAATTTAAGGAAGGGTTTTCATAATATTAACTTCTGGTGTCTTCAATGATTGGCACAGAGTTACAATTGCCAGATTTGCGCTCATATTTTCAAATTGGAGAAAGGGAAATTTAGTTGATAACATAAGTTTTCCAATGGGTGTATGGGCTTGAAGTAGGACACAAACATATATGTGTCAAAGTTTTGTGTCATAAAACTAATTCATCCCTTGATTCTAAGGTCTCTTACATGGAAGCAATTTGAAAATTTTTGTACTATATGTTAAACAGTAATCACTAAAGTTGGTCAAACCGTTACTATCTTTTTACATTCATAACATAAAAAATATTGTTGTTTTTTTCAATTTAAAATTTTTTTATATCACCGTTACCGCTTGATTAATGAGGTAAATGGAATCATGTCGGGCGTATAGGTGGTGACGAGGGGGAATATTTTCAATTTTAATTCTAGTCATAATATTTTATTCCTTTTATTCTATTAGCTTAAAATGACAAGATTATCTGTATTAAATATTTAAATTGCTAAATGTTCTAAACAATTTCTAGGCCAAATGGCGCAACAAGAGGGCTTTTGGTGCATTTAAGTAGACTATCTTTGATTCTATTTCCTCAAAGACTGGTGCAAGTTGGTTATAATTTTTGGCATCAGCATGTATCATACAAACACTCAACTTACGCTGTTCTAGACAAGTGTAGATTTAAAAAAGCATTGAAAATTGAACCCACTGTAACACACACACACACACACACACACACACACACACATACATACATACATATATATATATATATATATATATATATATATATATATATTGTTGTAAATTCAACGAGTGATATGTACATATTTTATAATAAAAAGGGTTCGTAAATTGGTCTGAATTTTGTTTAGTACATTTGTTCCCTCGCGACGATGAAAATCAATGTTGTTAAGATTTCACAAAAACGAACCATACAAACGTAATTCTTCGAATTGTTTTCAGCGCCTTTAGAAATAACTCTAATAACCTGAACTTTTGGGGATAATTCCTACATTCCTTTGATTAGGAATAACTACTTCTTTGTCAATCCTTTTTAACTAAACTCTCACTGGGAAATATTTTAAATTACCAAGTCATCTAGTCTGTTTTCCAGGATCTTAGTCGTTTGTTCTAAAACCTCCAACTATGATCGGGATCATTGTTTCACAATGTGTTCTGTTCTCTGGCAAGGATATTGTCATCCTCCACTTTCCCTCTTTGACACGTGATAATAAGTTATTTTCTTCTTAATCAAAACGAGACTTGTTCTTTCAACCTAGATTGGGTGAAATGTTTATCTTAAAGTCCTAGATAATTTTATATTTCTCATTTTCTTTAATTGATTCTAGTTTGTGCAAATACCATTTGTCAGTATAGTGAAATCTTTGTTTCTTTCGCAATTACAGGGTACCACTTTGTCCATCCAGTCGTGCATACACTTGGATCCCATCTCTCTGATCATACATTTGCTTATTATTATTGTTCATCCCTTTTGAGTTTTTCACATCAGCGTTAGCTGATGAATTTCATTGGAGTCTGAGTGACAACAAGTCTTTTCAGTTCTCCATGACTCTTCTGAGTATTCTGGCAGATTGCAGCAATGCAGTATTCTGGATGGTCTCGATTCTCTCTCTGATTCCCAGCTTTTCCAAACTTTTTTTCCAATCTTTTAGGGACCGTTCCAAGTGCACCAACTACAATTGGTATAACTTTCACTTTCATATTCCATAACTTTTTCAGTTCTCTGGCAAGGTCAAGGTATTCGTGCATTTTTTCATTTTCCTTCAGCGTCACCCTGTGATCGACTGGAACTGCAAAATCCACCAGTTGACAAGTTCTTTCTTTTTTGTTAATCAACTCTAGGTCTGGTCTTCTTGCTGGGATAAGGTGATCCGTTTTTATCTCAAATTAAGATCCAACAAAATAGTAAATGTAGACTATGCGGTGACAGAGATGAGACTGTAAACCATGTACTATGCGAATGTAGCAAACTAGCATAATGGGAGTACAAAACTAGACACGACTGGGTTGGAAAGGTGATCCACTGGGAATTATGCAAAAAAAATACATTTTGACCATACAACAAAATGGTATATGCATAAACCAGAATCTGTTCTTGAGAACGAAACGCATAATATTATCTGGGATTATTATTATTATTATTATTATTATTATTATTATTATTTGAGTTTTTCACACCAGCGTTAGCAAATGGTATTTCACTGTAGTCTGAGTGAAACAAGTTTCCTCAGGTCTCCATTAGTTTTCTGAGTATTATTTTGTTTTTAGTATTTTGGGGGACAAAGGTCCAGGTAATTATCCATGATTTCGTTTTCCTTCATCTTCGCTCTGTGATCTGCTGAAACCGCAAAATCCACCAGTTGAAATGTCCCACACCCCTTTTTTATAATCAATACTAGGTCTGGTCTCCTTGCTGGGATCAGTTGATCAGTCTTTATCTCGAAGTACCAGAGAACTTTATGCGTTTCCTTCTCAAGAACAGATTCTAGTTAATGCATATACCATTTTTATGTATGATCAAAATTTATTTTTTTGTATGTTTCTCAGAGGATCACCTTCCTAGCACAGTCGTGCCTAGTTTTGTATTCCTGTTGTGCTAGTCTGTAGAGCTCTTATGGATATATATCTGTGCGTGCATATCAGTGTATGTGTGTATGTTGTGTTTACGCATCTATCTGTCTGTGTGTACATGTATGCACACAGGCGTGTGTGTAGATATTAGGTGACGACGTTCTTCTCTTCTGAAATTGATTGAATGGCTAACATTAACATTCACGTAGTGATTTAGTGCCACGAATTTGATTCTCATTATTTATGTACTATTTATAGTTTAAATAGTCATATATAAATGGGCAGATTTTACGTCTGCAAAAATCAGTGCTTGTCAAATGGAATTATAGGATTTGATATATTTCATACTACGTGAATTTCACACCAAAATAGTCACTATCAAAAATGTAAAAAGTAATGTCGGTATCAGCCTATCAGCGAGGGAGTCTATCCCATTTTCACTAGCGCTAGACCAAGGGGATTATTTAAGCATTTGAGGTGGAGCGCCACACCTACCGTCAGCTCCTTCCTTTACCGCACAGATCCCTGTTCTACTCATACGCTGAGTTGGCGAGGGCCGGTATCGAACTAGGAAACTTGTGGTTTCTAGCGGAACGCTCTACCGACGGAACCAACCCGTCCCTAAAAATGTACTAAAAGGAAATGTTAGGCTAATTTTCATTATTTGTCTGAATTTCTTTCTTTTTTTATCAGATATTGTAATGTGTAATATTTGGATTTCTCAGTCAGTTATACTCATCTTTATCTATATGGACACATGGTGTAACGAATATAAGGGTTAAGTTAGTACAGTTCTGAGTGACAATCATCCGTAGTTGGCAGGTGTGACGGAGAACGAGTACTACCGTACTCATTTAGAAAAAGAGTAAGACATTGTCTTGCCTGTCGGAGTGGAACCCGCGCCCTCCATAATGCAAAGAAATGCGATTTAGGCGCTGGATGGACGCGAGGTGCAATTCAAGTGACCGGATGTTGGGGTCTACACGCGTCTATCCGAATGCACGGGAACTGTGCGTTGCACGGGCGCGAGGTTCGGCTGATGTGCCCGGATGTTTGGGGAATATGCCCATAAATAACTGAAGTGAGTGGAGCACTGAGAGAAGCAGTTGGCATACGCAAGACTGTAGTAAGTGAAGAAACGCTTCGTGGACGACCCTGCATAAGATTTTTTTTTAATTCAACAAAGCAGGTTCAATATAGACCACGGGCGTTAATAAAATCGAATACTTAACATAGCTTAAAACATTAAGTAGTATTGAGCGGAAAGGGAACAGCTTAGCTCGATTGAATATAGAGTTCAATTCGATAAATGCTCCAGAGTTTGACGAGAACGTTCACGAGTTTGAGTTCCTAAGTTCGACAAGAAACACCTAAAGAACACCGTTGGGCACATCAACCGAAACGTTATGGGTATTACAATATAGATGAGGACAACAGTTCGAGAAATCCAAATAATACAAATTATATTTTCTTCTTGAAATACAATAAAACTTTGGGTAGCACATAATATCTATCCCCCCCTATCTATTTCTTTCGTGAATTCATTCATAAGTAATCCTAAGCAGAAAGGTCTCCAACGCGCTGGGGACACAGGGAAACTCTACAATTTGCTATTTCCAATAAAAATTTGAATAACTACGCAAATTTCCCTACTGGCGGTATCATCAATCGGGAGCTCTATCAGTCAAAACTGATCTTGGCAGCGAAGTGTCCACAGCAACCCGTAGCTTAAATGAGGTCAAACATTTCCTTTCTTAGAAAGCTAGCAAAATGATTTAAGGTTTCATTCAGTCGTATTTATTTTATTTTATTTCATTCGCTTTGCTAACTCCCTTTTTCTTATCTCAATTATCTACCCCGAGCTGAATGGGTGACCGAATGAGTCACGTTTTGTCAAGTATATATATATATATATATATATATATATATATATATATATGCATTCGTATATTCCTATAAATTACGGAGAATTGTTTTTTAAAAGAGCATTTTTTCACAATTTTTCATAAATTAACTCTGTGTTGTTTATAACAAAATATTTGAATCCCAAAAACCTATTTGTTTTAAAAATTTTTCAAAATGGCAAGTACTCCAGGCTTGAACAGAATCTTGTCATCACAACATTTGTGACTGAGGCGTTGAATCCATGTGATGTTTTTAAACGAATATGTCCTCTGTACGGAGAAGTATGATTTAGTCGAACAAATATTTAAAAATGAGCTAAATATCAGATGAAAAGAATGTCCATGGAGTGGAAATCCACTACCGCTCCAGTAAAAAAAGGAAAAATAGTTTAGCCCGCTGTGGTCAGTAAAGAAGGTCACGCAGACAGTCTTTTAGTACATATTTTGGAACAAATAATAGATGTCGTGTTTATCAATCTTCAGATGATATCGATTTGGAAAAACTAATTTCATTCTCGTTGGATAATTAAAAATAAAAAAGTGCATTTTTAGTGAGTAGGAGAAAATCATGAGAAAAAAATGGAATAATTTCAGGACAGAAAACGCAAAGTATAAATAGCCATCATATATGGGAATTGAGAGAAATGCTATCTATTCGTTTCCTCAGCGGTGATTATGATAAAATCATTCCTATATTCTATTACACATGTGAATCTTATTTTCCATTAGAAAAAATGCGTCATCGGGTAAAGAAACGTCCATATCAATGACGATGTTGATATGGAGATGAACATATGAAAGTAAATAATAACGAGGAAAAAGGAAAGCGATACTTAAAAAAAAAGGAAAACCTCATATATGAAGAAAATAAAATAAAAATAACAATGGTTATATCCATAAAGATTGGAATGAGAAATATATATTAGATAGCGACTTTTCAAAAGATGATACACTTAAATAAGCCAAGAATATTAGATTCTATCATTTAACTTAATATTTTTACAACTAAATATATATTAAAAGATTAGTATGGATTTTTTTCGGTATGTGCTTATATTAATAAGAACATTATAAATATTGATCTCAGAATGTAATATATATCCTTACTAAAATATCTATAATAGATTCCGTATCATCATGGTTATTACCGTGAAAAGTTGTATCGCCTACCCGAGTTCAAATACTGAACGAGACTGTTTGGCTATCCAATAGTATTAACTACTTAAAAAAAGGTATGACTCGAACTATTCTCCCTCCAGTTAGGGGTAAATAGTAGGGTAGACTGGGCTTTTTAACTTTGATATGGCAATCGTTCTATGAGAAAGAAAACTCTGATTTCAAACCAGTTGTACACCTGCAGAGGGATGGATTCCACCAGACAATTCATGCACAAGACACGCTACATGCGTAGCACCCCAATAACCAGAGCAAGCTAAAGGGAGAGTGGGTGAATGAGAAATAATAATTTGGGGATAACAGCTTTTGTCATGCACCCAAGCACGGAGAGACAATGATATTCATTTATAAATGAATTTAAAATATACATGCCAGATAAACATATATTTGATTAACGCAATATCTCTTAGACAAAACTCGCAGGATAATCAACATTTGAGGTATTGTCTCACATTCTAATCGAGGCGAACAGTTTGGGTAAATACTTACGTCATATAAACAAATTGTTAGCATTATTATATTTTATAAGAGGGATACACAAATACGTCATTTTTCTATTGGAGTCTGTTCCGTTTCCGTTGCACTTGGTCCAACGGTTTACAAGCTTGCTTATTCCATCTATAAAGAAGCTTTTAGTTCTTTTTGGTGCATATTGTCAGTCGGCGGGTATTTTTACACTGTAAAAACAGCATGCAAAATGGTGGGATCAGGTTTAGACTTATATCACGTGACCACAACAGTGCCCCCCCCCATAGACACGTATACACAGAATGCATTGTGACAATGAAATATATATTTTGGCGAAAGTAAGGATAATTCTTTTACTTTCTCTTCCTACAATGAAAGTGCAGCTTCTTTTACATTCAATATAATTCATTATCCATTGCTTTTGGTAACATTGGTTTTAAAATTAATTACCTTAATTTCTGTTTCTTATCAGAGATTTCTTTGGATTTAAAAATGTTCCATCGACATACACTTCTCCTTTCTTCTTCCTATGAACAATTGTCGACTTGATTAATTAAAACTTCAATAAACCCGGGAATCAAAATATGAATTCGTCGTTGTAAACTTCTTTTATCATCTGGAATCAAGAGTCAACCTTTTCCTTGGACACCCGAAATATGCAAAGAAATATGGAAAACACTGGGAAAGCAGACATTTTGACCCGCAGTTTAGAGTCTTTTACTTGTGCCTTCTGCTCGTGTGATGAGTTCGAAACACAAGACTCAGATTTACGGAGAGGAGCTGCAGCTATTACAGTATTTAAATGTATTGCGTATTATCTGTTATCTTTCTATGCACCACTAATTGAAAAAAAATGATTGATACATGAACATCCTATAAGCTCCCTAATTACAAAATAGTTGCTAGTTTTAGAATTAAGTGGATGCCTTTAGAGAATAATCTATTGTCTCTCAACTATGTGAGCAATCAATATTTTATATGTTCATATCTAATGTAAATTTTATCATAATACTGAGACACATTCTTTTGACAGGCGGTAAAGGCTCAAATTGAGTTGAAAGATCTGGCAACAGAAAATTGAGGATCAGAGATACTGACGTTCAATTAAAAATTGAATTAAAGATCATCCTTGAAATCCTTATGGAAATGTATAGAATTATTTTCATCAAAGGTTACATATACATTTCCTCTAAACGATATAAAATGTATTTAACTATTTGCCTACTTTAAGCCGCTTACAGTGGATCTTCCACCACTGCGATCCAACCGTAAACCGCTGTCAGCGACTCTCGTGAATGTCACTTGTTTACGGTGAAAAAACTACATCAACACTTCACCATTTGTTTTCTGTGAGCCACCCATGCCACTAGTACTTGATCTTTTTATAATAGGGTACCAGTTGAATGGAGTAATTAGGCACATCACAGTAGGAGATTTGGTAGGCAAAGATTTCCAAACATCGCATACATTCCCTCATGATCAATAAATTTATTATTATCCAGTTGAATCAATAAATTAAGAATGCTAATTTCTATAATATTTCAATTAGAGTTTTCTTTTCATTGATTTCAGTCTTCTTACGTCTCCCTGACACTTCTAAGTACAATCACTAATCTTTTCAGTGCTCTGATTTGAATGGTCTAGATTATTACTATTATTATTTGAAGTAGGTTTGTTGTATCGGTATTATTATTCCTTATACATCCCACTATATGCAGGCCAGGCACAAGGCTCTATTAATGTGGGACCACCCACGAACCGAAGCACATGGGTGGTGGGTGTAAAAAATGCGTTGAATCTGTTGTCATTCCAAATCAAGGGGGCGCCTCAGGTACTGGTCAATAAATCCTGCCCTGCCCATTTAAATCAAGAGAGTATGTATTGCCTGGGAGATGGCCCCTGGAATCAACGCTGTTAATTACTTCAACGACCCAGGACCAATAGCCAGATAGTTACTCAAATTCTTTGAACATTCGATAGGGTCCATATTAATGCACCAGAGGCGGTAAGGCAGTCCCACAACTTTATACGTTTATAATTTTAAACAGATTTTTTTTTCATCAAAGATCAATATTGTGATTCAGAGAAAGAAGTTGTTTGTTAGTCTCTCATGGAATTAGACCATGAAACATTCATTGAATCTTGAGATTGAATTAGCTTTAATTCACTGAATCCTCTCACATAATTTTTTTTAAATTCTATTTATTCGAAACCGTCAAAGCTGAATGATTTAGTGTTCGGTTTAAGATTTATTAAGATTTTTGACATTGAATTTCATGGGGAGACAAACGCAGTTGCCTTGAAATTGGCGTTGAGAAAATAATGCCATTTTGATTCACAAAATCAAGTCTGATGAAATTCGTTCGTACAAATGAAAAAAGGAGAAATCTGGTTTTAATTAAAATGTGCTCCATTTTCCCATAAACAAATTGAATTTAAACAAGAGAGATAGTCTCAAAAGTCATAAGCATTGTTGAGTGTGATGTCATCGCAGGTTATTTAGTTGTCATTATTTAATAGTTCCAAGTGAAGATGATTAATTAATATTTAATTACTGGAAAATCCAACTGAATAATTAAATAATCATAACATGTATTTTACTAAAGCATTTAATTCTTAATTAAAAACTTAAAGAAAAGAGAGCAGTGTATTTAATTTCTCCCGTAAAAAAGAGAGCTGATGGAATGGTTGTTTATTTGTATAATGGCCTATCAACCGTCGTTGTTATTTAATGCTAATAGTATTACTATTTACGCTATAGCTGGGGTGGTATTTTGTTAATGCTATTGATGCGTAAGTGAATGTAATAGGACTACTGAAGTTTGACCTCATTTACTATGATGGCACAGTCGATCACGTTAACCTCTACGCCATGGTGACACCCACAAATCATGAAAAGGAAAATGTAAAAAGAAAATAAGTTATAACAAAAGAGGAATCGAAAATAAGCATGTAGCGACAGAGGAAAGGGAGACAACAGATACGGCTACGTACATGATTTTAACAAGGCTGATATATATATATATATTATATATATATATATATATATATATATATATATATATATATATATATATATATATATATATATATATATATATATATATATATATATATATATATATACTAGAAATTACGTGACCCGTTGGGTCACCCATTGAACTCGGATTATTTTGTTAAGAAATCACAATAATGTAATTTATTTTTAATACATTTTAAACTATTTTTCGGTCAATTTTGCGCAAATTTACCGCCAACGCTGTCTAAGATGACGTAAAATATGTATTTTACAAAATAATTTACCCCCCTCGAAAAAAAATTTCAAAAGTTTTCCAATTTTAATTAAATTTTAGCGTTGATTTATCAATTAATGAATTTATAATGCATCAGTTATTTTATTTCAAAACTTTCTGACTTAATTAGGTATTTCTGCTATGGTAAATTAATATTTAGAATTGATTTTTGATATGAAACGCCTAATTTTAAGTTTCAGATTTCCTAATTTTAGATTCTAAAAACAAATATCTATTTAATAACTACTTTAGTTTATTATTGTTATCTAAAAAAAATTTAGAAACACTATATTGAAAATTTAGGACCCCCTTCTTTTAAACAGAACAAATATCGATGTATATTTTTTCTTTTATAAGATAATAGTCAATTAAATCCAAAAAAGTAAAAAAAAAAAAGATCTACAAAAATTATATTTTTTAATTTTTATTTTACATTTTATTTTTCGATTTTCGGTATTTATTTTCTACCAGGATAGCTCCCTTATTTTTTCTCTTCTATTTGCGCCTGCAGTATTTTGTCTTTTTACTTATACTGTAATTAGTTTCAATGATATTTTGCGCCCACCAAAAACTTGGGTCAAAGTTAAGTGACCTGAAGAAAATCAGAATGTTTTTAAATAAAATAAATGATGCATTATGAAATTAATTCATTGATAAATGAACACTGAAAATTTCATTAAAATCGGATAATTCCCTGATTGTTGGTATTTTTTTCAATCAGCGCGGGCTATGGGTAAATTTATTTTGCTAGATATGGATTTTACGGCAACTTTGCCAGTGCCTGATATTTTTCATTTAAGATTAAAAATTTTTTCGCAAAATATAAATATAAAGGAATATAAATAAACTTTTGTGTTAAATCTGTGTTGTTGTTTTAACATTACATGCATTCATGAGAAGAATATTTACGGGGCTGGTAAAATAAGCTTGCAATTAGGTTTGTGTTAAAATTCTTCCTAAATTTTCACTCACAATTATCTGACCCTATAAGTTTTAAAAATTAATAAGTAAAGTACATTTTTAAAAATCTATTTTAAAACATCACATCAATTTTTTTTGTTTTGTTTTTACAGCCAAAAAAACAATTTCAATCTTATTTACATTTTTTTTTAGGAATCAAACAATTATCTTATGTTTTCCTTCCCTTGATAAATTTTAAGTATATCTTTGTAATTATAAAATGTTTGTTTACTTAACCTCATACTGTCGTGTAGCAAATCAATAAAAGTGGAATATAAATCTCAAAACAAACGCAGAAGGTGGGAATGGCAAGCTAGTGTAACGGTTAGAGACTTCGCCTGTCAGCTTGACAGTCGAGATTTCGAGTCACACACGGAGCAGTCTCCCATGTCTATAACCTTGCTGATGAGACCTAATAGGTCGAAATGTACATTCAGGGATTGAGATTTTCTCGATTTGTTTAGCCTTACATTTGAACATATATACCCGCCTAAATTCATTAATTATTAACTAATTAATTTTCAAAATTAGGTATGACTTCAATTAAGCACATATCCTCCAAAAATTGTCGGCTTAAAGCCATATAAAAATAAACACATTTGTTTGTTTACTTAACCTCATACTGTCGTGTAGCAAATCAATAACAAGTGAATATAAATAAGTTTCAAAACAAACGCAGGAGGTGGGAATAGCAAGCTAGTGTAACGGTTAGAGACTTCACCTGTCAGCTTGACAGTCGAGGTTTCGAGTCACACACGGGAGAGTCTCCCATGTCTATAACCTTGCTGATGAGACATAATAGGTCGAAATGTACGTTCAGGGATTGAGATTTTCTCGATTTGTTTAGCCTTACATTTAAACATATATGCCCGCCTAAATTCATTAATTATTAACAAAGTAATTTTCAAAATTAGGTATGACTTCAATTAAGCACATATCCTCCCAAAAATATATAGATATAAATGTGAAACTAAAGACACAAAAAACCCCACACATGTATACATATATGTGCATGTGTGTTCGTGTATATATATTGTATATATATATATATATATATATATATATATATATATATATATATATATATATATATAATACCCCACACATATATTAGTTTATTTCTCGTCAAACATATAATAATGAAATATATTAAAATATTAAATATATCTAACTGAATTCTTTTATTATTTACGTTTTATAATGAGTATTAACGGTATAGTTTTCATTTATTATTATTACTAGCAAGTATATGCACCCTCCGGGTGCAAGTATTTAAGTTTTAATGTTATAAAGTATCGTATTAAATTAGAAAGGCTAATGAAACTAAATAATAATGCAGATAAAAAGATTTGAAACAGAGGGGGATATAATTGAAAAATAGAACAATTGAAACTTACTCTTCCATCTCTTTCGTCTTTCATTGTAATTTTTTCTAATTCAAGTATTTAGTTAAAATAGGCAGTAAAGAATAAAATTACTGTTATTTTTCTTGTTAATGGATTTCTTTTAAGATTCATTGAAGAGATTTTTGCTTATATTCATTAAGATAAAACCAAACAATTAGAAATCAATAATACTAAGCACATATTTATTAAAATCACATTTTTAATATCAATATGCAAATTAGCCTTCCCGTTCACGCTGTAAACTGCTATTTTGTTGTACATATAAATATAATTGCATGCTATTAGTATGTAGATATGGTTAACAGTATTAATAATGTAAAACAATTTTATTAATAATTGAAGTTTAAATAAAAATAAAATCATTGAGAATGTGATATGAATAACTAAGGGAATTGTGACTTGAGTAGTAATATAGTTTCGGTTACAGACAGAAAAACACACAATCTCCATTATAATAAGATTTAAACGCACATTATCAATCAGACTGTTTCAAATTCTTTATACTTATATTTTATGAGATGAATAAAATAGGTCTAAAAATAATCTAATGCGCAAATGAAAGTTTCCCAAGTCCTATTAATCTAGAAGTATTTCCGTTTTGTGGGGCTGGGGTCAAATGCATATGAAAATACCTTTTTTTATGACTATTAATTTAGCGTGGTACAGTTTGGTTCTTAAAATTTGTCTGCCCAATAATAACACGTTACATTTTAATGTGTGCTATCAATTCAGTTTGCTCGGAGATACTTATTATAATGGAGATTGTGTGTTTGTCTTTAACCGAAACTATATCACGACTCAAATTAAAATTCCCGTTGTTATTTACGTCACATTTCCATGATTTTATTTTTCTTTAAACTTCAATTATTAATAAAATGTCTTATTTTATTAATACTGTTGACCATATCTACACACTAATAACATGCAATTATATTTATATATACAACAAAATAGAGGTTTACAGTGGGAACAGGAAAGCTAATTTGCATATTGATAATAAAAATTTGATTTTAATAAATATGTGCTTAGTATTATTGATTTCTAATTGTTTGGTTTTATCTTAATACGAGCAAAAATCTCGGTGATACATCTTAAAATAATTCCAGTAGCAAGAATAAATAGCTGTTATTTTATTCATTAATTCCTATTTTAACTAAATGATTAAATTAGGAAAATTTAGCAATGGAAGGCGGGAGTGATTGAAGAGTCAGTTTCACTTGTTATATTTTTCGATTCTTATTTCAAATCTTTTTATCTGCATTCTTATTTAGTTTCATTACCCTTACTAATATAATATAATATTTTATTACATTAAAACTTAAATACTTGCACATTTGCTAATAGTATAATATTTGTAGGAATATTCAGTAGCCGTTGTATATTGCATCAAACTAAACACACTTACGGAAATATTAATTTGTGTTATGTAATCGCCGCCCAGCACCTATATTTGTGGCCTTGTGCCAGACTTAGAAAAATGTACTACTGATTATCTTATACTGCTGGGTGGTCTTTGTGGAATCACCGAAAAAGTAGTTAGGAAAGATAACATCTTTTTAACGAGAGAAAGTAGACGATAAGTCTATGATTAAGAAAAACTCAGTCTTTTGGGCTACAGAGAAGTCTTTGATCTTAGGCTAGTGAACTCTGGTTGACCAGTGAGAATAGAAGGAATCGAACTTTCGATTCGTTCGAGAGCTATCTCGAACTTTCTAAAAGTAGAATCTTCTGGAAGATTATTTAGAAATGCTATTTAAGAGACCCGTGAATAGAATCACGATCAGTTAGCGTCTGCGATCGGAGAAGGAGAGATCAGTTAGGGTCCGGAACCAGAGGCAGTTAGAGCCAGGAGGCGTGCGTGGCAGTTCGCAGTTGATGAACTGATGTCGCTAAATACTAAACCTGAGTTGTAATATTTTACACTGGACGAAGTTGAAAACATATTTTAAGTGTGAAGCCTGATAATTGGAACGAAGTTAAGAGCATCACTAAAAACATATATGTTAACGATATCTCTCTCTCTCTCGCTCTCGCATAAGTTATAGGAAGTTTGGAATATAATAAACTTCTGAGAAGTAAACCCGGTGTTATTAGTTTCCTCTATTTACAACGAAAGAAACCGTTTTATGAATGGGGACTCTGCCACAAACAAAATAGTAAAATATATTATCGTAAAGGGGACGACCACTGGACGCCCGTGGAGAAAGTCAATTGGCCGTAACGAAGAAGCACGCGGTCGTGAAACGTGATACCTTTCCCTTGACCAAAAGAAGTGGAGAAGGATTTTGGGGCCACAGACAATGACTGCTAGATCTGGGGTGTGTATGTAAACAAACTCCGTACGTACGAAGATACGAATTGTAGTGCAAGAAAGAAAAGGCACTAACGTTAAATACTAACTGGTCCCACTACGTTAAATATTACGAACGGGTACCGTACGTAATATATTCCTAATCGGTACCGTGACGGACGAACAGATCCCACTAACGTTAAATATTGTTAATTTGTACCATAACGTTACATTTGAATTCAAGACGAATATGAAACAATCTCGCTGTTTTCGTTCATTCTTACATTTAGCGTCATATATTAAACCATACGATATTAGATTATTTCACGAAATATATTTTGAGACATGACAGGTGAAATAAACACGGCCATGAAATTGGACACAATTCAAAAGATAATTCAATGCATTGGGATATAAAAATCGTCAAGATAACCCAGCAAAGACACACACACACACACACACACACACACACACACACACACACACGCACACACACACACACACACACACATAAAGCAAACATAAACAAAAGGGGATTAAATGTGTTGTCGTTACACCTATTTTCTTGAGTGGGTTTGAACGCGTTTCTCTGTGTAAGAGACAGAGTGAGTCTGTGTGTGTGTGTGTGTTTGTGTGCGTATGTGTGTCTATATGCGAGTGAGTTAGTGAGAGTGAGTGAGGGAAAACGAGAAAGATATAGATAGATATAGAGAGAGAAATAGTGAGAGAGAGAAAGAAACAGAGATAGATAGATAGAGAGAGAGAGGGGAGAGAGAGAGAGAGATAGAAAGAGAGAAAGAAAGAGAGATAGAGAGAGAGATTGTGGTGAATCGTAACATCATAGAGAGGATTCTAAAAAAATACACATTCAATTGTATTTCACTCTGGGATATTATAAGCAAATATTACTTCTTGGCTCTGTCCTTTCTTGTCCTTGTTCTTGTTCTTCTTTCTCCCTCTCCCTTCTCCTTTCTCCTCTTGTATTTCTTCTTTCTCCCTCCTCTTTTCTCGTCTTGTATTTCTTCTCCTCCTCCTCCTTCTTGCTCCTCTTGTACTTCTTCTTCTTCTCCTCCTTCTTTCTCCTCTTGTATTTCTTCTTCTTCTCCTCCTTCTTTCTCCTCTTGTATTTCTTCTTCTTCTCCTCCTCCTCCTCCCCATTCTCCTCCTCCTTATTTTCCTCTTGTATTTCTTCTCCTCCTTCTTCTTTTTCTCCTCCTTCTCCTTCTTCTTCTTCTTCTTCTTCTTCTCTTATTATTATTATTATTATTATTATTATTATTATTATTATTATTATTATTATTATTATCCTGCATTTACGTTTCCTAAAACTTATTTCGCCTTGCCTCCCTTTTTATTTTACATTTTCTTCCTCTGGACTTTTCCCCCTCGATATAGACTCTAAACTCGCGTAAAGTGCTTCTTTTCGACAGCCGATTCATGGAGAGAGTGTCCAAAAATGGAGTTTAAGCTTCAGCCTTTGGCGTTTCTTCCTGACATTTCGAAAATGCCAGATTAAATTCCTCGCAGGCAACATTTTCCATTGCGTTTTCAGATTGCCTCCCAAAAAATTCAACCAAAAAGGAACGGATTTAGTCCGCCATTGTTACGAAAAAGCAGCGCTCACAAATGCTCACTTGCTTTAAGCGAACATTTTCATATATTTTATTTCAAGGCTGAGAGTTAGTTTGTTTGTTTTTTTTTTTTTTTTCACTTCACAGTGATAAAAATATTCTCTTTCACAAAATAGTGAAATCGTCGAAAGGAAACAATAAAATGCTTGAAATAACAGAAGTTGAAAAACAATTTAGCAACTCATTTTACACTGTTTCGCTAAATGTATTCGCAATATTTGAATATTAAATTTGATTATCAAAATCAATTCTCATTCTCATTGTATTCATTATATTAAAATCAATAGCAAAATAAAGAAATATCCCCCGGGCGATGTAAAAATAGATTTTTTTAAACATCTTGGCCGAGAGGTGGGAATAAAAAATTCAATGTCAGCGAGTGTGTACCCTAAGTAAGAAAAATCATCAAATTCATTAAAGGATTCAAAAAATAAAAAAATTTGGCACGTAAACTTTAAATATGTATTAGAATAAAATAAACTATATAAAGATGTATAATACCAGGCATGTATTTATTAAAACTTGTTTTAAAAAACAACGAGGACTGTCTAATGTTGCATGTTCAAATTTTGAGTGTTTTTATTCTATGTTATGATGATTTTGGTTAATGTGACGTAAGCAGTGAGCTAGTTTTTGTTACAGACAAAAACCGGAAGTGAATCTCCATTATTAATAGATTATCAACAGCAGTCATTTCATAAGATCATTTTGAAAGCAAAACATTTGGTAAATATATCTATTCTCACTGCTTTTAATGTAGAGGGAGTATAAAACTTATTATATAGTCTTGTTCTTCTCTTCTTATAATCTTATTAAACATAATTTCTTCTAAGCTAAATCGGATTGTGTATTCTCTGTGTATTTTGGCTGGTTTTTGTCTGTCTTCTAGTGAGCTTTCTTTGGACTCTTGGGTCTTCTCTATATTCGTTGTTCTTAGTAACGAACACGAGGATTTGGATATTTTTCTAACCAAGTGAACCATCCCAGTTGGGAGAAATCGCCATCTTAGAGACACGTCTGATTCTTCTGAAAAATATCTTAGACTACTTAAATTCTGAGTCTACTTCCTGTTCAAATGAATCGAACTGAGTAATTAGAGGAACAGCTGAAAGGTCAGCAAAAAGTCAGGCATTCTATGTATACTTATACGTTTTTCCATTATTAAGAATTACCGTTATTTTTAATTTCTACACTACCGAACATAATGTATAGGCTACCTTTCAATTATGCTACAAAATGTCGGAAAAAGAAAGCAGGATAACAAAAATGTCCTCACAGAGTAATAGTGTCAGTTATATCAGTTTTTATATGGTGATGAGGTTCTATTGATAAAAAATACTCGTTCTTTTATTCATATATCATTTACCCTTTCCCATTACAATAAGAGAAGGTTTCACTTAAGCCTCAAATTAGTCGAATTTACACAATTGTGTCTTCGGTGCTCAACTAACTCACCTTTTTTAATCCAACTATATCTCTCAAAATAGCACGCAAATCTATCAATCAATCAGCTCCCTTGCCTTCTCAATATCTCTTCCATAGAGGTTTAAGCAGGGGATTAATATATATATATTTATATGTTCCGTTCACTCACTCCTCTGCGAATGCCCGGAAACATCAGATACATTCGGGCATAACTTCGTATGAAGTGTTAATTAGTTTGCAACGAGTTGATAATTGCATTCAATTGTTACAAATAGCCAATGCTAGATATAATTACTTGAAGCCGTATAAATTTATATATCATCCAAAACCCACCAAATCAGCAATATGCGACACGAAGTCTGCCTTTAAGCGGTATTTTTCAACTTCTATACCAGTTGCCGTATCAAGGTTGAAGATCTCAGTCTGGCGGTCTACTTACCTATAGCGGCAGTGACAATACTTGGATACCTTTCCCAACTATATGAAATGAAATCAATCTTGTTCGGGATTCGAACTCGGACTGCCCGGACATGTCTTAAGATGATAACCTCCGCTTTATGTGTACAAAATATTCGTATTAGAGACGAATGATTACTCAAAATCATATAAAGGTCTGTTAAGAGATAAATAACAGTCAATATAGTAAAGTTTCTTAAACAATTCCCAGTTGATCACCTTCCTCACCCAGTAGTTTCCTATTTCTAAGGTTTAACTTATGGGAGATTTTCTTATATATACAGTACACTTTTATGATACTTGAAACACTGTAAAACACAATGCAATTCATTTTCTCAACCCTTCATATAAATTTTATATTTACAACATTACATTTAGTGTTTTTTCAATCAACTCCAAGTAATCCGCTTATTATGGACACGGTTCTACCATTCATATTTTACGCATTTGAGAGTCACTAGGCCAATACCTGATATTTCTTTATTGTTTCTCACTCTCCTAAATATGTACCCTTTGCTCCGCCGGACCAGTCTTGTGAATCAACAGTATTGCTGGTCCTTTTCACTTCTAAGAATTTATCAATCAATAACGCTGCTCAGGTGTTCATGTATTTGATCGAATGGTTGCTGTTTAATTTACTTTACACAATTTATCAAATCATACTAGTACATTCCTTTGCTCTTGTGTCTTTCTTATTCTATTACTTTACTGCGCCTCATTTACTTGTACGTTTTCTTCATTATTATGTTACCCGTTGCGAGTAGTTTATGGTGTGGCAAAAGGTTTAATGTTTTAGGTTTAAAAGGTGGCTAGTTATTCTTGGTGCGTGTTCTTAGGGTTTGCTATTATATATATATATATATATATATATATATATATATATATATATACACTAACTTCCGCACAAGCAGGATGTGACACAAGGTCAATTTCTTAAGCGGGGTTTAACAGGTTTGAACTCAGAGTTTTCCTTCTCCTGGACTGGTTACCTAACCAAGGTTAAAGAGCCCAATCTGCCCTACTATTTACCCATAGCTGGAGGGATAGTAGAATACCTTTCCCAATGGTATTAGCGCTAAGTAAAAATGCAATTACCACGTCCAGGATTTGAACTCGGTGTGACGAGTCCATTTCCTATGACTTTAACCATTAGACCACGCGCTTCCTGTTTGCTATTAACTCCATCTTATTTGCTGGATGCGCTGAAAAGGAAGGAATTCAGGGAACGTAAAAGGAAGCGAAAAAGACAAATAGGTGGATTTTATGATTTAGGTTTTATTCACCGGTCATAGCCACCAACAAGGAAATATCTCCCTGGCCAGTTGCAATGAAAAGACTCACTTAAGGCCTAAACTCGAATGGCCGGGAGATTTTCCTGGGGGTCGGAAGTGAGTCCTTTTTTTCGCACATGTATGGAGGGTTCTTCCGGTGAAGGCTCATGGGAGTTTGTTACTTTTTTAATTTATGTCATTCTAATTTTATTTCAATTTTATTTTAATGCCCACAAATTCACACCAGCTTTAACTGGTGGTAGCTCACTGAATTTCGAGTAACTGCAAGTCTCCAGGATTATTATTATTTTCACTCCAATTGAATTTTTCATTCTTGTTTTAACTGGTTGTTTTTCAACGAAGTCCGACTGACAGTAAGCCTCCAGAACTCTTCTAAGTAGTCTAGCTGATATCAATAGTGCTGTGGTCTGGATGGTATCGATTATTTTTTAGATATCCAGATGTCCCGGTCTCTTTTTCAGGACCATTTTAAATGTATCAAGGACAAGTAATATCACTGTGTCGGGAATACCACTTATAGTTCACGTTCTACAGATTTTCGGCTCGGTCTCTCGGGTGTAAAGCCATGTGCATTGTTAGTAATATCCTATTCCTTTGTTCGTCTCTTGTCCATTTTAAGAATGACACAGAATATCTTATTATGGGAACGGCCCAGGTATTTATTCATTTGATGATTTTCATTTCCAGAGATTGGATTCTATGAGTTTTCATATTCTCCTGAGGTATTCTTTTTTAGCTTTTCCTTTTATATGTTTGCTTGATAGTGTCTGTTTCTAAAATTCCTAAGTATTATTTTCACTTCTTTTGAGTTTTTCACATCAGCGTTAGCTGATGGTCTTTCACTGGAGGCTGAGTGACAAGAAGTCTCCTCAGGTCTCCAGGAGTCTTCTGGGTATTCTAACCGATTGCAGCAGTAGTCTGAATGGTCTCAATTCTTCCAGATCCTCTAGTCTTTTTTCCAGGTTTATTGGGACCGTTCCAAGTGCACCAACTACAATTGATATCAATTTCACACTCATATTCCACAGCTTTTTCAATTCTCTGGCAAGGTCCAGGTATTTATCCATCTTTTAATTTTCCTTCAGCTTCCCTTGTGATCTGCTGGAACCGCAAAGTCCACCAGTTGACACGTTCACTTTTTTTTGTTAATCAACACTAAGTCTGGTCTCATGGCTGGGATAGGGTGATCTGTCTTTATCTCGAAGTCCCAGATAATTTCACGCGTTTCGTTCTCAAGAACAGATTCTGGTTTATGCATATACAATTTTGTTGTATGGTCAAAAATATTTTTTTGCATAATTCTCAGTGGTTCACCTTCCCAATCCAGTCGTGTCTACCTTTGTATTCCCGTTGTGCTAGTTTGATACATTCTCATTCACTACATGGCTTACAGTCTCATCTCTGTCACCTCACAGTCTATATTACTGTTTTGTTCCGTCTTATTTTGATTTGAAACAATTTGTTCTCATGGCATTATTTTGTGCAGCAATTATTCGTGTTTCAGTTTCTCTTTTGAGGTTTCCACTTCTTAACAATGCCCAAGTCTTTTTATGTGCAAACTCTCCTATTTGTCTTTTGAAGTGACCATATAATTGGTTTTCTTCCCATTTTTGTTTTATAGTTTTCGTTGTTTTTCTGTTTGTCCATATATTACATCTGCTATTGTTGGCATCCATAAGTAATCTTTCCTTGCTCTTTTTTTGTGTATTCTTCGACTCCTTGGATTGTGGCCTCTACACAGTCCTCTATGTTGGCAAGACCTCTTCCACCTTCTTTTCTTGATACATATAGCCTATATCTATCATCTCTAGTGCATTGTCACTAATTTTCTAGTCCTTTGGTCGATCTGTCTGAGTTCTTCTTTTGTCCATTTTAAGAATGGCCCAGATTATCTTATAACGGGGACGGCCCAAGTGTTTATTTCCTTTCATAAGATTTCTTTTGTTTAGCTTGGTTTCTAAGAGCTTTCTTGTTCTTCTGGGGTATATTTTTTAACTTTTTCTTTTATCTTGATGGCTTGATATTGTCTGCTTGTAAAATTCCTAAGTATTTGTAAGTTTATTTTTCTTCAAGGGACTTTATAGTGTCCTAATTTGGTAGATGTATTCCGTTCATTAATTTTCTTTCCCCCTTTTTTATTACCAGCATAGCACATCTTTCGATTCCGAATTCCATCCCTATATCTTGTCTAAAGATTCTGATGGTTTGTACCATAGTTTCTAGTTCTTTTTCATTTTTTGCAAAAAAAAAATATGTGTCATCCATGTACATAAGGTTGTTTATTTTTTCCTGAGAGTTAAAGAATTTGTATCCCCCTGTGCATTTTCTGAGTATAAAATTGAGTGGCATCATTGCTATAATAAATAGTAGTGGTGATAGTGAGTGTCCTTGAAGAATACCCCTTTGATTATTATTATTATTATTATTATTATTATTATTATTATTATTATTATTATTATTATTATTATTATTATTTCACTCTTTGTATTTTCATTACACCAGCATTAGTTGGTGATCTTCCACTGAATGCCAACAAGTCTCTTTAGGATCTATAGGACTATTATTACTATTGTAGCCGATTTTAACAATGTTGTTGTGTGGATGAGCTCAATTCCTCCTTCGATTTCCAATTCGTCAAGTCTGTTTTTTTCTTAACTCCGGAGCCCGTCCCAAGGATACCAATTACAATTTGTATCACTTTCCCTCTCATATTCCACAGGTTTTCAATTCTCTAACAGAGTCCAGATATATGTCTATCTTTTCGTTTTCTTTCACCTTCACCGTTTATTATTATTATTATTATTATTATTATTATTATTATTATTATAGTAGGTTTTTTCCCACTATTATTGGCTGGTGGCCTTTCATTGAAGTTTTGAGTGACAGCAAGTCTCCTTATATCTCCTGTAGCATTCCCAACATCCTAGTTAATTCCATAATTGTTTTAGTGTAGATAATATCGATTCTTCTCCAGTCCGCCATTTTAACGGATATTGAGGACTTTTCCAAGGGCGTCTTGAAATAATTGGTATCACAGTCACCTTCAAGTTTTACAACTCGTACAGCTGTCTTACAAGACCGTGTATTCGTCTATCTTTTCTCTTTCTTTTCGCTTTCTTTCTTTTTCTTTCTTTATTCTTTCTTTTTTCTTCTTTTTTTACTATATCATTCGCTTGAATGAGATACTCCACTTTTTGATAAATTATTTTCTGCTGGGCACTTAATACAAGTTCTGGTCATATTTATTTCCGTTTCTGAAAGGTCAAAATAGTTTCAAGGTTTCCATTTTCTTTAACATATTCTGGTTTTTCCATATACCATCAGTATTATGAAATTTTAGTCTTTTGAACAATTCCTAATGGGTCACGTTTTCCACTCGGTTATGCTTGTATTCATTTCGTGCCAGTTTACTGCATTAGCTTTTTATGTGATTACATGTTTCATGTCCCTTTGACAGTTTTTATGGCATCATTTTGTGGCTGCAATTAAAAGAGATTCCTTTTCTCCCTTTATGTTTCCTCTTCTTAATTATATTCAGGTTATATCGCGTCTTATTTTCTTTATGTGTCGGTTGAAGTAATAGTTGTTTTATTTCATTATATAATGCATATGTTTTAGTCCTGATAATATAAAATGGGAATGGTCGGTTGATATATTGGATTTCACGGCATGTTTACCATTGGGTTATTTTATGCCCGTGACGTTTTTGTTTTTTGAATTTTTTAGGTATTCGATTTTTAAAAATTCATCTTCAAACATATTAACTTATTTGTTTATGTATTTTACACATAGATTGAACCCTAACAGGTATTACTACTCTGTATCAATGGACCTCTGAAAAATGGCATTAAAGGGTACCCCACATTCCCTAGGGATCGTAAATTTTACCCTGATCAATAGATGCAATTTAATGTCACACCCAGGACATTAAGACCCTCAGCTACAGCTTTCAGACACATAAGATGAGAAGAGCTGTGGGTATCATAAAAGATATAGGGTCAGGACAATATTATTGGTGCTAGGGCTTGGCGTAATCAGTCGATTTATCTAAGGGGACTCTCTGACCACCCATCTAGCTCACATACAAGCCAAAGTAGAGCGATGCATGACATGGACTGCTCAGCCACCAAGATGCTGTCCTTAAGTATTGTTTAATACAAACAATATTTGATAACATAATAACATAATATATAGTTCCCAAGAAGGTAAACTGTACACAATGCTTTAAATAATAAAAAAGTGTTTGGTAAATTAAAGGTTTATGCCCTTAAAATTTAAAGGGTCGTTATCGCTATTCATAATGGTCCAAATGATTTGACTATAATAATCAAGGTTTGGTTTGGTTTCTTTGTTTAATGGCATATGAACCTTTGCGGGTTATTTAATGTCAAAACCATCATAGCTGGGGGTGGGGTGGAAGTTAATCTTTCCCATAGTATAAGTCCAAAAGTGAGAATAATAGCGCAACTGGAGTTCAAACTTAATAATGTCAATGTTCCAGTCCAACAGATTAGCCACTACACCATGGATACTCACCCTCATCAAGATTAGGAGATTCGTCTGAATACACTAGTATATAATAGTAATTCCTCATCTGAGAAATTCAGACAGAATTTTTTTTTAAATTAGAAAATTCATTAATTTATTGGGAGGAGGCAAAATCTTAAAGGTTACCATACCATTTTGAAATCAGGCTGACTGTCAGGAAATTAAAATCATTCTAGGCTGTATCTGGACCCAGAATCCTAGCAGTAAGATTTATTTCGCTGGAGAAAGATAAACATGCTAGTGTTCATTTCACCATAGTCATAACAAAAGAGAGGATGAGAAAATTGTTTTTGTTCTCATGTGACCCACGATCATTAAATGAAATAAGCTATGTCCAAAGAGATCGAAAAAGACTCACCTCTGAAGCAAGATAAGATAGGTCCATGTTATCATACAATCTCAAATTTTAACAAAATGTTTAAAAACAAATTAAGTTTAACGTTTAAATTTTTTTTTTCAATGATGAGAATGACATTAACTCGCAATGATAAGGCAATTTGTTAAACAGAGTTTAACAGGTTTAAATTTAGAGTCTAGTCTGTCCTACTATTTACCCACAGCTAGAGGGAGAATATAACTGTTGTGTTTGGTAGTATTGTGGTAATATATATTTACCCAACCACTCCCCCATGAGCAGGATGTGACATGACACCAATTTATAAGCAGAGTTCCGCTAGTTTAACATAATGTAACGTTATGGGTTGTTATTACGAATATGTGACGTTACTGCACCAGTTCGTATATATGTGACGTGGTGGGGCCCAGTTCGTAATATTTAACGTTACGGGACCAGTTAGTATTTAACGTAGCGCCTTTTCTTTCTCGCAATACAATTCGTTTCTTTTCGTACTTACGGTGTTTGTTTACATACCAGACCCAGGTCTAGCAGTCAGTCTTAGCTAGCCCCAAAATCTTCCTCCACTTCTTTTGGTCAAGGGAAGATATCACTTTACGTACGCCGCGTGCTCCTCGTTACGGCCAATTTAACGTGTTGACAAGTTTACACTTTAATGACTTTCATTCATGAGTACGATTTCTTTGGCGTGTAGTAAATAAAGATGTGGACAATATTTCTTGCTTTACGTAAATTTATTTTCTCAATGAAAGTTTATTGAGAGAGAGAGATGGTCAGCTTCCTTTAATATGTTTTTAGTGATGCTCTTAACTTCGTTCCAATTATCAGGCTTCACACTTAAAATATGTTTTCAACTTCGTCCAGTGTAAAATATTACATCTCGGGTTTCACACCTCAGCGACCTCAGTTCATCAACTGCCAACTGCCACGCACGGCCTCCTAACTGCCTCTGACTCTCGGACCCTCACTGCTCTGATCGCAGACTCCAACTCCAACTCCAACTGATCGTGATTCTATTCACGGGTCTCTTAAATAGCATTTCTAAATAATCTTCCAGAAGCTTCCTTCTCTAGAACTTTCGACTTCTTTCTGGACTAAATCGAATATTCGATTCGTTCTATTCTCACTGGTCAACCAGAGTTCACTAACCAAAAGATCAAAGGCTTATTGGAGTCACTCATCCTAACTTTTCGTTAAATCTAGACTTATCGTCTCATTTCTCTCGTTAAAAAGATGTTATCTTTCCTAACTACTTTTTCGGTGATTCCAAAAAGACCACCCAGTAATATAAGATAATCGGTAGTACATTTTTCTAAGTCTGGCACAAGGCCACAAATATAGGTGCTGGGCGGCGATTACATAACAATAATTTAATTTCTTTGCAAGTAAACTGTTCAGAGGAGCAATTTTGACATAATGCCAGATGCTGGCCAGAACCGTTCCGTTTTAATTTCTAGCCAAGTCTTTAGAACTTTTATAGAATGCAATGAGTTATTTATAGATGGCGCCGGTGAATGAACGAATAAACAGATGAAATAATTATTAGATAAGCAGAGCAATAAACAAAGAGGCAAGATGATGAATAGAATAAAGTCGAACACAGTCAAACAAGAGTGTTAACCTTTGAGAAATCAACTATGAATTCTAAACCCCTCTGAGTATCTTGTTTAAACTTTCATAAATATGTTTTTTTTAATCATTACGAAGCTTATTTAATTTCGTTTACCTCGGATTTATAATTACTTAGATATTCGCATTTCAAATGGTGTTAAATTTGCCTGGACACCATGTATCTTAATTTTAATTCATAAGCTGCATAAGAATTCAAATGAATATAGATTAGTAAGTGGAAATTTACCTGTCGATCAAATAATGCTTCATTATTCCATTTTTCAATTCTAATTATCACGTCATTTTCAACATGCAGAATTTAACTTTTCGAATACAGTTTAGAAGACTGTATATATATATATATATATATATATATATATATAATATATAGAGAGAGAGAGAGAGAGAGATAGAGAGAGACAGACAGACAGACAGACAGACAGACTGACAGATAGACAGAGACAGACAGACAGACACAGAGAGAGAGAAATAGGCATATATAGAGGACAGAAAGAGAAACAAAGAGAAAGAGGAGAGCAGGGAAATGTGAGAGATGGAAGAAAGAGAGAGAGAAAGGGATATATATATATATATATATAGAGAGAGAGAGAGAGAGAGTGAGAGACCGAGAGTAAGAGAGAGAGAGAGAGAGAGAGAGAGAGAGAGAGAGAGAGAGAGAGAGAGAGAGAGAGAGAGATGTGAGAGTGAAAGATACGTTATTGTTTGATTCAGTTATTCACTCTTTCCAATTTGGAATTGTGAAACTTATGCTTGCTTTAATTTATATTTTTACATTTTATTTAGTTGAAGTTCCATTTACGCATATGTGTTGTATATTTTATCTGAATCTAATTAATCCAGTTATTGATATTAATCATTAAATTCAATTTAATTTAATGTGTTTCTATATGCAGAATTAATATAAATTAGTTTTATGTCAACATATTGGAATTAATGTTTTTTTTTTATTTGAATCTTGATGATCTTTTGGGAAGCCAATTATATAAATTCTTCTAAGCATAAATGTCACCTATGTGAAACTTTTCTAATTCCGATGTAATTTATTTAAAGCGTCATTGGGATATATTTTTTTAAAATTCCCCATATTTATTTCCGTGCACTTTAAAACTTAATTTGGTTGATTAGTTTGTTAGTATGATTTTACGGTATATCAACTCTTGGGTTATTTTATGCCAAAACTATATTCTTGATGAATATTGAATTTTTGAAACTCATGTTAAGTCATTTCCTACTTAAACCATAGATGGGACCCTAACAGGAGCAACCAGTCAGGTTCAGAATTGACGAGTAAATAATGACAATGAAAGTTTGCTTCTCACTTCCTAGAGCTCCAGAATTGAAATCTCACCACTATAAGCAGTTTAACGCCATAACTAGGACACTAAGACCCTCTGTTGCAGATTGACTGTTTGTTTTGCGCGGGAAGTCGAAAAGACAAAGGAAAATTGAACAAGGAAAACAATAGATAGGCGAGACAGAAATCTTAGTATAACAAAAGAGGTGTGACAAAGGACTCATCTGGACAAACGCTAATTTGAACAAAGAGAAAGGACTTCCGGTCAAGGAACAAAAGAATGTGTGGGCGGTCGTCAGTACTTAAGCGGTTATCAGACCAGCCCAGAGGAGAGACCCGAAGAGACGGCGAAGAAAGCAGAAGGGTCTGACCGTCGATACGGTCGGGCGCTGCTAGCGAGCAGTGAGGCTCGCCCACCACCTTCCACCACACCATAAGTAGTCGTAGTGTCATTATCCATGCCCGCCACTCACCTACCACACACCGAAGAAAATAAAGAAGAGTCATATTTTGTATACGCGTATCTGTTGTTATTGAAGTTCAATAGCTGACTACTAGCATACATGGCTAGTGGGTTAGTAACGATATCCGCTACTAACATACACGAATTTAGCGGCGTGAATTCGAGGCCAGTATGCAACACCTCAGCCACTGCCTTTTAGCACATAAATGATAAAAACTGTTTTAGGTTTGCCATGAGAGCAATATCATCGGGTAAATCATATATGTGCTCGGTCTTGACATGACCACTCGATTGATAGGAGGGCTTCTCTTTTACGTGTGTTTATGTGTGCGTGCATGTCAGCATACGTACGAGTATGCATGGAACAGACGCAGTCGCACGTATACATCACATATGTAAATAACCAAATGACCCGTTCATGCAGTTACATAATTTCAGCGCACAATCCCTTTTGTCCATATTTTCTTCACATTTCAATATGTTTTATTGTCAGAATATTGGTCTGTTTAAACGGGCAGTTTTTAAAAGAGCATGAAACCAATATGGTAGCAGATTAGATTCCATGCAATTAACTATATACAAAATATAACATATTTATTTATTATCAATATGGCTCAATCACAGATATTGAACACTCTCCTCAAAATACTGTATATATTAACTTACTACTGTCTCCTCAATACGATATTGTTAATCATACACTGTGGTAATATATATATATATATATATATATATATAGAGAGAGAGAGATAGAGAGAGAGAGAGGGGGAGAGAGAGACAGACAGACAGAGAGAGAGACAGACATACATACAGACAGACAGACAGATACAGAGAGAGAGAGAGAGAGAGAGAGAGAGAGAGAGAGAGAGAGAGAGAGGAGGAGGGAGAGAGACATATGGTATTCTCCGCTCTTTGTAGACATTATTCCTGATCCAGAATTCAAGAAAAAATGTTCGGGACAAATATATGCGTGAAATCGATCTATTTAATATAATCAAGGCTTTATCTATCTAAAATAAGCGTGAAAATGTCCATACCAAGTATAATTTGTGATCATGACTGTTAAACTAACTTTGGCATAAAAATATCAACAGTCTATCATGTTATATACAACAATTGGAAGGTATAATCTATAATTCCACTCCCAGTTATTTGTTTGAGACTTAACCTACTGTAACAACCGCATTCCAAAAAAAGTTATTGTAAGAAATAATCCATGATTCTTCATTGTTAAAATATCACGCGGGGGGGGGAGAGATTTTCTCCTCTTAAATAGGGGGACGACACCCTAGTTTAATGGTCGCCGATCTAGTCATGTATATTAATTGCTACTGAGTAATGACACGAACACTTGCGCTAGGATCAAGGAATTGGGAAATTTAATGCTATGGGTGGACGATTTTTTGCTTAAATACATGTCTTGTGTTCTCATCTCCTGGCAACTCGTTCCGATCAACAGCCGAACATTCCAGGTTGTGTTGAGCCACGTTCTGTGTTGCAAGCAAAAACACAACGTGGGTGCAGAAAGCATCGATGAAGCAACAAGCCGAAAACACATGTGTTAGTCACGAAACTAAGTCACCATAGTACTAAATTTGATGCCTTACGTCTCGGTATCTGGCCCTGAGAGACCCCTACAGCACATCTGAAACACATTTTCTTGTGCCTTATGACCCAAGATACGAATCTACACCACACAGGCATAGGTAGCATATATTTGTGTATGTCCATGGGTATATTTACATAATAGTATCAGAAGTCATTATTTTGAGGAAATCTTCATAAGTTATTCAATGTCTTCTTTGCTCAACAGTCAAAGTGTTCAAAATGATTTTCTAAGTTGAATAATTGCTATGCCAGTATAGACAAGGAGCACCTGAAGAAGGTCGGAGGGTACAACGGCCGAAACTCTTTGTTTTTATATGCCAACAACAGTCCAGAAAATCAAAATAATACATAGGAAAACTCATTAAAAAAATTTAGACAATAGTTTTTACATTCTTGAGTAAAATACACTCAGATTTTAATAAGATCTATTTATCTATCTGCATCTATTTGTTTGTTTACTTATTGATTTATTTTAGGTTTCTAAGATGTTATTCCCTTATATATTGTGACCTTAGAAACCGTTTGTTATGTAAACAAAATATTGTGTTTAAAGAATTCTTAGATTTCAATTAGTTTATCGTATCACCTTTTGGAACGTTATAGATATAGAATCTAACACACAGTTATTGTTCTTAACCTAATATACTTTTTCTGTGACATACTGTAATTGTCTGATGATCTAATAAAACCATAACGTTGACGCCACATGTATAGGTGAACTTTTGCTGAGATATTGGGAATGAGGAAGTTTACCAGTTAATGTAAAAGCTAAATTTATTAGAAATGCGTTGTTTTTCCTTCTTTTCTTTTAAGGATTAAGAAGCGTGGTTCTGCGCTTAATGTATAAATGATGCTGTAGAATTGAATGACATTTAGTTTTCTATTCAATTCATTGCAAACCTGTTGAGAAGGCTTAGAATACGCCAACTACACCCCCTGCAGAAGGATTATACCCCAATAAAAAGAAGACTTACATTGACCAGTGTTGCACGGATACTGAATGCTACATAGAGGACCTAATGAGATCAATGAATGAAAGAGATAGTTGGCGAGAAATTGTTACGGATATCCATGCTACTAGTGTGACATAATGACGACATACTTCTTCATGGTATTGGGATGAGAGTTGAATGTGGGTTATTGATATCTCTTTCTAAGTATTACATATATAAGAATTAAAGGTTTTTTAGCTTCAGAAGCTAATACAACTTCTAGACCAAGTAACCAATAAGCACCACAAATCAAACTTAATGAAACTTTCATATTTTAACTCTACACCGGTAAGTTTTGCTTTCAAATATTTGAAAATAAACGAACAGACGATTTTTGCAATTATATTGTATCTGACACAAACAAATCTTTAGAAATTGTGGGATACTATTTCTGAACGACATCCTTTTATTTTAATAATCACTAAGATATTTTTTCAATAAAAACTATATTTCTATTTAAATAAACATAATTGCATTTCTCTTCTGATTAAGTAAAAACTATTTTAGTATAAAAACGTCTTTCGTCTTTTTTAAATCATCGTAAGTGTTGAAAAATATACATAAATTTCTGATTAAAAAGTATTTATTTAAAAAAAGATATTATACTGAATCTGGTGAGTTTACAGAACTCTTCCTTGTCATTACTTGCAGATCCAATATCACCGGAGTAGAGGTATTTCTTAGGATACCAATATTGGCTCAAACTGATCTGTTTGAAAATTGTTAGATTATATAGAAATACTTGTCACCTGTGTGCAAATTATTTGTTTTAAGAATAATTACTTGATGTTAGAATTATTGACTATATATATATATGTGTATGTGTGTATGTATGTGTGTGTATGTGCGTGTGTGTGTGTGTGTGTGATTAGCAGATACATACTGTACCATATATAACTGTAGACAATATATATACATATATATATGTGTGCATGTATGTTTGTATGTGTGTGTTTGTGTGTATGTGTGTGTGTGGAGAGAAAGAGAGAGAGAAAGAAAGAGAGAGAGGGAGGGGGAATCTGATATTCTACACTACACGTAGTCATTATTCATAGCTCTACACTGATCCAGAATGGTAGTCCATTTTAGGGTCAGATGTATGGTTCAAGTCAATCTGTCTGATATGATCAAGTCTTTACATGCTTAAAATGAGTGTTAAAATGTCCATAACGGATATATTTTGAGATGAAAACAGTTAAACAGACAATAGCCCATTACGTTATATACTATAAATTAAAGCTACAGTCAGTAATTCCGCTCCCAGTTATTTACTTGAGATTGAACATACTGTGACATCCGCATTCTAAAATTTATAAAAAATACACAATCACATTTTCTTTGTTAAACCTGTCATACTAAATTACATGATTTTCTCTTTTGAATATAGGGGCACCACATTCTGGTTTAAATCCCTACTCTAAGCACGAAGACTAATTCCTACTGAGTAATGACTAAGTTTCCAATAATTGAGGCATTGTTACAATAAAAATGCATAACTTATTTTAATGTTAGCGAGCTAAGATAGAATATTATTGATAATTTACTAATATTGTTGATTTATTAAATTGTTAAATATAATATATTTTATATACCAGTGGTTCTCACCTGGTGGGCTTATGCCCGGTGGATTATCAAATAACATGTTTGTGTTCAGGCAGGCAGGAACAATCTAATTATGTAAGTCAAATTGGATTTTTTTAAATCGAATGGCTGTGAGGGTCCCCCAGAATAAAATACGAATCAAAGGGGGGTCATAGGAAAAATGAAAAAGCTGATTTGGTTTGGTTTGATTGTTTTACGGCATACCAACCTCAGTGGGTCATTTAATGCCGATAAAGTTTTGAAATGAATCAATTCTTAATGGATAATATTTTTTTTTAATAAGTACATTTTTCTATTTAACCCATAGATGGGACCCTAACAGGTACTACCACTCCGGGTCAGAGTGGACCAGGAGCAATGGTGATGAAGGGGTGCTCCACATTCCCCAAACCTCCAAAACTGGAACCTCACCATCAGAGAGTTTAACGTCATTCCCAGGACATGTAGACCCTCAGTCACCGCCTTCTAGCACCCATATGATAAAGAGGGTTGGGACTTGTCATAAGGGCAATAGGGTTGGGAAAATCATATAGGTGCTAGGGCTTGACATGACTAGCCGAAAAAATGTTGAGAACCATTGATATATGATTTTAAATAGCAAATATTATTACAATATTAAAATAATTCAAATTATACCTCAAATACTATTTAGCTCAGTCGGTAGAGCACCAATCTAGAAACTACGAGGTTCCCTGTTCGATACCGACCGTACTCAGCGCATAAGTAGCCCAGCTTGGATCTGTGCGGTAAAGTGCGAAGCTGATGGTAGGTGTGGTGATCTAGCTCAGATGTAGAAATAATCTCCCTGGTCTCCGCTAATGAAAAGGGACTAGACTCCTTCGCTGTCCGGTTGATACAAACAATAGGCCTCTCTGCTGATTTTAATTACTTTTATGGACGAAAATAGCTCAGTAGAGCATTCACCAAGGAATCGTAAAACACCTATCTTCACCAACGATGTTCATGAGTAAACCAGCATTGGTCATCTGATCTATGCGGTAAAGTGTAGACTGTCCTGTAGCTGTGACGCACCAACTCAGTAAAATATCAATCATCCTGGTCTAGCGATAACACAAATTGGATAGACTCCCTCGCTGTCCGGCTGATACCAACAATAGGTCATTTCACCGATTTTCCTAACTACTAAATTATTAGAATTATCAGAAGTAATAGCTAGCTAATAAGACAAAATATAACAAGAGTTTGATTCTCACTGGGTTCCACATATTACGGTCAATGTGCCAAACTAATTACTAATAGACTTAGAATACAATATTTATAAAAAGTAGTTAGTGTTTAAACGATTTTATTTTCGTACAAATACGATAATTAATGTTGGCTTTATTTCATATATATATTTTACTAACTAATGATCGAAATGAGTTTTGATGGTATTCTTTTAGATTTAACTTCTTTTCGGAACAGAAAGTGTGTGTTCATGAGCAAAACTCAAAATATACAATCAAGAATCAACTACTAACAAACAATTGCTTCCTGGAGATAAGCGAACACTACAACCTTTTTTTAATATACTGATTATTACCATGTCATTCGCCTCTTTGGCGGCAATCACTTTATCTGAATAGTTATTATAATTCTAATCATGATTTCCCCGTATTTAAAGTAGAGAGGAAAAAAAATATACATTATGTTAATGGCTTATTCAAACAGTATTTGTTTGGTTTGGTTTGTTTTGTTTTACGGCATATCAATCTCAGTGGGTCATTTAATGCCGATAAAGTTTTGAAATAAATCAATTCTTAATGCATAATACAATTTTTTTATAAATGCATTTTTCTATTTAACCCATAGATGGGACCCTAACAGGTACTACCACTCCGGGTCAGGGTGGACCAGGAAAACTGGAACCTCACCATCAGATAGAGTTTAACGTCATTCCCAGGACATGTAGACCCGCAGCCACCGCCTTCTAGCACCCATATGATAAAAAGGGGTTGGGGCAACAGTATTTGTTTAATACTAAAATGATGTTTCCAAGATTGAATTTTTCATTTTTCTAACGACACATTCCAATAAATACCCCAATACTTTGAGAACTCATGTAAAAATGTTATACCTGACATAAATATCTAGTTCATTTTGCATTAATTCTAATAAACATTCAAGTTTTTTCTGCAGTGATATTAGCTGAAAATATTTTATAAAAAGCAAAAATTAAAATAACAAATAAATTGCAACATTTTTCTTCAAAAGTAAATATGAAATCTTGGATTTAAAAAAAATACATTGTTGATGCTTTTAATCTAGATAAAATTATATTTAGTGTTTTCCTTTAAAAAAATAGCATAAAATTCCCCCTCCAAGTGGGCCACTTATTGGCTATGTGTGGCCAACCTTAATGCTTAAGGACAGAATCCTTGTAGCTGATCAGTCTATGATATGCAACACTCAACTGTGTCCCTCATTTAAGTTAGACAGGGGATCAGAGAGGCCACTTGCCATCAATCGGCTGGTCACGTCAATCACTAGCACCTATATGATTGTCCCGACGGGATTTCTTATATGGCAAACCTTCAACACTTTTACCATATATGTGCTAGAATCTGGAGGCGTGTGTAGTATCACTTTATTGCCATTACTCCAAGCTCTATTCTGACCCGAACTGGTTGTACCTGTTAGAGTCCCATTTTAGGGTTAAATGTTAGTGTCGAAATTGATTTTTTTTAATTGATTACCAAACTAAAATAAATTTAACAGAAACATCTTCGGCATAAAATAATCGAAGGTTTGACATCCAACCACCCAACATCACTTGTAAATGTTTGATTATACTCATAGCTATAAACATTTTCTAGGTTCTATTTCAATCATCTACACACATACGCACATGCGCGCGTACACACACACACACACACACACACACACACATATATATATATATATATATATATATATATATATTAAATTTTTACTTGAAGGCACTTACAACGCATGTATCGCATAAAATTCGATACTTTTCTTATAGAAAGTATATACTGATGAGACTTAATAAAGTCGAAACAGTCTGTACGGTATTCTACACATCGAGCCATCCTTTGCTGGGATTACACTTGTCAAGTTCATTTTCTATAAGAAAAAGTATCGAATTTTATGCAATACATGCGTTGTAAGTGCCTTCAAGTAAAAATTTAATATATACTTTATTCAGCAACGTTTCTAAATAAACAAACATCCAAAAATCTTATATATATATATATATATATATATATATATATATATATGTATATATAATATAATAAGATAAATATATAAAGGTTTTACATATCTATTTACTAGGTGACTTTGAAAGGCATTTGAAACATCTTCAGCTAATGATTGCATCGTATGAAACCAATATGGTCGTGAATGTTCCTTCGTCACCTAATAAATAGATATGTAAAACTTTTATATATTTATTTTATTATATTATATAACAGCTCTATTTTATATTGAGCACTCTACCAATAATACTGCCTTTGGTACACCATTCCAGCAAAAGCTGATACAGTGACCATCTCACACTATAATATATATATATATATATATATATATATATATATATATATATATATATATATATATTGTCTATTGTATTTTTATTTGCTTTAGTTAGACTCGTAAAAGTACCAAGATACCGGCAAGTTAACAAAGATCTTAGTTATTACAGACCTGATTTTCAGAGCAATTAAACTCAAATGAGTAAAGCAGTTTCCAGTAGAATTTGTGATTTAATGATTATTGTGCATTGTCTTTGTCCCTACTAGACATGTTTTTAATAATCTAAATGATCGATCATGGACATAACTATGAAAGGCTAATTAGAATATTTTCTTCTTACATATGTGCCTCTGTTTCAATAGGAATCTAAAGTGTTCATGCATCGTCTAATCTATATTAATATAAAGCTGAAATATTTGTTCTGTAAAGAAATTATCTCCGACAAAATACTTTCTTCTCTATATCAGGAACTGATAAAAACATGAAATAATGATACTGATTATTCCAAATTTTATATTTCTTTCAACAAGTAAACAGACTGATATAACTTTAAAAGCAAAGTTAAAACATTTTTTTATAGCTTGTTTTATTTTCTTCACTTACAGTTTTTTGACTGATTTAACGAAAAACTTTTTTTTCTTTTCTGATTAAATTTCAATATCCATTTTCAAATCGAAATAGGAATCAAGTTATCTGAAATAGAAGTAATTCGACATATCCGAAGTTATTAGAATGTCGATAGTAATAAATTGATTTCATGATTGCAATTTTTAAAAAAAGTATTATTAAGTTTCATTATAACTCCATAATCCTTAATAGTTCTTTTAATCCAGACAGAATTATATTGTGATATTCCAAAATACATTAAATGAGCTAGAAAATGTATGCACCCTCTGGGTACAAGTATTTAAGTTTTAATGTAATAAAAGACCATATCAAATCAGAAAGACAAATGAAACTCAATAAGAATTCAGATAAAAAGATTTGAAACAGAATATCTCAATTATCATTCGCGTTTGACTGTAAACAGCAATGTTATTGTATATATAAATATAATTGCATGTTGATAGTATGTAGATTTGGTGAAAGGTATCAATAATATACAACACTTTTATTATTCATTAAGATTCATATAACAAACAAAATCATGAAGGATGTGACGTAAATAACTAAGGGAATTTGGACTTGAGTAGTAATATACTTTCGGTTACAGACAGACAAACCCACAATCTCATTATAATAAGATTGCACTCAGTGTTGAGTATAAGGTTCCGTGTTTCTTTGAAGTAAAAGTCGTCATTATATATAGCGTCTGGCTTACAGGGGTCCCATAGTGTTGTATTGGTTATCAAGCTGTGGGTAAGTTTGTCGCCTCCCCTAATTCTATAAAACAATATTTCTGCTCCAGTGCAAATAAAAAGGGAATATACTTCCTCGATGTCCGGCTAATACAGAGAATAGCCGACTCAGCCCACTTTACTGACAGCTGAATCATATTCGCTGTTTTCCTATGCTTTATCTGGTTGCCTAAATAACGCTGTGACAGCGAGCACGAGCACGAGTTGAGTGGCGGGCGTGGAAACTTGCTGTATTCTCGAAGGAAGCGGGCTAGGCTTTGCCGGGCGAGTAGGACTGACCTAGGTTCGAACCCGGGTCTTTCTGAATGTGAAAAGGCGATGCTTTGGCGTGGTTGCCGGAATCTAGATGCCACTGTCCCGTATGTGAATACCAGATGTCCGGATGATATCTGTGGGCATTCCGACAACTGGGATTGAGTTGACTGTTCCGTATGTGAAGCAAATACGCCCGGATGATAGAAGAAGACGTGTGGATAAATAAAAGGAAACACCCAGAAGCGGGGAGTGCAGAAACGTGTGTCACTGCGGTGGCTGCTGGAGGATTCAACGACGACGAAGAAGAAGAAGAAGAAGAAGAAGAAGAAGAGGAGGAGGAGGAGGAGGAGGGGGAGGGAGGAGGAGGAGGTTGGTGTTTGCAAGGAGAAGGTTTGGCCTGCGAGAAGGCGTTGGACTCGCTTCTGTTTGGCACCCCTTCAGCAAGAACTGGTTGGGTCAAATCTTTGTTTCCCCCTCTATTTATTTTCCTATCCTGATTCCTTAAGACCCCAGAGTCCACTAATATTTATGCAAACCTGGAGTATGCAAGACATCCCCAAGGGTACTAGCGCAGTGTGAAAAGCAAACAGCATCGTGCAGGTGGAGGTGTTACATTAGAGAAAATAATGTTGAAAGTATTAGACAACTCAGTTTGGCATACCACATAACATAGCTTTGGGAGTGGGTATAACAGACGGATTTATACTGATCCAAAGATGATACTGCGAAGAAAAACGCAAACATCCTCCCCTATGATTCGAACTCGTGTGGACGATTTAAATTCCCACGGCGATAACAGTTACGGTAAGATAATCTGACTAGTCCTGTTATGAGAATAGGAAGAAAACAGACACACTCTCGCGGTGTTACTCAGCCAGCAGAAAGATGTCATTAGCTGCGTTAGCGTATCTTATCTCCATCAGGTCCATACTGAATCGACTTCAAGTTTCGTTGGAAACTTAGACTTTCTTATTTAGACATTATTTGAATGATTAATAAGCCTTTCAGAGAGGAGTGGCTTGTTGTATCAAGAATCAATGAAAACATATTTATGCAAATGATGTATATTTTTCTATTTCACAATATATATATATATATATATATATATATATATATATATATATATATATATATATATATATATATAATCTTGTAACTATCAGTTTCATGCTTACGCAATCCTCGAGGATTGCGTAAGCATGAAACTGATACTTACAAGATTCATATCCATAATATAATATTGATTATATATATATATATATATATATATATATATATATATATATATATATATATATATTATTGATTGTAAATCTGCTCTGCTATATTATCATTGGTTACCTTCACATGCCAATACTTTTCTCTTCACGCTCTATTCATTCTATATTATAATGGTTAAGGTGCCGGACTGACACTCAACTGACCGGATTTCAATTCCGGCTGTGGGTAGCTTACAAAATGTCTAGCCACACTGAAGAGACTTGATAAGTCGAAACACGTGTCTGTGGATGACCCTATATATATATATATATATATATATATATATATATATAAAGTAAAATAAAGTCGTCGGGGCGGCCTAAAGTCGGTATCAGCAAGTTAGCAAGGGAGTCTATCCCCTTTTCAATAGCGCTAGAACAAGGAGATTGTTTTTAGCATCTGAGGTGGAGCGCCTCACCTTCCATCAGCTCCTTACTTTACCACACAGATCCCTGTGCTACTCATACGCTGAGTTGGCGGGGACCGGTATCGAACTAGGAACCTTGTGGTTTCTAGCCGAACGCTCTACCGACTGAGCTAACCCGATATATATATACATGTAAATAGATAGATAGATAGATAGATAGATTATTGGTGTTGAGGATAATTCGATGCGGAGTTCTTCTGTCGTAATCCGTAATGATAGCTCGATGTACATTGTTTCAGGTGTGTGAATGTATTGAGCACTATAGATGAATAAATGAAGAACTTTTTTTTTAAAATTTGCTCCATGTAATAATTAATTTCAACTGCATCAATCTTATCTTACTATGTTTGATCCGTATCTCAAGATGCTTAATGATACCTCTTCTCCCCATCTCTCTCTCTCTCTCTCTCTCTCTATATATATATATATATATATATATATTATATATATATATATATATATATTATATATGATTTTATATATTCGTTTTTCTTGTTTTTTTAATCTATTTTGTTTTTTAATTAGAAGAGTCCATTATTTTTAGACGGTTGCGTGTTTAGTGTATTAGTTATTAAAGATAGCTAATATATTATGACCGATGTTGAATACTATTTTATTAATGTTAGTTTTATTTTAGTTTTTATGCATATTGCCTCACGAACTTCTAGGCGTTTCTTATTGCTGTTTTTATAGATAATCTTAGTATTGTCAGTGAGAATGTTCCTGATGTCGGAGGAGGTTAGTTTATCTAGGTGTTTTGTTATTAAATATTGTTTTAAGGCACTCTTTTTGTAATTAAATGTTTTGTTTTGTAATTAAATGTTGTTTTATGTCACCAGTATATATATATATATATATATATATGCAACTTCCCTTGCAACAAAAATATGGGAACTAAAAGAAAAAGATATGCCTTACAAAATAGAGTGGAGAATTTTAGATCATCCCAAATGTTACACAAACGGCTCTAAGTACTGCAATTTATGTGTTACGGAAAAATTTAGGATATTAAAAAACTTAATTTCCTTTAATAATAATAATAATAATAATAATAATAATAATAATAATATTAATAATAATAATAATAATAATAGAAGTTTAAATAAAGAATCGGAAATCTTCAAACAATGTCCCCATAAAAGAAAATTCTTCCTAAATGCATGGAGGGGAGATACTCAACATCCACCCTGAAAATCAATTCCGCAAATGTTTGCAAAGATATCTGATATTTCAACAGTGAAAAAATGTTTTTTCGACAGAGGAACAACACCATCCACCTTTATATTATGTTGGAAAAAAATTTAAAAGACTCTGCCATATATATTAAAATGGTTTTTTGAAGACATATGCATCCTTTGCCAAACGGAATTAATTTAAAAATAAAAAATAATTTTTTTTTCAAAGTTAAAAAAAATGTTTTATTTTTAACGAATAAAGGGAGGCAACTTCGTTGGCATTACTACAAAAAAATGCAAATTTTGAAAAAATTTATTTTTGGTAAATCCGAACTATAATAGCGTCCGCGGAACTAACCGACGTTATTTGCAGTCCAAAATGTGACATTGAGTAAAGAACTTCAACAAACACCATGGGATCTTGCTCAACAGCCTGATGATTGCCCCTTGGCATGAAACCTGGGTCGCTGTTTATAATGAACATTGATCTGTGAAAACTTTGTAAAATAAATAAATATTAACTCTTACAATTTGTGATTGAGCACTGTATTTTCTTTGTTTCATCACAAAAAAAATTGTTTATATATATATATATATTATATATATATATATATATATATATATATATATATATATATATATATATATATATATATATACATATGTGTGTGTGTCTGTGTGTGCTGTTCTCAACTCATGCACGAGCAATACCATTTCCTGTTATTTCTTTATTTTTTTCCTTTTTATATTTTTAAAAAATTTACAAACACCCGACAGGGTGGGAGCATGAAGATGATTCCTCAGTCGACTGAGGCACCAGAATGATCTACTACATAGCAAACACACTTGAATGCCAGTAATTGTTCTCTTAGATGACTCCCCAGCCCAACACTGGAGAGACATACTCTTACCCATAAATTATATGTTGGACCTTCTCTCTTTTGGATGTTGCTAGACATAAAACCACCCTTTCTAACACCTCGCTTCAATTTTGTATGTTTAATTCTATTAGACAAATTCTTTTACCAGTAGATAGTGACTCTCCAGCCAGGTCTGTTAGAAGCAAGCTTATACTAGTCCTCCGCAGCTTTGTCAGCCTTCTTCAGAGTGTCCTTGAGACAGTTACCTCAATAGATATATAGATAGATAGATATATTATTATATACTAGCAAATATATGCACCCTCCGGGTGCAAGTATTTAAGTTTTAATGTAATAAAATATTGTATTAAATTAGAAACGCTAATGAAACTAAATAAGAATACAGATAAAACGATTTGAAACAGAGGGAGTACAATAAAAGATTTGAAACAGAGGGAGCATGATAAAAATGGAACAACTGAAATGTACTCTTCCATCACTCTCGTCTTTCATTGTTATTTTTTCTAATTCAAGTATTTAGTTATAAGAGGAAGTAAAGAATAAAATGACAATTATTTTTTCTTGTTAATGGATTTCATTTAAGATTCATTGAAGAGATTTTTGCTTATATTCATTAAAATAAAATCAAACAGTTAGAAATCAATAATACTAAGCACATATTTATTAAATTCGATTTTTTAATATTAATATGCAAATTAGCCTTCCTGTTCACACTGTAAACCGCTATTTTGTTGTATATATAAATATAATTGCATGTTGTCAGTATGTAGACATAGTTAACAGTATTAATAATGTAAGACAATTTTATTAATAATTGAGGTTAAATGAAAATAAAATCATGGAGAATGTGATGTCAATAACTAAGAGAATTGTGACTTGGGTAGGAATATAGTTTCGGTTACAGACAGAAAAACACACAATCTCCATTATAATAAGATATAGATAGATAGATTGATACAGTTGCCTCAATTTGCGTTTGCACTGACGACATTTGCCAGTTGAGATTTCCCGGTAAAATAGCTGTTTTGTGACTCGGCAATAATTCATGCGAACTAGACGAGCAGACCACCGAAGACGAGAGCCAAGGATATAACTTTCAATTCTGGGCAGGTGACGCATCTCAAGTATTGTGATGCCTGGTATAAATGAAAATCTCTCTATCCATAAAATGCTGCGAAGGTAATTCTTATAGTATCTCTCAAGTCTACTGAGATGTCGTCAGTAAACCACAAGGTCTCATAGAGGTACAAAAGTTCAAACCTTGGAGGAGGTTGCTTCCATTATATATTGCGGTAAAACCATTGGGGAAACTATCCAATCATTCTCATTCTATAGGTAACATTGCAGGACAGATTGGGATCTTTAACCCCAGAGAGGCTACCAGACTATACTGAAATTAAACCTGTTATACCTCGGTCAAAAATTGACATTTTTGTCAAATCTTAGTTGTGTGGAAAATTTAGCATACACACACACACACACACACACACACACACACATATATATATATATATATATATATATATATATATATATATATATATATATATATATATATATATAATGAATAGTGAATGAAAAAATGAGAAAAGTATTTGCATGGAAAGGTGCTCAATGCTAATAAAGCAGAGCAGATTTATAATCAATGGTAATATTATGGTTTCACACTCATAACTTAGTTTCATGGTAATCCAATCATCAGATGATATCAATGGTTGAGATGTCAAAACCAGTCGTGTAATGGTTGAGATGTTAAAAAACACATTTTTTTAGCGTTTATATGAAGCGTTTTTCAAGCGATGGGAAATGTAAAGCTAAAAAATGCTTATTTCTAAACTGTGGCTTGTTTAACGTTTATATGACGTGGATTGTGTTCACGTGATGTAATGTCATGACGTTAAATTTGTATTTAAAAAACATTATAATTAGGGTCAGGTGGTAAGTGACACAGTAAAAATTTGTTCAAATTTGAACAAATTTTTACTGTGTCACTTACCACCTAACCCTAATTGATCCCTGAATTTTCGCTCTCCTTTTATTTATTTAAAAAAAAAATCCATCTGAAAACCGCGTGCATTAACACCAATGCAAGTTTGATTGATTATAATGTTTTACTACTGGTTTTTAACATCTCAACCATTGATCTCATCTGATGGTTGGATTACCATGAAACTTTAAGTTATGAGTATGAAACCATATTATTACCATTGATTATATATATATATATATATATATATATATATATATATATATATATATATGTATGCATGTATGTGTATATATATATGTATGCATGTATGTGTATATATATATATGTATGCATGTATGTGTATATATATATGTATGTATATATTATGTATGTATATATATATGTGTATGTATGTGTATATATATATATATATATGTGTGTGTGTATTATATATGTGTGTGTGTGTATATATATATATATATGTGTGTGTGTATATGTATATATATATATATATATATATATATATATATATAGTTGTTGTTGCTGTTGTGGGTGTTGTTGGCATCCTTCTGTCAACGAAAGACGATGGGGTGTCTTTTTTACCATGTAGTCTGGGAAGGTTGTTTTGGCGGATGTTCTGTTGCCCAAGCAGCTAATATGCCTCTTCATAGTTCCGATGTGGTTCAAAAGAACGGGTAAGAAACCTATGCAGTGTGGCAACAGCAGTGTCTCAGGAGTTGTTGTGTTGCACTGAAATCCGTTACTCCACCTTAGGGACCCCGCCTCCGGATTTGTTTTCGAGGTTTATTCCCCTGATATCTGTCCGTTTTAATATAATATATATAGAATATGTGTTTTGGGGACTTCATTCTAAGATCAGACATTCATGTAGTTATATGCCAAATATTGAAATTGAGACTAAAATCAATTGAAACTTAAATGGACTCTGACAACTTGTCAGCATAACCGGAATGTTATTTATGATAGACTGTGATACAGGAAATAATATTAAAAGTTTTCGGACATCGATGAAAGCTGAGCAAACACTGATGAAAATATGTATTGTCATGTTTCTCGGAAAATACCATAGTGTAGAATTATAATCAAATAGTATCGGGTTATAAAAAAGCCAACATAAATAAGAGTTGATAAAGTTCTACTCGCTAATGTAACATGATACACTTGATCTAGCATTAAGTCAGCAAGTGCTGACGAAAGCAGGAAGGTGTCCTTTAACTGAATTGGAGTTGGGTGACTATATGTCTAATCTATCCCAAATTAAATGCATATGCGCTATCACCAATATTGACAACATTATCTTCTTATTATAATGGAGATTGTGGGTTTGTATGTCTGTAACCGAAACTATATTATTATTCAAGTCACAATTCCCTTTGTTATTTACATCTCATTCTCCATGATTTTATTTTTATTCAAACCTCAATTATTAATAAAATTGTTTTACATTATTAATACTGTTGACCATATCTACATATTAATAATATGCAATTGTATTTATATATACAACAAAATAGCGGTTTACAGTGTGAATGGAAAGGCTAATCTGCATATTGATATTTAAAATTTGATTTTAATAAATATGTGCTTAGTATTATTGATTTCTAATTGTTTGGTTTTATCTTATTGAATATGAGCAACAATCACTTCAATAAATCTTAAAAGAAATCCATTAACAAGAAGAAATAACTGTAATATTATTCTCTACTTCCTATTTTAACTAAACAGTTTAATTAGGAAAATTTACCAATGAAAGACGGGAGTAAGGGAAAATGATGGAAGAGTTAGTTTCAAAGCTGTTCTATTTTTCAATCATACCCCCTCTGTTCCAAATATTTTTATCTGAATTCTTATTCAGTTTCATTAGCCTTTCTAATTTAACATGATATTTTATTATATTAAAACTTAAATACTTGCACCCGGAGGGTGCATATATTTGCTAATATAGATAATGTGCTTATTTAACGCATGAAGCAGATATCAGAATATCTGGAACACGTGTCGCTAATGTAAAATAATTAAAAAAATTAATGTAAAATAATAATAAAAATTGAAAGTAAAATAATAATAAAAATTTAAAACAAACAATTGTTGCATAGCCTCTTCATTGGCACTATATAATTATAATGTTGTATACCTCTTTCTTTAATTCTATTTCTTGGCCGTCCTTAGTATTCTGATCGTCTTTGGTATTTCTTCTATCATCTTGACTTGGTCTGGAATCTTATAAGGTCTGGACTTTCTTTTGCTATGTTCTTGCTGGCTGGTCGTCCTGTATTCATTTCTTAGTCTTGTTACCAAGACATTCATCAACCACAAGAGCATATTAATAATATAACTTTTATTTCCTTAACTATACATTTCATATAACTAAATGTCTGACTAACATAGCACGCGTGAGTTCCAGTTTAGGCAGAGCATAAAATGGCCGACCGCTCTGACTGACGCCTAACTGCAAACTGGGGACCGAACAGGTCCCACGTGACTTCACGTATTTTGGCGGGCTTCTGTAATTGTCCATAGAAGGACCCGGCCATGGTATGAATGGGGTCATCCCCTCAGAATTACAGGGGACCGACAATAATCTTATGCAACCGCATAGATTATGTAACACAATAATCCATTTTGCGGACCTTCTTTTTCATAAAATATTTTAATTTTCTCCAGTAATATGGATACCTCATATGACAAATGTGAGAGATTGCACATAAAAAGACCTGGTCATAGGTTAGTAAAAGAAATCACAGGAGAGAAACTGAGTCGTTCATAATTGCAGCACAAAGCAATGCCATATAAACAAATTATATCAAAGTAAAAACATATAAGAAATAACAGAACAGCAAATGTAGAATGTGGGAAGATAGAAATGAGACAACTAACTATTTGATAAGCTAATGCAGCAAACTAGCACAACAATATGACACGATTACATTAAAAAGGTGTTCCACTGTGAATGGTACAAGATACTCAATTTTGACCATATAACAAAATGTTATATGCAAAAAACTGAATCTGTTTTTGAGAATAAAACGCAAAACATTATCTGAGATGTTGAGTGACAGATGGATCACCTCATCCAAGCCCGAAGACCATATTTAAATCTGATTAACAGGAAGAATATACTTGGCAAGTGATAAATCTATCAGTCCCAGTGTGAAGCTGAAATAAAACGGAAATACATGGACCTTGTCAGAGAATTATAAAGATAAATCACATCATTTATATGAATAATATGAAGATATTTCCAAAATGGGAAAAAGAACTGGCAATCCGTGTACACACCACAAGTATAGATACTACACACACACACACACACACACACACACACACATATATATATATATATATATATATATATATATATATATATAAGTAAGTAAAGTCGACGGGGCGGCCTAAAGTCGGTATCAGCCAGTCAGCGAGGGAGTCTATCCCCTTTTCAATAGCGCTAGACCAAGGAGATTGTTTTAGCATCTGAGGTGGAGTGCCACACCTACCATCAGCTCCTTACTTTACTATATATTATATATATATATATATATATATATATATATATATATATATACTAACCCCACCTAACGAGCAGGATGTGACACAATGTCAATTTCTTAAGCGGAGTTCAACAGGTTTGAATTCAGAGTTTTCCTTCTCCTAGACCACTTGCGTAACCAAGGTTAAAGAGCCCAGCCCAGTCTACTATTTATTCATAGCTGGAGGGAGAGTAGGATTCATACCTTTGCCAATGGTATTAGTGCTAAGTAAAATGCAATTAACACATCCATGATTTGAACTCGGGGCGACTAGTCCATTCCCCATGATTTTAACCATTACACCACGCGCTACCTGATATAGGAATGTGATTTGGGATCGAAAATAGAGAAGACCCAACATAATAGTGTCGGATATATAAGACATAGACAAAAAACGGTTTATCACATAAGATGATAAAACTGGGAATTGTGCAAGAAATTAAATTGTGATTATACTGCCAAATGGTATAAACCTAAATCCGTCATAGAGAATCATTAGGATTTTGTTATAAAAAAGAAACACTCAATCGTGGCCAGAAGATCGGATTTTGTTCCGGTGAAAAGTAGAATAAAAAAAACGAGAAAAAAAGAAGAAAATCTGAACACTTAATTGGACCTTACCAAAAATGTGAAAACTGTGGAACTGAGGTGGCTGGAGATAGCACTTGGAACTGCACTTGGAATATATGGGCGTGCATGTATGCACTTGTGTGTATCTGTGTAGAGACAGAGACAGAGACAGAGAGACACGAAGACATAGTGAGAGACAGATAGGCAGATAGAGTGAGAGACAGAGACAGGCAGAGTGAAAGACAGAGAGACGGGCAGACACAGTGAGAGACAGACAGGCAGACAGACAGACAGAGTGAAAGACAGACAGGCAGATAGAGTGAGAGACAGAGACAGAGACAGACAGACATATTAAAAGACAGAGAGACCGGCAGTGAGAGACAGACAGGCAGACGGAGTGGGAGACAGACAGGTAGATAGAGTGAGAAACAGACAGGCAGACATGAATACAACGTGAGAGGTAGACAGGCGGACAGGCAGAGTGAGAGACAGACAGACAGACATATAGCCAGACAATGTGAGAGACAGAGAGGCAGACAGAGTGAGAGACAGACCGATATGCAGACAGAGTGAGAGGTATACAGGCAGACAGGCAGAGTGAGAGACAGACAGACATATAGGCAGACAATGTGAGAGACAGACAGGCGGACAAAGTGAGAGACGGACATACAGACAGAGTGTAAGACAGACATGCCGATATGCAGACAGAGTGAGAGGCAGACAGGCAGACAGAGTGAGAGACAGACAAACATACATACATGCAGACATAGTGAAAGACAGACAGACCGATATGCAGAGTGACAGGCAGACAGGCAGACAGGCAGTGATAGACAGACAGATATAGAGGCAGACAATGTGAGTGACAGACAGGCGGACAAAGCGAGAGAGTGACAGGCAGACAGAGTGTAAGACAGACATACCGATATGCAGACAGAGTGAGAGGTAGACAGACAGACAGGCAGAGAGAGAGAGAGAGAGAAGGGAGACAGACAGACAGACAGACAGACATACAGGCAGACATATTTGAGAGAAAGAGAGAGGAGGTAAGTTTTTGCCTGTTTACGTGTGTATAAAATACATTATATCGAAGCACGTAGAAACTTAAGTAAAAAAACCTTTTGATAAGTAACGATGTATCACGTGTTGTTTCCTTGTTACCAGTCACTTACTCACATATTTTTTTATCTGCTTTCCTTAGATTGAGTTATTGACTGACTTTGAGCAAATACTCTGTTCACAAAAGCCAATATATTCAGCCTGGTGTTCAAAGTGATTTCTACATTCCATTATTCTATACTTAGGGCAACTGAAAACTTAGATGTTGTAGAGAGAACGACTGTTGTATATCACAACAACAACAAAAAAAGCTTGGGTCACTGCTTTACTCATATCATTCGTCTGGGTAAAAAAAAGACAAGAAGAAGAAAAAAAAATGAATACTATTTTTTGGCTGATGAAACGAATTTAATATACTGATACCATTCAATCATAAACTTGTTTTCAACGGGAAGACAATTAGATCAAACCAATTTCCTCATTTGTTGATAATCAAATAAAATTAAACAGATTTTTTTTAAAGAAGAGCGATGAAAAAGTTGATATAAAGAGTAGTTTCTTTGAAAAGGGAATATGAAAATAATATACTATAATATGTTAATAAGACTCAACCAAACATACACTACAGTTTTTGAATCTGTCCTGATAAACAATGGACTTCATCAATTTTTCACACGCACACACAGAAACACACGCACACACAAACAAACACACACACACATTAATCTCTCTCTCTCTCTCTCTCTCTCTCTCTCTCTCTCTCTCTCTCTCTCTGTGTGTGTGTGTGTCTCTCTGTGCGTCTCTCTCTCTTACACACACACACATTAAACTGAATGACATTAAATTGGATCTAGTGGTGAAGTTCCAATTCTGGAACTCAAGGAATGTGGAGTACCACTTTCATCGTCATTAATCCCAGGTCCACCCTGACACGAAAAGGATGTACATGTTAGCTTCCCATTTACTATAATCGATAAAAAATGAGTACTATAAATTTGCTTTTAAAAAATTGAATTTGAAAAACATTGAATACCCAACAAGAAGGAATAAGACAAAATGTTTTCGGCATAAAATAACCCCAAAAGTGTTGGCATCCCGTAAAATTCAAACAACCCGCCAACATACATGGAAGAAGGTCAGTTTTTAATTCAGAGTTACTTCTCATTGACTACTTCGTTAATTAATGTTAAAAAGCTAATGTTAATAGCTCTATTTATCCATAGTTTGAGGGATCATAGTTGGATGCATAACTTTCCCAAGGGTATTAGCTGCTCTCTCACTCTCTGCATACAAATATATATATATATATATATATATATATATATATATATATATATTATGTGTGGTGTGTGTGTGTGTGTGTGTGTGTGTGTGTGCATAGAGTGAGTGAGCTAAATACCCATGGGAGTGTTATGCGTCCAACTATAATCACTCAAACTATGGATAAATAGAGCTATTAACATTAGCTTTTTAACATGGAGGCGCGTGGGCTAGTGGTTAGAGTCGTGGAAAATGGACTCGTCGGTTCGAGTTCAATTCCTAGACGAAGATGTTGGCATTTCACATAGCGTTAATACCATTGGGAAAGGCATGAATCCATATATTCTCCCTCCAGCTATGGGTCAAATAGTTGGGCAGACTGGGCTCTTCAGCCTTGGGTAGATAACCAGTCTAGGAGAATTCCTGAGGTCGGTCGTTGATTGGATTTGTGGCAACCCTTGATGCAACAATTCTTTCCTATCGACTGTGCCAAAAAGTGTGGATGGTCCAACATAAGCCTTCACCACTATAAACAAATCCCTGTGTGGATGTTCATTGTGTGTATGAACCCTCATACGTTGAAAATTGATGGGAGAGTCCATTTATATATATATATATATATATATATATATATATATATATATATATATATATAAGGTGTGTCAAAAAGTATCGAGATTTTTTGTACTTTTTGACACACCTTGTATTCTGAAAAAAAAAGTTCTATTCATTCTTCATTTCTATCTTGGTAAATACACCTTTAAACTTAGTACTTTTTTGACAAACCTTTCATTCTGAAAAGAATTAACTTTCTAATCCTATTTTCTTAGAATACAAGGTGTGTCAAAATGTATAATTATCTTGTTACTTTTTTGACACACCTTGTATATATATAGATATAGATAGAGATAGAGATATATATAGAATTATATATTTAATGATAACTGTTTATAAACTGAGAGTCAGGAAGGCTCATATAGAAAGATAAAACTGGTAAGTATCTTTGAGCGTCTATTTTGTGATTTTACCTCGTATTTTGAATTTAGCTTAAACGTTATCACGAGTTTTCAAATAAAAATGAACAATAGTTTTAAATGAAAAGAATGTCTGCTGGATATTCTAAAAACATATGTTATGTAAATAAAGATATTTGAATTATTGTGTTTTTTGAATTTAAGCCAGCGAACAGAGGAAATGCCAAAGAATTATTACCCAGAAACAGACTTGCAAATTTTGCTTCACTTAAAGTGAGAGAAAACAAAATTTATGTAGATTTGAAGCTTGAAGATGAAGTGATATTAATACACATGCGTATAAAATAATCAGAATCTTATTATAATGGAGATTGTGTGTTTTTCTGTCTGTAACCGAAACTATATTCCTACTCAAGTCACAATTCTCTTAGTCATTGACATCACATTCTCCATGATTTTATTTTTTATCTAAACCTCAATTATTAATAAAATTGTCTTACATTATTAATACTGTTAACTATGTCTACATACTGACAACATGCAATTATATTTATATATACAACAAAATAGCGCTTTACAGTGTGAACGGGAAGGCTAATTTGCATATTAATATTAAAAAATCGAATTTAATAAATATGTGCTTAGTATTATTGATTTCTAACTGTTTGGTTTTATTTTAATGAATATAAGCAAAAATCTCTTCAATGAATCTTAAAGGAAATCCATTAACAAGATAAAATAACTGTCATTTTATTCTTTATTTCCTCTTATAACTAAATACTTAAATTAGAAAAAATAACAATGAAAGACGAGAGTGATGGAAGAGTAAGTTTCAGTTGTTCCATTTTTTATTATACTCCCTCTGTTTCAAATCTTTTATTATACCCCACCTCTGTTTCAAATCTTTTTATCTGTATTCTTATTTAGTTTCATTAGCCTTTCTAATTTAATACAATATTTTTATTACATTAAAACTTAAATACTTGCACCCGGAGGGTGCATATATTTGCTAGTAGATATAATGAAAGAATAGCAGGAATGTGTATGGATGGAGGCAGGTCAATGTTCAATGATATTATGATGCTTAGAAAATAATGGCCTTTTTATGTATAGATATTTAATAAAACGTGCCTTTAAAATGTACTCTGATTCAAGTATATACATACACCCTATGTATCGCCTCTCTCTCTCTCTCTCTCTCTCTCTCTCTCTATATATATATATATATATATATATATATATATATATATATAAAGATAAAACTAATAAAGATAAATCTAATTAGCCAGGCGAACCTACTAAAAGTTTCGCTTAATGCTCTTCAGGGCTAAGATCTGACTCTAAGAGTCAAATCTTAACCCTGAAGAGCATTAAGCGAAACTTTTAGTAGGTTCGCCTGGCTCATTAGATTTATCTTGAGTATTTGCTCTAATTAGGTATTGAGCACTTTTTACTTATTAGCTTTAGTCTCCCGGTGGTTTTGTATGAATACATATATCTTATATATATATATGCATATAAATTGTTTTTTCTTTTGACCAAAATATTTTACTAATATATTTTTTTTGTTGGTACGATTATCTTGGTCTTTTCTCTTTTCCAAAAATTGTTTTCTTCCCGGTTACTGTTTGGTAGTATATTTTTACAATCAAACTATTTACTGTTTTTTTTCTCACCGCGAGCATTTATCAACAAGTTTGGTATATTAAATTATATATATATATATATAATATATATATGTATATATGTATATATATATATATGAGAAGTAAACAAACAGACTATATTATTTGTATATATATATATATATATATATGTATATATATATATATATATATGTATATGTATTATATATATATATATGTATATATATATATATTATATGTATATATATATATATGTATATATATAATATACATATAATATATTATATATATGTATATATATATATATATGTATATATATATATATATATATATATGTAATATATATATATATATGTATATATATATATATATATATATATATGTATATATATATATATATGTATATATATATATATATATATATATATATATATATATATATATATATATATATGTATATATATATGTATATATATATATATATATATATATATATATATGTATATATATATGTATATTATGTATATATATATATGTATATATATATATGTATATATATATATATGTATATATATATATGTATATATATATATATATGTATATATATATATATATATATATATATATATATATATATATATATATATATATATATATATATATGTATATATATATATATGTATATATATATATATATATATTATATATGTATATATATATATATATATATATATATATATATATTATATGTATATATATGTATATATATATATGTATATATATATATATATATATATGTATATATATATATATATATATATGTATATATATATATATATGTATATATATATATATATGTATATATATATATATATGTATATATATATATATATGTATATATATATATATATATATATATATATATATATATATATATATATATATATATAATATATATATATATATATATATATATATATAGAGAGAGAGAGAGAGAGAGAGTGAGTGAGTGAGTGAGTGAGGGGATAGTTATATAGATAGATATAGATATATAATGGAATCCCTTTATTAAAGTATTAGGTAATTTTCTTTTAATATTTTGGTCATTTCAAACCCTAGAAGAAAGAGATGATAATAAAATGAAAATATAATAAAAAGAAAAAGAAAGATAATAAAAAAATATATGCATGGAGAGAAAAGAATTAGATAAAAAAAACAATCGGGCAAGAAAAAAATGTTTCAATAAAATAATGATAATTCTAATAATAATGATAATAATAAATAATAATAATAGAAAATAAAAAATGTGTCTATATATATATATATATATATATATTATATATATATATATATAAAGTAAAAGTAAAGTCAACGGGGCGGCCTAATGTCGGTATCAGCCAATCAGTGATGGAGTCTATCCCCTTTTCAATAGCGCTAGACCAAGGAGATTGTTTTAGCATCTGAGGTGGAGTGCCACACCTACCATCAGCTCCTTACTTTACCGCACAGATCCCTGTGCTACTCATACGCTGAGTGGGCGGGGACCGGTATCGAACTAGGAACCTTGTGGTTTCTAGCCGAACGCTCTACCGACTGAGCTAACCCGGCCCATATATCCGTCTATTGGTTGTAAATATACATATATAGGTGGTATATATACATATATAAACACACATATATATATACGAGAACCATGCTTGGATCCCTCAACAAGAACATATATATGTGTGTGTGTGTGTGTGTGTGTGTGCGAGTGTGTGTATGGAGAAAGTGTAGTACTGGATGGATGTTTATTATAGGTAGTGATGTCGATGTTACAACTTTTCGGTCTGTTAGACCTTCTTCAGGACAGTGGATTGAGGTCTTGTTTTTAAGGATGCCGTTCTCATACAGACGAGTCAGGAGGTCGTGAATAGGGAGGGGGTGGTCAGTTGTTGATGCTACTGGGAATATTTAGGTTGGCAGTGGGAGTGTTTTTTTTAGGAGTAGCTTAAAAATACTTCTTACAAAAAGAAATAGCGTGCTTATATCTAAAATTCTTAGAAACGGGTCCCTTTAAAAAAAATCTCAGTACTGCCGATACATTGACGACTCACTAAACATACTGTTTAATTGATTTCATCTCTTTACCCCCATATATAGATATACATATACTTTCAGTAAGTGTACTATCATAACACTATCATGGGCATATATATATATATTATATATATATATATAATATATATATATATATATATATATTATATATATATATAATATTCGTAATTTGCTTGAAGAATTGTTAAGTATGTTATAATATATTAATGATTTGAAGGCAATTACAATGCATATAAAAAACAACAAAAAACAACAAAAAACAAAAAGAATAAAAACAAAAGATAACAAAAAGATGTTATTTTTATAACATCTTTTTGTTTTATTTTTTATATGCATTGTAATTGCCTTCAAATCATTAATATAATATATATAATATATATAATATATATATACATATATTCAGATTTTAGACAAGGTTGGTTGTGTTTAACTTCGGAAAAAAGGAATCAGTCTGTTCTCCCCCACTAGCATTAGATAAACAACAGGGCAGAGTGGATTCTGTATCTTTTGTTATGTAACCAGTCAAAGAGAATGAAAACTCTGAATTTCTGTTGTTTAAAACTAGATAGATATATTCTGTTTTAAGGATTTCTAATCCAGCTCTACAAATGCATTATGCACTTTTTATATTCGTTCATAATCTCGACAATTTCGGTTATTATTTTCATTGACGGTCAAAAATGTGACACGCTCGTTCTTTTATCTTCTCCGTCAATTAATCCTCTTTTCAAATATACGCCCAGCCCCCCATATATATATATATATATATATATATATATAATATATATATATATATATATATATATGTGTGTGTGTGTGTGTGTGTGTGTGTGTGTGTTTATTCAGATCCCACAAGGGTTGTTTGTGATTCAGTTGAAACATGAATCAATCTGTTCTCCCTCCCCACTAGTATTGGTTAAACAACAAGAAAGAGTGGATTCTGTATCCGTAGATAGGTAACCAGTCGAAGAGAAGGAAAACTCTTAATTCGAAGAGAAGGAAAACTCTTAATTAAAAATTGACCTTCTGTCGCATCTTACCCGAGTTAATAAGGTTATGTAAATAAGTAACTTTAGAATCTTAAATATGTTATAGAAATGCAGTATTACCATGAGACAGGAACCCCACTAGCGATGTTTAATAAAGATTAACATTCCCCTAAAGTAACTGAAATTTATACTTTTAGTGGAAACCATTACTTTTAAAGCGGTTAGCGTAACAGTTTTATTCTCAGAGTATTGTTGCTTAATCAATGCTAAGGAACCTAAACCGCCCTACTATTTACCCATAAGTGGTGGGAGAGAACATGTAGATTCATGCATTCACAACTGGCTTTAGCAACAAAAGAAACGCCAACAGCCTTGTCCAGGATGTCAAGTGGAGTCGCCGATTCCGTTATAGAGTGTTATAAGCGTTACACAGGCGCGAATAAGTGTTTTTGTGCTCATGTATGTGTGTGTGCATGCCTGTGTATTCATCTATGCAAAAGCGTGTGTGTGTTTGTGTGTTTGTGTGTGTGTCTCATCTCTGTCACCACAGTCGACATTTACTGTTTCGTTGCGTCTTATGAATATTTGCTATGATATAATTTGTTCTTATGGCATTATTTTTTGCAGCAATTATTAGTGATTCAGTTCCTCTCTCGAGGTTTCCTCTTCTTAACCATATCCAGGTCTTTTTATGTACCAAAAGTAAATAAAATCATAAAATTTATTAAAGGAGTAAAAAACAAACAAAAAAAAACAATTTTAAATGGAAACTTAGTTCAAATATCTTTGAATAAATATTAACATAAAACAAACTATATATAAATATGTATTAGCGGGCATGTATTCATTAAACATGTTGAATAAAACCAATAAGAACCGTCTAAGGTTGCATGCTCAAATTTTAATCGTATTTATTCTGTTATAAACGATTTTGGGTAATGTGACGTAAGGAGTGACGTAGTTCGGTTATTTTTAAAATATTATGTTAAAATAAAACAAAGTATATAAAATATATATATAACATCGCGGCACGGAATGTCTCCGGTGGGACAGTGCGTCATTTAAAAGTGGGCTATCCACTAAATGCGGTAGACTTGTAATTTGCCCTAAAGACGGTCGCACACTTGTGTTGGAAAGCCAAGAACTGCTTCTGAGTTACTGCATTCAAAATGTTATAATTACATTAGCGGCCTACAATAAGCTTTAACAGTGCCTGCATTTACCAGGAAATATCCACTATGTTAGTACAAGAGAAAAAAAACTATGTGACATTTTTATTTATGTTGCAAGGAGTATAACCATTTTTTGTACTAAAATGAACTAGTAAACCCGAACTTTTTATTACTAAATAATCATCCGCCACACTCGCATAGAAACACATGTATTTCTATGCATGTATGAAACATATGTGTGCGTAAATGTAAGTCACATACTAATTGGACTTGTGAGACCATATCACCTTTAGGCACCCCTTTTTTAATCTCGATTAAGAAAGGAGATGTTTTTTTATTTACATCGTCAATATCCGGTTGTGTTGTTAGGGGTTTGAGTTAGAGGTTAGTTTTATAATTTAAAATATTTTTTAAAATCTAAAAATCGTCTGTTAAACAACCGGATATTGACGGTAATAAATGAAAAAATATGTCCTTTCTTAATTGAAATCAAAAAGGAGTGCCTAAAGTTCATATGGTCTGACTCGTGATATATATATATATATATACAAGGTGGATTAAAAAAGTATCGAGAATTTTTTTGTACTTTTTTGACAAACCTTGTATTCTGAAAAAAAAAACGTTCCATTCATCCCTCATTTTCTATCTTGGTAAATAAAGCTTAGTCTTGTTAATTTTTTGACACACCTAAGTATTCTGAAAAGAAATAATGAATGGACATTATTTTTTTTCAGATTACAATGTGTGTCAGAAAGTGCAACAATATCCATCCTTTTTGAGCCTATATATATTATTATATTATATATATATATATATAATATATATATATATATATATATATATAACTATAATATTATTTCAACCCGCTTGATTTGTTTGAAGTTATTCATTTCTTGCTCAATTATCCTTTCATCTACCTCATATATATATATTATAATAAAGTATATATATATAATATAAGAAACAGAACCACTACTCTAATACTCTCGGAGTCCAATAGCAAATTGACATACACTTAACTATAGCATACATTCGTACATGCATACGTATGTATGTATAAGTGTAAGTGAAAGTTACCGGCTACTTGGATTAGAAAGATCAGAGTTGTTGATTCCATGATTTTTTGTGAATATATAATATATATATATATATCATATATATAATATATATAATTTCATTGGGTATAAGAGGATTTTAAGAATCCGAAAAAAGTGTCACGCTTAATGGAAATAATAGAAAAATAGCCCTATTGAATAATTTATAATGTACGTTGTTAAAATGTCGGGGTCGCGCCGATGGACGTAACGTCGAAACACGTGTGGACATTATTGAACTTTTAATTAATTGATAAGCATTTACTCTGCGTGTTGGTATTCAGCAGACTTGATTTATTTTGGTGATTGTAAAAACATATATCTATGTAAGTTAATGTATCAATTAATTATTCGCCTCTGATTGACAGTCACTGACCAGAGCTTGACATTAAAATTCTGTCAGTTTTTCGCTCACGGCTAGAAGTAGCTGTTAAAAGTCGAGCCCACTGATGAGACGTTAATGTCAAAAAGCACGTGTCTGGTGAAGGAGTTATATATATATATATATATAATATATATATATATAATAAGTAACCCACAGACACGTTGTTTCGAGGGTTTCACCTTTCCATCAGTATGGCTATTCCCTATACTAGCTACCCCTGTCCGGGTTTGAGACCCGATGAACTTTCGTTCGCCAAGCCTTTATCGCGTGCGGCCATAGTCAGCTGTCAATATAGAGAATATTTAATCGCTACAATTTCAAGGTCAGAATGAATTCACTAAAGTAGTCCTTCAAACATTGGTAAACAAAAGCGAGGGATAGCTAGACTCCAGAACGTGAATTTGACAATTAAATCCTATTAAAGAGAACTCAACGCAGTGGGACGTATTAATATGTCAATCATATTTCGGAAGAAAAAAATATATCTATTTGATTGGGGGAGGGTCACGCGTTTTTGGAATTTTCCGTGGTAAGAGAAATGTTGTTTATATTTTTTTTTGTGAAGTTCAACTGTCAAAGATAAGAACACATGTACGCTAAAAAAAAATAATGCGTGTTTCAAAGAGGGAGTCACCACTTGGTTAAGGCAAAAAAAAAAAAGTTTTTTTTAAATGCTTGCTCATATCATGTCGGGAGTCACGCACTTGTAAGATTGCAGGTTTAATAATGTTATAACTTGTCTGAAACGAACAAACTCGACAAGGGTGTTAAACATAAAAACAAGGTGAACTTTAATACAGGCACATGATAATGATGAACATAGAATATAGGAGTTAAAGATAAGTCGCATCAATGGTGTGAAGTCACTTACTGACTTAGTCCGTACGTGGGGGAGGCCCCCACGAGGGTGGGGTGTAGACACAAATGTCTAACCGCATGTTTCCAGTCCAGAAGAAGGAGAAAGAGGGTGAGAGAGTTTTGAATCCGGCGCTTAATACTACAGGACCCCTGGTGGTCGGAAAGGGAAACACCAGCGGGAAGATAACTCTTCATGCAAAGGGCAGACAATCCCAAACCCCTATTACCACATAGATATGAATGATTTCAGCAAGATTAGGGATCAAATAGTTTCTAGTAAGTATATCTTCGTTACGCCTAGATCCCTGAAGAAAGAATCTTGAACTCTTGGTCAGCGTCGTCCTTATTTTGGCTGTTTTGAATTATATGACCTTTTTTAAAAGCTTATAACTATTCTCGACGCCATGTACCATTGGTTTCAATTCTACATTTTCTAATGAAATCATTTTGGCGCCCAGTGTAATGAAAACTTTAATTAACGTCTGGGAAGATCACTTTAACTGCCATTTTACACAGGAAAATTGCTTTCAATTCCGTCGAGTATTTGTTTTGGCGTCGGCTTTTAATTCAGTTTCCGATTCGTCGACTTGACAATTTCTTTGCCAAATCATTTATCCTGATACTTTGAAGAATAATGCGTTGATACGTGAGTGCGATTGCGCTTGACAACTCACAACGCGACACTCGCTAATTTATTTTCATAAATGATATATTGGCTGGAGAATCGAACTTCGATACACTTTACAGAAAGTAATTCAAAGTTTGTTAAATCGGGGCGTAGGTAAGTAGTATAGTCTGCGAGAGAAAACTGATTAAGTTGAACACCCTACCGCTTTTTTTTTTCTTTGGGAATTGTTTTCTTACGCCTTTCTTCATTTACAGCTCAAATTTACATAACTCTATCTTCATGAGGTTTTTTGTTTTAAGTCCATAAATACAATAAAGTTTAATGATTAACACTGCCAGATGCATCTATTATAACTGAAAGGTTACGCGTATTTGCATATCACGTGGGGCAGTCCGTTTAAGTTTCGGCACCCGAACCACTGTTAAGATTTTCAGGTCCGCTTCGCCTCTGACACAACACACACGCAGACACACACACCCCCACATATATAATATTAATATATATATACTATATTATATATATTTATATATATTGGTTAGGAGGTTATTTAGAAAGGCTATCACAATGCAGTTTGGAATAAATAAAATAATAATACGGTAACAATGGTGTTGTGTGTTGACCTGTATGTGTTGTGTTTCAGAGGCGAAGGGACCTGAAATTAAAAGTGGGTTTCGCTGGTGCCGAAACTTAAACCGACTGCCCCACGTGATATGAAATACGCGTAACCGTTCAGTTTATAATAGATGCTCTGAGTGTTAATCATTAAACTTTATTGTATTTATGGACTAACCAAATAACCTCGATGAGTATAGGGAGTTATGTAAATCTGAGCTGTAAATGAAGAAAGGCGTAGAAAACAATTCCCCCAAAGGAAAAAAAAGGGTTAGTTTCAATTAATCAGTTTTTTCTCTCGCGATATACTACTGTACCTACGCCGATTAACAAACTTTGAATTTACTTTGTAAAGTTATCCGAAGTTCGATTCTCCAGCCAATATGATCATTTATGAATAATGAAATAGGAGTGTCGCGTTTGGAGTTGTTCAGCGCAATCGGCACTGCACGTATCAACGCATATTCTTCAAAGTATCAGGATGAAATGTTTGGCAAAAGAAATTGTCAAGTCGACGATCGAAACTGAATTAAAAGCGACGCAAAGACCAAAATCTGCGACGGAATATTGAAAGCCAATTTTCTGTGGTAAGGAATGGCAGTTAAAGTGATCTTCCCAGACGTTAATTAAAGATTTTCATTACACTGGGACCGCCAAAATGATTCATTAGAATGTAGAATGAAACCAATGGTAATTGGCGAGATAAGATTATAAGTTTTAAAAAAGGCCATATTATCCACCAACCAGCCGAAAATAAGGACGAGCTGAAGCAGTTCAGAATCTTTTCCAGGGATCTAGGCGTAACACAGATATACTTAACCTGAACTATTGAATCGCTCTAATCTTGCTAAATCATCATATCTATGTGGATAATAGGGGTGGTTGGGATTTGTCTGCCCTTTGCATGGAAGAGTTATTCTTCCCGCTGGGTTTCCCTTTCCGACTCACCAGGGGTCTGTAGTATTTAAGCGCGGATTCAAATACTCTCTCACCCTCTTTTCTCCTTCTTCTGGGACTGGAAGACTGGGGTTACGACATTTGTGGTCTACACCCCCCCTCGTGGGGGCCTCCCCCACGTACGGACTAAGTCACGTAAGTGACTTCAACATATGGACTATCTTTTACTCCTATATTTTATGTATGCATTATCATGCTGCCTGTAATTAAAGTCCACCTTGGTTTTATGTTTAACACCCTTGTCAGAGTTTGTTCGTTTCAAACAGTTATAACATTATTATAACCTTGAATCTTACAAGTGGTGACTTCCCGACATGATATGAGCACGCCATTTAAAAAACTTTTTTTTTTTTTTTTTTTTTCTTACAAAGTGGGTGACTCCCTACTTTGAAACACGCATTAATTTTTTTTTAGCGCGTACATGTGTTCTTATCTTGGGACAGTGAACTTCTACAATAAAATATATATCACAATTTCCTTTACCCACGAAATTTTAGCAAAAACGGTGACCCTCCCCCATCAAATAGATTATTTATTTTTTTCTCGAAATATGATGGACATATAATACTCCCACTTTGGGTGAGTTCTCTAATGGGATTTAATTGGCAAATGTCACCGTATCTGGCGTCTAGCTATCCCTCGCTTTGTTAAAAAAAAAAAAAAAAAAAAAAAAAAAAAAACAAATGTTTGAGGATCTCCTTATGTGAATTCCATTTCTGCTTAAGGAATGTAGCGATTAAATTATTCTCCTAATTTACAGCTGAGTTTTGTTAATTTTTTTATTTTTTATTGGCCGCACGGGGTAATTATTAGGCTTGGCGAACGAAAGTTCATTCGAGTCTCAAAACGCCGGACAGGGGTAGCTGTTAAGGAGATAGCCATACTGATGAACAGGTGAGGAACCGTCGAAACAAGATGTCTGTGGGTTACTTATTATATATATATGTGATATATATATAGTATATACGCTAAGTACTATATATATGGTCGTTCACAGACACGTGTTTGACGATTACGTCTCATCAGTGTGGCTCGACTTTTTAACAGCTATTCTAGCCGTGAGCCGAAAAACTGACAGAATTTTAATGTCAGACTATGTCAGTGGACTGAATCGAGAGGCGATATAATTAAAATTGATACACTCACTTAAGCATAGATATATTTTTTACAAGTCACCAAATAATCAAGTCCTGTAAACCAACACGCGAGTATATGCCTGTTCAATTATTAAAAGTTCAATTAATGTCCACACGTGTTTTCCGACGTTTACGTCTCATCGCGCGCCCGACATTTTAACAACTACATATAAAATTCATTCAATAGGGCTATTTTTTTCTTATTATTTTCCAATTTAAGCGTGACACTTTTTCGGGAATTCTTTTAAAATCCTCTATACCCATGAAATTATATATATTAGTAGTACGTTGTACGTCGACTTGTAGTAGTATTAGTATATTTCTTATTAGTATAATTCACAAAAATCATGGAATCACAACTCTGATCTTTTAATCCAAGTAGCCGGTAACTTTCACTTACATTATACATACATACGTATGCATGTACGAATGTATGTATAGTTAAGTGTATGTCAATTGTGCTATTGGACTCGAGAGTATAAGTAGGTGGTTCCTTGTTTTCTTATATATATATATATATATATATAGTATATATTATATGAGTAGATGAAAGGATAATTGGAGCAAGAAATGAATAACTCAAAAACAAATCAAAGGTTGAAAATATATATATATATATATATATATATTTATATATACTAATTATTATCTGAGTACTATATATATATTAAACTATATATATATTAGTGGATGATATATATAAGGGTGCCTCAAAAAAGGATGGATATTGTTTGCCTTTCCCTGACACAGCATTGTATGGTTCTGAAAAAAAATAATGTCTCCATTCATTATTTCTTTTCAGATACTAGGTTGTGTCATAAAAATTAACAAGACTAAGCTTTATTTAATGACCAGATAAGAAATGAGGCGATGAATGGAAACGTTTATTTTTTTTCAGGAAATACAAGGTTTTTGAAAAGTACAAAAAAAATACTCGATACTTTTTTTAAATCCAAGCCTTGTATATATATATATCTGCTATCACGAGTCAGACCATATGAACTTTAGGCACTATGCTTTTTGATTTCAATTAAGAAGGACATATTTTTCAATTTATACGCGTCAATATAACGGTTGTTTTAACAGACGATTTTTAGATTTTAAAAATTTTAAATTAATAAAAACTAACGCTCTAACTAAAACCCCTAACAAACAACCGGTTTGGACGATGTAAATAAAACATCTCCTTTCATTAAATCGAGATTAAAAAGGGGTGCCTAAATGGCTGATATGGTCTGACAAGGTCCAATTAGTAGTGACTTACATTTACGCACACATATGTTCTGCATGCATCAGAAATACATGTGTTTCTATGCGAGTGTGGCGGATGATTATTTAGATAAATAAAAGTTCGGGTTTACTAGTTCATTTCTAGTACAAATAATGGTTATACTCCTTGCAACATAAATAAAAATGTCACATAGTTTTTTTCTCTTGTATAACATAGTGGATATTTCCTGGTAAATGCAGGCACTGTTAAAGCTTTATTGTTAGCCGCTTAATGTAATATAACATTTTTGAATGCAGTACTCAGACAGTTCTTGGCTTTGCCAACACAAGTGGTGCAGACGCGTCTTTAGGGCAAATTACAAGTCTACGCATTTTAGTGGGATAGCCCACTTTAAATTGAACGCACTTGTCCCACCGGAGCATTCGTGTGCACGCGATGTTAATTTTAATTTTTATATACTTGTTTTATTTTAACATATATTAAACATAATACCGAAACTACGTCACTCCTTACGTCACATTACCCAAAATCGTTATAAACAGAAATAAATACCGGATTAAAATTTGAGCATGCAACCTTAGACGGTTTTATTGGTTTTTTAAACATGTTTTTAATGAATACTGCCGCTATACATATTATTATAGTTTGTTTATGTTAATAATATTCAAAGATATTTGAACTAAGTTTCCGATTTAAAATTGTTTTTTTTTTTTTGTTTTTTTACTCTTTAATAAATTTTTATGATTTATTTTACTTTTGGTACAGTAAAAAGACCGGATATGGGTTAATGAAGAACCTACTGAGAGAGGAACATGAATCACTATATTGCTGGCAGAAAAATAATGCCATAAGAACAATTATATTCCATAAGGCAAATATTCATAGACGCAACGAACAACAGTAAATGTACGACTGTGGTGACAGAGATGAGACACACACACAACACACAAACCACACACCTTTTGCATAGATGAATACACAGGCAATGGCACACACACAATACATGAGCCAAAAACACTTATTTCGCGCTGTGTAACGCTTATAACAATCTATAACAGCGATATCGGCGAACTCCACTTGACATCCTGGACAAGGCTGTTGGCGTTTCTTTTTTTGCTCAGAAGCCAGTTGTGAATGCATGGAATCTCATGGTTCTCTCCCACCACTTATGGGTAAATAGTAGGGCGGTTTAGGTTCCCTTAGCATGTGATTAAGCAACAATATCTGAGAATAAAACTGTTACGCTAACCGCATTTAAAAGTAATGGTTTTCCACTAAAATATAAATTTCAGTTATCTTTAGGGGAATGTTAACTTTTATTAAACATCGCTTAGTGGGGTTCATTTGTTTTTGTTTCTCATGGTAATACTGCATTTTCTATAACATATTTAAGATTCTAAAGTTACTTATTTACATAACCTTATTACTCGGGTAAGATGCGACAGAGGTCAATTTTTTAATTAAGAGTTTTCCTTCTCTTCGAATTAAGAGTTTTCCTTCTCTTCGACTGGTTACCTAATCTACGATACAGAAATCCACTCTTTCTGTTGTTTAACCAATACTAGTGGGGAGGGAGAACAGATTGATTATGTTTCAACTGAATCACAAACAACTTGTCTGGGATCTGAATAAACACACACACACACACAACACTACACACACATATATATATATATATATTATATTATATATATATATATATATTATTATTATAATATGGGGGGCTGGGCGTAATATTTGAAAAGAGGATTAATTGACGAGAGATAAAAAGAACGAGGCGTGGTCACATTTTTGACCGTCAAATGAAAATAATAACCGAAATTGTCGAGATTATCGAACGAATATAAAAGTGCATAATGCATTTGTAGAGCTGGATTAGAAATCCTTAAAACAGAATATATCTATCTAGTTTTTAAACAACAGAAATTCGCAGAGTTTTTTCTTCTCTTTGACTGTTACATAACAAAAGATACAGAATCCCTCTGCCCTTGGTTGTTTATCTAATGCCTAGTGGGGGAGAAAGACTGATTCTTTTTGTCGCGAAGTTAAACACACCACCTTGTCTAAAATCTGAATATATGTATATATAATATAATATATAATTATATTAATGATTGAAGGCAATTACAATGCATATAAAAATAAAAAAAACAAAAAGATGTTATAAAAATAAACTCTTTGTTTTATTCTTTTTGTTTTTTTTTTCTTTTTGTTTTTTTTTTGTTGTTTTTTGTTGTTTTTTTATATGCATTTGTATTGCCTTCAAAATCATTAATATATTTAACATACTTAACAAATTCTTCAAGCAAATTACGAATTACTTTTATATATATATATATATATATATATATATATATATATAATATATATTATATATATAGTGTATATATTATAATGCCCATGGATAGTGGTTATGAATAAGTACACTTACTGAAATATATGTATATCTATATATGGGGGTAAAGAGAATGAAATCAATTAACAGTATGTTTTAGTGAGTCGTCAAATGTATCGGCAGTAACTTTGAGATTTTTTTAAAGGGACCCGTTTCTAAGAATTTTAGATATGAAGCACGCTATTTCTTTTTGTAAGAAGTATTTTTAAGCTACTCCCTAAAAAAACACTCCCACTGCAACCTAAATAATTCCCAGTAGCATCAACAACTGACCACCCCCTCCCTATTCACGACCTCCTGACTCCGTCGTATGAGAACGGCATCCTTAAAAACAAAGACCTCAATCCACTGTCCTGAAGAAGTCTAACAGACCGAAAAGTTGTAACATCGACTATCACTACCTATAATAACATCCATCCAGTACTACACTTTCTCCATACACCCACTCGCACACACACACACACACACACACAGAAAAGAAAAAAAAAAAAAAAAAAATATATTGTTCTTGTTGAGGGATCCAAGCATGGTTCTCCCGTAATATATATATGTGTGTTTATATATGTATAATATACCACCTATATATGTTAATATTCTACAACAATAGACGGATATATGGGCCGGTTAGCCAAGTCGGTAGAGCGTTCGGCTAGAAACCACAAGGTTCCTAGTTCGATAGCCGGGTCCCCGCCCAACTCAGCGTAAATGAAAGTAGCACAGGATCTGTGCGGTAAAGTAAGGAGGCTGATGGTAGGTGTGGCAAACTCCACTCAGAATGCTAAAACAATCTCTTGGTCTAGCTGCTATTGAAAAGGGGATGACTCCATCACTGATTGGGCTGATACCGCATTAGGCCGCCCCGTTTGACTTACTTTTTACTTTATATATATATATATTATATTATTATATACTAATATATTGACACATTTTTTATTTTCTATTATTATATTTTTATTATTATCATTATTATAAAGAATTTATCATTATTTTATTGAAAAGCATTTTTTTTGCCGGCGATTGTTTTTTTTTAATCTAATTCTTTCTCTCCATGCATATATTTTATTATTATCTTTCTTTTTCTTTTTTATTATATTTTCTTTATTATCATCTCTTTCTTCTAGGGTTTGCGGAAATGACCAAATATTAAAAGAAATTACCTAATACTTTAATAAGGGATTCCATTATATATCTATATCTAATCTATATTAACTATACCCCTCACTCACTCACTCACTCACTCTCTCTCTCTCTCTCTCTCTATATATATAATTATATATATATATACTATAGTATATGTACACACATATATATACATATATATATATATATATACATATATACATAATATATATATATATATGATACATATAATAGTATATGATACATATATATATATATGATATTTCATATTACTATATACATTATACATATATATATATATATACATATAGTATATATATATACATATATTTATATATACATATACATATATTATATAGCATAAATATATACATATATATATACATATAATAATATATTATACTATTATAATATATACATATATATACATATATATATATACATATATAATATATATCATATAGTATATATCATATATATATATATACCATATATTATATACATATTATATATATACATATATATATATATAATACATATATATACATATATATATATATATACATATATATATATACATATATATAGTATACAGTATATATATATTATAGTCATATATATTATACAATATTATAGGATATACATATATTAAATACATATATATATATACATAATATATACATATATACATATACATATATAAGTCTAGTATATATAATATATATATATACACTATACATATATATA